>VZRS01008828.1:100494-112154 GCA_013398055.1 Ifrita kowaldi
TTTTTTTTTGGGTTTTTTTTTTGTTTTTTTGTGGAATGGAAATATTTAGGCTGAAATATGAAGGCCGATATAAAGATGGAGAATAAATAACATCACAAATGCCCATGGAGGAAATGCACTGGAGTAGGCACTGCCACCTATTGACTAAAGTATAGAACAGCAAGAAAGGCAATTTCAACCAGAAAAAAAAAATGGTACTAGGCAGTAGCTAGTGACGCAGATTTAGATTAAATCAGTTTAACTTTAGATTCACAGAATATTCTGAGTTGGAAGGGACCCACAAGGATCATCAAGTCCAACTCTCAAGCAAATGGCCTGCTTGGGATTAGACTCAAGAACCTTAGTGGAATTAGCACCATGCTCTAACCAACTGAGCTACTCATAGGATGTACTCTGTAAAGAGTTGTTTGCTGTTTATCTGTGACTTTAAGAGGAATACAGCCCAAATTCTGAGGCTGGCCAAGAGTAGGGATGTTATTTATTGGTGTGATTTTGTCAGTGTTCCATCTATTAGATTTTCTTACTTGTAGACCAGATATCCCAGAGGATTGCTTCTAAGATAATGGAAGCTGTTGACTCTAGGCTGTGTGATCCAAATTGCTAAAGGTCAGTAGAACAGCAATGGACAGTACTTGGTTATGACCTGATGACAGCCTAGCAAACAGTACTGAATATGTTGTTAATGTCCTTGTAGCAGGCACTTATTAAGGTCCTAAAAGTTCATAATTACACTGTTTGAAATATCAGCTGAAAAAAAAATGGTGTTATGAATTTGTGGACTGAAGCAAAATAGTTTTATATCTTGGATTCTCTTTTGAATCCTAGATTTAAGATATTGATAGTCCGCTACTGTTTAAAAAAAACTAACTAATCATCATCGAAGAAAAAAACAACCCAAAACCAACAAAACCAGAAAACAAACAAATGATGGAAAAATACACCTGTGATGTTTTTATGCTGTAGAGATGGAGTTGTGATAAATCAGAGAATGATTGTTTGTTTATTTACTGTACCTGCTTCTTTTTTCTCATAAACTAATAAAAAATTTCATTGCATCCTTACATTTACATATCTACTCAGTGCTGTTAAAGAGAGATAACATTTTTATCCAATCAGCATTTATTGTAGAAACTCCTGAAATAATTTTAGTTTGAATGCCCCTGTTCTAGTTTCAAGTATAGTATTTTGTGGTGGTAAAACAGGAAACTGCTGGCCTAAAATCTATCTGGAGTTTATCTGCAGTCGTAAGTCCTTGACACTGGAGATAACATATTTTCATGTGTGTATTCAGTTTATGTGGAAGGATTTTGAAGCAGGGGCTACAGGGATGGCTCCTGTGAGCAGACACCATAAGCTTCCCCGATGTCCAATACAGAATTACCCTGGATCACGTTTTCTGGTAGGACTTGTGATCCTCCTGGGGACCCACACTGGAGCAGCCTGTTCCTGAAGGACTGCACCCTGGGAAAGGGACTGGAGCAATTTGTGAAGAACTGCACCCCATGGGAAGGACTCATGTTGGAGAGGGTGGTGGAGGACTGTCTCCCCTGTGAGGAACCCCATGCTGAGACAGGAGAAGAGCATGGAGAGTCCTCCCACTGAGGAGAAAGGAGTAGCAGAGACAGCATGTAATGAACTGACTGCAACTTCTATTCCCTGTCCCTCCTATGCCACTGGAGGGAACCGGGCAGAGAATTCAGGAGAGAAGTGGATCCCAGGAAGAATTGGTTTTACTTCTCATTATCCTACTGTGGTTTGATTAGTAACTATTCAAATTAATATCCCCAAATCAAGTTTGTTTTGCCCACTACAGTTATTGGTGACTGATCTCTCGCTGTCCTTACTGCAACCCACGAGCCTTTTGTTACATTTTCTCTCACCTGTCCAGCTGAGGAGTGGGGTGATTAAGCAGCTTTTGTTGACACATGCCATCCAGCTTAG
This sequence comes from Ifrita kowaldi, assembly GCA_013398055.1. Taxonomy (NCBI): domain Eukaryota; kingdom Metazoa; phylum Chordata; class Aves; order Passeriformes; family Cinclosomatidae; genus Ifrita; species Ifrita kowaldi. The sequence goes on from VZRS01008828.1 coordinate 102,436, forward strand.
TGAACCCACCACAATTATCTCACTAAAATCAGTGCAGGGGAAATGGGAAGAGGTGTCTTTTTTGTTTGTGATAGGTTTGAGTTCTGTGGATTCCTTCTGGCAGTGATTCTATGGCCCATGTAAGATAAAAAAGTAATTTACTGAGTAGAAATGAAACTCTGCTTATTTTATGCCTACTCTGACAATGCTGAAGGTGGAACATAGCCTAAAGAAGCACAAGCCAAGTGAAGAATTTGAATAGACATGTGGAAAGAGAAAGAGAAATTGCAAAAAACATGCATTAAACAGAGAGTGCCTTCAGAAAATATGCATTCTAAATGAATTCTCTAGTAATATGAAAATATATTCCTTGGCCTCATAGAAATCTTTCTACAAAAATCTTTTTCAAAATAGAAAGTCTATTTTTTTTCCTCTCAAATAAGTACAGAGCTTCTTAAAGTCTCAAAAATGTGATTTTTTTTCATTTTCAAACAAGCAAAAAGAACTTTCCCATTTTATTTTGTTAGTCACAAATTTGTTGGATCTGGAAAGGGACACAAATTTGTTTGATTTGTTGGATCTTTCCTAGTTTAAATTAATGTCAAGTATTGGCTATCATCCTGACTGCCAAACATACCTTACTTTACCAGTGCTATATGCTAAGAAATGTGGAAATCACTTCCATTTTTTAAGAAAGAAGAAAAGTAATAACATATGAAAGTTCTGCAGTTAAAGTCTTGCCAACATTTAAGTTTTTTCTTATATAAGGCATGTCCTCTAAGATCTTAGAGAAGAAATGCCTAAATGTCAAGTTATATAAAGGGCAAAAGTACTCACTACAAAAAGCCTGGTCAAATATGAAGTAACCAAATCCACTTCATTCAAGACAGACAGGACAAAAGCCTTTCTAATAAATGTTTGCTGGTTGTAGTAATAATGTAGGTTTTTTGTTTGTTTTTAAAGTTAGACCTAAATGTACCATTTGGTTGNTTCTAGTTTCAAGTATAGTATTTTGTGGTGGTAAAACAGGAAACTGCTGGCCTAAAATCTATCTGGAGTTTATCTGCAGTCGTAAGTCCTTGACACTGGAGATAACATATTTTCATGTGTGTATTCAGTTTATGTGGAAGGATTTTGAAGCAGGGGCTACAGGGATGGCTCCTGTGAGCAGACACCATAAGCTTCCCCGATGTCCAATACAGAATTACCCTGGATCACGTTTTCTGGTAGGACTTGTGATCCTCCTGGGGACCCACACTGGAGCAGCCTGTTCCTGAAGGACTGCACCCTGGGAAAGGGACTGGAGCAATTTGTGAAGAACTGCACCCCATGGGAAGGACTCATGTTGGAGAGGGTGGTGGAGGACTGTCTCCCCTGTGAGGAACCCCATGCTGAGACAGGAGAAGAGCATGGAGAGTCCTCCCACTGAGGAGAAAGGAGTAGCAGAGACAGCATGTAATGAACTGACTGCAACTTCTATTCCCTGTCCCTCCTATGCCACTGGAGGGAACCGGGCAGAGAATTCAGGAGAGAAGTGGATCCCAGGAAGAATTGGTTTTACTTCTCATTATCCTACTGTGGTTTGATTAGTAACTATTCAAATTAATATCCCCAAATCAAGTTTGTTTTGCCCACTACAGTTATTGGTGACTGATCTCTCGCTGTCCTTACTGCAACCCACGAGCCTTTTGTTACATTTTCTCTCACCTGTCCAGCTGAGGAGTGGGGTGATTAAGCAGCTTTTGTTGACACATGCCATCCAGCTTAGTGAACCCACCACAATTATCTCACTAAAATCAGTGCAGGGGAAATGGGAAGAGGTGTCTTTTTTGTTTGTGATAGGTTTGAGTTCTGTGGATTCCTTCTGGCAGTGATTCTATGGCCCATGTAAGATAAAAAAGTAATTTACTGAGTAGAAATGAAACTCTGCTTATTTTATGCCTACTCTGACAATGCTGAAGGTGGAACATAGCCTAAAGAAGCACAAGCCAAGTGAAGAATTTGAATAGACATGTGGAAAGAGAAAGAGAAATTGCAAAAAACATGCATTAAACAGAGAGTGCCTTCAGAAAATATGCATTCTAAATGAATTCTCTAGTAATATGAAAATATATTCCTTGGCCTCATAGAAATCTTTCTACAAAAATCTTTTTCAAAATAGAAAGTCTATTTTTTTTCCTCTCAAATAAGTACAGAGCTTCTTAAAGTCTCAAAAATGTGATTTTTTTTCATTTTCAAACAAGCAAAAAGAACTTTCCCATTTTATTTTGTTAGTCACAAATTTGTTGGATCTGGAAAGGGACACAAATTTGTTTGATTTGTTGGATCTTTCCTAGTTTAAATTAATGTCAAGTATTGGCTATCATCCTGACTGCCAAACATACCTTACTTTACCAGTGCTATATGCTAAGAAATGTGGAAATCACTTCCATTTTTTAAGAAAGAAGAAAAGTAATAACATATGAAAGTTCTGCAGTTAAAGTCTTGCCAACATTTAAGTTTTTTCTTATATAAGGCATGTCCTCTAAGATCTTAGAGAAGAAATGCCTAAATGTCAAGTTATATAAAGGGCAAAAGTACTCACTACAAAAAGCCTGGTCAAATATGAAGTAACCAAATCCACTTCATTCAAGACAGACAGGACAAAAGCCTTTCTAATAAATGTTTGCTGGTTGTAGTAATAATGTAGGTTTTTTGTTTGTTTTTAAAGTTAGACCTAAATGTACCATTTGGTTGCACACTGCTAACAAAAAGAGTAGAAAAGCTTTCAACTAATATATTCACATTCAAAATGAAAGTGTATATTAAATTGCTAAAGCATCATAATATATCATTTCTTCATAAGCTTCCTCAATCTTAGTTATGCCCTTAATAATAAAGTATTGTCTTTTAAATATATCCTCAAGGAGCTGCTGATGTCATTGCAAAACCTCTCTTGATGATTTTTGAGCAGTTTTGGAAATCCATAGAGGTCCCAGCTGGCTGGAAGCTGATCAATATTGTCCCGATTTTCAAGAAGAGCAAGAAGGAGGAGCCAGGAAACTACAGACCTGTCATGCTCAATTCAGTGCTCGCTGAAATCACAGAAAAGATTATTCTGGGAGGTAATGAAAAGCACCAGGAGGACAACTCGGTCATTGGTCACTACAAACATGGCTTCATGAGCAGAAAGTCCTGCTTGTCGAAACCAACATCTTTCGACTTCAGGATAATCCTTCTAGCTGATCTAGGAAAGACAGTATATGGAATCTTCCTGGATATCAGCAAAGCTTTTTATACTGTCTCTCACAGGATCCTTCTGGACAAAATATCCAGCACACAGCTGGATAACCCTGTTACACAATGGGGGAGAAACTGGCTCACGGGTCAGGCACAAAGGGTTACAGTGAATGGGGTGGCATCAGACTGATGACCTCTCACTAGTGGGGGTCCACAGGGCTCCATCCCAGGTCCTGTGCTCTTCAGCACCTTCATTAAAGACTTGGATACTGCACTTGAGGGAATACTATGTAAGTTTGCCAATTATGCTAGATTGGGAGAAGCTATTGACCCCCACAGGGGCAGAGAGGTCCTGCAGAGAGACCTCAACACATTGGAGAGATGGGCAGTCACCAACAGGATGAAGTTTAACAAGGGCAAGTGCTGGATTCTGCACCTGGGATAGGGCAATCCTGGGTGTATAGATTGACGAGAACAAGAGGCTGGAGAGCAGCACAATGGGAAGGGACCTGGGGGTCCTGGTCGATGGCAAGTTGAATGTGAGTCAGCAGTGCCCTGGCAGCCAGGAGGGCCAAGTGTGTCCTGGGGTGCATCAGGCCCAGCATCGCCAGCTGGGCAAGGGAGGGGATTGTTCTGCTCTACTCTGCACTAGAGTGGCCTCACCTTGAATATTGTGTGCAGTTCTGGGCACTGCAATATAAGAAAGACATTAAGGTATTTGAGACAGTCCAGAGAAGGGCAACAAAGATGGTGAAGGGTCTAGAGGGGAAGCCATATGAGGAATGGCTGAGATCACTTTGTTCTGTTCAGCCTGGAGAAGAGGAGACTGAGGGGAGACCTCATTGCACTCTTCAACATCCTCACAAGGGGAAGCGGAGGGGCGGATACCAATCTCTTTCCTCTCACGACTATTGACAGGACTAGAAAAAATGGCATGAAGCTAAGTCAAGGGAAGTTTAGGTTAGATACCAGGAAAGGGTTCTTCACCTAAAGGGTGGTTGAGCACTGGAACAGGCTCCCCGGGGAAATTGTATAAGCACCAATCTTGTCTGAGTTTGAGAAGCGTTAGGACAGTGCTCTCAGGCACATGGTGTGACTCTTGGGGATGCTGCTGTGCAGGGCCAGGAGTTAGACTCGATGATCCTAATGGGTCTCTTCCAACTCAGCATATTCTATGATTCTGATTCTATAATGTGGTATAAGACTAGTAGTTTTTAAGCAAATTGTAAAGTAAAAAAAAAAAAAAAAGAAAAATCATGTCTTGTGGCAATCTTACTTAACATTTTGCTTCTAACTGATTTTCCTTTTTTCAGTGGATATCATCTAAACACTTTGCCAGGCATAGATAAGCATTTTTGCACCATTTTGGGTGATAAGCTCTTTCACTGCTTCTGGTTTTACCATGCCCTTTCCTTAGTTTCTGGTTGAAAGACATATAAGGGAAGTGCTTTTTTTTTTTAATTTTTTTTTTTTTGCATTAACCCTATATTTCTCCTCTGTGGAGAATAGCCTTGAAAAGGGATGTCTTGTTTTTTCCCGATGCACTATAGATTACAGTATCAGGAGTCTCTAAAAACCTCATGTGGAGAACCATGTGGATGGCACTGACAGTTCCAGTATGTTATTGGACTGCCAGCTGCTCTTCGTGCCTCTCTTGCTGGCATGTTGTTTTACTCTCAGCAGGAGAGGACTGGAAGCAAGGGGCAAAGAAGTGTTTCAACCATGGTTTTTGAATTCATTCTAATTGGTTTTTTTGTTCCTCAATTTAAATTTTTTTACTAGCTCACTTCTGGCACAGCACTATAGTGGCAACTGTCTTCTGACTCTTTTCATCCTGCTGGTAGTATACTCTTTTTTAATACCTGCTACCAAGTTAGGTTCAATAAGAAGGCCTCATGTTAGGGTAAAAATGGGCCTTGATAAGATACTTGTGATTTCACTGACTTTAAACTTTTATGTAGGATATGATTCTGCGAGTTTTATACATAGACAAATACAGTTTATAATTTTCCTCTTTCTTGTCATTTTTGTTGCAGATAAATTTGAGATTTTATGGCCAAAAAAATTACTATTTTAACCAAGCCAAATCTTGGAAACTAAAAAACTGGGAATTTCCATTCTGATGTAGAATTTCAAACGGAAAATCATTGTTCATTTTTATATATTTTATATTTTTCTCATTTATAAATTATTAGATGTACTCATTTGAAAAAAAAATGCAATTAAAAGATTATATCATCACTATGTCCCCAAAAATGACTTTGTCCAGTATTCATTTGTGTTATCAGCTTACACCAGAGGATAGATTTACAGAGGCTAATAACACTGTGCCACAGCAAGAAAGGAAAAATCATGCAATTATTATAAAAATATCTGAATCTACTTAACACAATAGAAGTCTTCCTTGTGGAAAGAGGGAAAAATCCCAAGAGATTCTCGTATAAGATTCTCACTATAATTAGAAAAAGACTGAGCATCATTATACATGAAGGCTAAAAAACCTCTTGATAGCTTTTATAAGTGAATATATTCCAGTAACTACATATCTATGTGCTTTAACATCCAGAAGCACGGAAGAGACTTGAACAGGAAAAAAGTGGGATTAAAACATAAGGACTTGCCCACCAGTGACAAAACTACTTTGCTATTTTATACTTCTCTTGATATCTGAGGAACTGTGAAAATTTGAGTCTGGAAGGTCTGGCTTACAGATTTGGATTTGAACTTCTGAATCTCAGAGGAAAGTTGTAGAGTTCCCATATTTCAAGCACTGGAACAGGTTGTTCAGGGAAGTGGTGGAGTCAACAAACCCTAGAGGAATTTAAAAGATGTGGAGACCTGGTGTTTAGGGACATGGTTTAGTGGTGGACTTGTCAGTGCTGGGTTTACAGTTGGGCTCTATGATTTTGTAGTTCTTTGCAACCTAAACAATTCTACGATTCTGTGGTGATTCTATCTAGCACGTCTTCTGGTAGTACTTAGATGCGTGCCAGATTTTTTTGCTACTGTATGAGACAGCTCAGGCTGAGTCAGAGATCATGTCTTTGGTGCCAAAGCACAGTGTGTCATATTGCTGCAGGAAGATGAATGCCACCTGCTTCAACTGAGCCCCTTATTTCTGTCAGACCTGTTGGAGTGGGTTCAGAGGAGGTCACAAAGATGTTCAGACAGCTGGAGTATCTATCCTGTAAACAGAAACTGAGAAAGCTGGGGCTCTTCACTGTGGAGAACAGAAGGCTCTGAGGACACCTCACTGCAGCTTTCCACTACATATAAAAAAGGAGAGTGACCTTTTACATAGGCAGATAGTAATAGGACAAGGGAGAATGATTTTAAACTAAAAGAAGATATATTTAGAATAGATGTTAGGAAGAAATTCTTTACAGTGAGAATGGTGAGGCACTGGAAAAGGTTGTTCGGAGAAGTGGATGCCTATTCTTAATGCTGACCAGGCTCCACTGCTTCTATATTTGACTTTTTCATCACTTTTTCATGCACTTTTCATCCTTCTTGAGCTTTTGGTTTGCATGCTATAAATAATTAGACCTCTATGCTAAGAAATATATGAACTTCAAAAATCAGCTTTCTCTCATCAGTATCTATTAGGGGGTTTCAGTTTTGCTCCTGAACAGAAATTTGAGATATCAGAAGTATTTCATTGGTTTTCTTGTACTTCAAATTGACTTGGTTTTATTATGGCTTGTCTTCCCTTAGCAAATGGAAGTTGATGACTGCAAGAGCATTATTTACTGTCAATTATAAAGTCTGAATGGCATTACTGGGTAACCCACACAGCTAGTGAAGTCCCCAAAGTAGGAGAACATTATATTAAAACTGGCATCTGCCTGTACTGAATCTTTTCTGTTCTACCCTTCACATTAAAAATACAAAAGCATAGATGAATCTGATGAATTAAAAATAAGCTGCTCATTTGGAGTCAGAATGCAAATCCAATAGGTAATAAATTTCAAGAACAATTAGATTAAATTCCTTTTAAAACCTAAAGAAAATATTTCATGTTTATGTTTATATGGCATCTTAACTCTAGCTGCTGTCAGATTAATCCACAAAGTACATTCTTCAAGAGAAAACAAAACAAAAATAAGTTGTTCACTTATAGAAAAGCTTTTCACTTTTCTATTTGTTTTCCCCCTCATTGTTTTAGTTCTGTCTGAAGTATTACCATAATGGCGGATTTGTCATCAGCAATGGAACCTTATGTATAAAAAGTCTGATTTTTTCAGCTGCAGGAAGGAAAACGACCATTTGATCAGGCATTTTTTCTAGATCTGGATCAATTCCCAGTTACGAATTTCAAAAAACCATAAAATGGAAATACCATTTTCTCTAAAAACCCCAAAAAATCAAAACATGTCTCCTTCAACAAAAACCCCCAAGCAATACTCCCAAAAAAACTCCCACCAACCAAAACCCAAACCCAAACCCTACACCAACCACCTCCCAAAAACAGAGCCTGTCTTGATTTTTGAAGTCAACACAGTGGCAGTTCCACCTGCCTGTTTTATTCTCTCTTATCCTAGTAGTCAAGGAACTGACATGAAACTGGCATCTTAGATTAGAGAGATGCCATCGGAAGGGTTATAGAGGCAGCTTGCCTGTGCATGGGCTGTGGTTTGTTGAGGCATATTCTTAACCAAAAAAATGCACAGCACTCAACACATCTGATCAGTCCAGTGCAAGTAGGAGCATGCTATGCCTTGTAATTTAAGGGACAATCCTGTTGGCAACACTGACCTAACACTGGACCATTGACATGGCGGTGATCAGATGACAAATCAGATCATCTATTCATATTTCTGGGGCTTAAGCACGTGATAATAGCTCATCCTTTCATCATGGAAAGATAGTATCATAGTGGAATATTTTAAGAATAAGAGCTATTGAAAATTAGATTGTGCTTGAAGAAATAGTATTTACAATTCCAAAGCTGCTTTAGGATTTTTTAGCTAGCTTTTGAGTATAAAGTTGCATAAAGACTAAACTTTAGTTTCTGTGTGACTGAACTAAAAATTCAGAACCTATTTTTAAAATAAAAAGAATCCTATGTGTTTATCGGATTACTCCTGTGTTATGACATCTGAAGCTAGAAAATAGACTTTCAAAAGCTGAATGTAATCTGGGATCAGATTTATACTATAAGGACATTTGCATCACAGTCCACCTTTTCTCCTTGAAATGTATTATTTCAACATAAGGAACTTGCTCTGGACTGCAAGCAAAGCTTAAACTTTCAGTTATCTTATCTATATCTACTTTTACTTTTTTTTTTTTTTTGAAGGTCAATTGTTTTATTAAAGGATGCATGGAGGTGAGAAATGTGCCATTATTGCAGATAATAAATGTAGGTAATATCTGTAAAAAGAAGGAAATGTGCTGAGATTTTGTCACTGAGTCTGAGGTTTTTTTCACTGATTTCTGGTCTTGAACGCTTTGCTCGCGTACTAGAACTTGTATATTTTTGCCTGGGTATTCTCTTCTAATGTATTCTAGAGAGTAAGATAAGATGGAAATGCACAGTATTTAGAGATACTGGCATTTGCCAGTTAATACCTGAGAAGAACTCTTGATTTTATTTATAAAATTGTGAAGTTATTTTTTGCACACTAAAATTAGTGCTTTTAAGTCATGTTCCCTTTGACTTGGAAAAGTCAAAAGATAAACAAAGAAAAACCCATAGATAAATTCTAACAGAATCAACACCAAAGCTGAATTCAAGCAAATGCAGAGGCTGTGGTTCAATAAAAATGTGTAAATATTTTATTATTTTGGAACCTTAACTTTGGAATGGAAAAAAATGAAACTTCAGTTTTTGTGTATGGTAGACAAGATCTCCTTAGGGATTTCTTAAAATATAACACATAGGAAGGAAGCAATCCTTTGTACCACATCGAGCAGACATAAATGTGGAGCACAATTACTGCATTTAAAATACTGAGTGAGGAATGAAAACTGCACTGAAATTCATAACTCGAGAAATAAAAAGTATTGTGGATTCTTTATCTCTGGAGATTTTTTTAATTAAGACTGATTTGAAAGATGCTATTATTCAGAGAAGAAGCTGTGCAAAATCACTGTGGACTTCATAACCGCAGAAAGTTTAGAAGATTATAATGGCCCCTTCTGGCTTTAAAACCTTTACTCATAAAAAAAAAGAAAATAATTTTGTAATCTGCAGAACTGACTTATTGTCATTTATCTGTATAAAATATTCCAAATGGATTCATTGAGGCTAAAAATTTAGATTAACATTTAAAAAAGGGCTTCAGTATCTCAGAAACATCAAGAATTATACTGAAAAGTTAATAATAAGAAGGAAATGTTAAATCTTAGAAACATATTTATGTCTTGAACTTTAACTCTCTGAGCTCAGGATAAGAATAAATGTAGGCAGCCAAATATATTTATTCCTCGCCTTAAAGAGTAGTCAAAGAGCAGGACTGGTGAGCTGCAGGAATAAATCCTCTCCTCTCCTCTCCTCTCCTCTCCTCTCCTCTCCTCTC
>VZRS01008828.1:119487-139027 GCA_013398055.1 Ifrita kowaldi
AAAAAGAAATTATTATAAACGTGGTAAACTGACTGAAAATCTCAAAGGTTGTTTTGTTTACGTTGTCAGTAAGAAAAGAGAAAAAGGGGGTGGGAGAAGAGGTGTCCTAAAGGTTTAATCTGGCTTTTTTTCCTTCAAGTCTGTTAATAAACTTCTTTATATTCTCTTAAGTTTTGTGCCTGCTTTGCCTTCTCCTAATTCTTATCTCACAGAAAGTAAATAAGTTTCCTGAACCAAACCACTACACGAAATTGGTGTTTCTGTCCGGTTGTGAACTCAACCTGCTACAAATGTGAAGCACCTTCCCTGGACCACAGCAATACTTAACAGTCCCCTGGAGTGGCTTTCCTGTTGACACAGATTTACAGGTTTTTTTTCTTTATCTCCCCACAATATTTTTTGACAGACTCAGCTCCTTTTATCTTTTAAAGCCTTTTACTGTGCCTTTGTTCAAATATAACTACTCATTCTGTTAGAGCATTTCAGTTTCAGGAGACTCTCTTTCTCCTCATATAATTTATAAATACGATAAATTAGCACAAATAAAGATCTTAGAGTCTATAAATGTTAAAGCTTCATTAAGCTGCATTTTTGATGCCAGGAAAAGCCACTAAGTAATAAAGAGAAAGTGCCATGTTTCCTGTGACATTTCCAAAGCCTATCAAAGGATTTGAAAATTAAATGAAAGGTTAGATAAAGTTTTGCTTCATAAAGTTCTATTTTCTTCACTTTTCATGTATTCATAATATTCAACAGCACATACAATCCAAAGATTTCATGTTTTGTTTTGTGTTTTGTTCCTCTGGACAGGACAGTATATGAACAGATATATGTAAAAGCTTTGCACAAATCATTTTCTAGACATTACTTTTGTTGAATATATTGACTATCGTTTATTAAGCATTATATTTTTATTTCTGTCTATCTACACAAACACATACCTAAACTTCTACCACCGTCTGTGAGCCCTACCTGATTCCAGATTCTTTTTTAGCTGCTCACATGAGCTCTGGCTGGGACAGGTGCATGCCTTTCACCTGGCTTTTCTTGCTAACTAAGGTAGATTTTTTATCTCTAATAGATTTTTAATCTCTAAGGAATCTTCAGTTGCATATTTTGGTGCTTAATAAGATAAAACACCATTGAAATAAAATAGATTTTTGTCATTGTTCAGATATGGATTTGAAGTGTTCCTAACTGTGGAGCTGTTGTTAACTGCATTGTTCACTTGAGGTTTTAATTTGATTTTTCTTCTTTAATTGTAGACAAACTCTGAGTATAAGAGCAGTCAACATAAAATCAGTAAATATATTTGATAGAAGGTGGTGTTGAAAGCACTTTATCCCAGTTCTGCACAGGATTTCAAATCCATACTTCTTACAGAACGCTACACACAATCAAAAAAACCTGCAAACATCCTAGCTTTTTCTCTAGATGAGGTCTATTTTGTCTAATTTTTAGCAGTTAAAATGTTATAGTTAGAAAAATGCTCCTGTTAAATGCTTAGATGAATTTCTGCTTAAAATAATAATTTCTAGGAATGGTAGAGAAACCGTATGCACTACATATACATATATATGGTACATATGTGTGTACATATACACCATTTAAAGCATACCATATATTCTTTTATACTCTAGAATTAATACTGTTAACAGCTTGTGTATATGTATTTTTGCTGTATGAAGCCATTATAGTCTTACTTTGCTTTTACAAGATAAGTGTATTTCACAGATTTGCAAAAATGTGCAAATCTTGTGTACAGAAACTTTTCTACATGACTTCTGGCTGAGATTTAACTCAAATTGTTACTGGGATTGTGTGGTCATCTCATGTATGGAACAGTAAAAGAAAAAGGACAGCTACCAATTCATGGCTAAAACTGTCTGGAAGTTTTAAGGTTCCTTAAATTCAAACTTTTCTTTTTTTTGTTTTGCTTTTGTTTGTTTGTTTGTTTGTGTGGTGTTTTTTTGTTTGTTTGTTTGTTTTTTGTTTTTGTTTTTTTTTGTTACTATGCTACTAAGTAAGGTAGACAATGAATTTGATGGGGAGAAAGTAAAGGAGAAAGTACAACATACCTTACATCTTAAAGGCAAGCTGTCATGCAGAGTACAGTATCGTTCTCATTTTAGGTATTACTCTGGACAGGGTTTTCCCTTCTATCTCATTAGAGGCAGAGCAAACCTGCTGAGGTGCAGGATTTTGCATCTCATAATTCTGTCCTACAGGGAAGGAATGAAAAAGATCTCATCAAAATGAAGATCCCCTGAAAACCAGTTCTGCGAAACTGGTCTCTCTGCTGTTAATAGGCAGTGCTAGGAGCGATGACATGTTACTGTATTTGCTTTTATTTAAAAGAAAGTCCTCCTGCATTCCCTAAGGGTGGTTTTAGAAAGCTCCACCTATCCCAATGCTTCTCAGACTTCCCTACTATCAGCCTGTATCCACAACCTTCTCTGCCTGCACATTTGTCTTCCCTTTCCTCTCCCTCCCTTTGCTTTAATCCATTCTCCCATATATCTTTCTTAAGTGCCTGCCTGCAACTTAAGTCTGTTCTTGGTACACACATAATGTTTATCCCAATTAAAAATTAAATACCTTGGCACCAGAGTTTTCTTGGCCATTTCCTAGACACTAGAACAATATTTGCTGATACCTAGAAATTTTATTTTCATTGATGTGTAAGGTCCTATATCGCACTGAATGCTTGTCATAGACTTGGCTTACACAACTACAAGAAAAATAAGAATTTTAAGTGAATTTTCTTTATGAGCTGCATACTGTGATCTGTTGCTCCAGAAAGTAACTGAACATTGTGTCTAGGGGTGGCAGAACAGATAGGGAACACTTTAACATATGTATATACATGCGTATATAAAACATATCTATAGCGTATATAAAACATATCTATATATATGTTTTACATAAATATTTATATACACACACATATCTATATATCTATATCTATATCAAACTTATTCATATATGTTATATATAATATATATGCATATATATGTTTTACATAAAACATACATACATGTTTTAGGGCTCCTTGGTAGAATGAGGACTGGCCACATGGCTGTAGTTATAATTGGAGTTTTATTATTAAATAAATATTTTAAAATCAGCATAGCTTATTTTTTACCTACAACAACAGTTAGTGTAGCTTACTGTTACACAGAATTGCCATAGCTTTCAGTTAAGCAGAATTTCTAGTTAACTGGAGTTTTAATCATTTGGATCCTCTATAGATCAGGTCAAATTCTTAATAATCAGCCTGTGAAACAATAATCGCAAAATTAGACTCAAAATATTCTTAACATGAGTCACTCTTTTAGTCCTTGGAGACTTCCATTTTGGTGGAAATGAAATTTGTGTTAGATTTACTCGTAGGACACCAGGAAGATTTCCTTGAAAAGTTGTGTTTTACAACACGAGGACATTGAATTTTGGGAGTTTGTCATGTTAAAGGCTCCCAGTAAACTAGCATGTCCTCACATGATCATGTCCTCACATGATCAGGTTCTCACATTCACATTCTCTGGTCTTCCTGTATACAATCACCTGAGTTCTCACAAAGGTGGGTATTTTTGTCACTGCTACTACTGGTGTTCAGTAAGTGGTGATACATGAGGAGATTCTGGATCACTCTACTATTTTTGCATGTTATTTTTTGTTGTTCTTCTTGGCTGCTAAATTTGTATACAAACTATTTGAATACATCTCTTTTATAGAGCTGTTTTATGATGTGTCTTCTGTCTTCAGAATGTTTTTCTTGTGACAAATCAATGGTAAAACTCTAAAGATTGTTTCCAGAAAAATATGTGTTTGTGTCAATGAATCATAGCAGCTTCAAAATTATTCTGGGTTATGTGCATTTTCTGAAATCATTGCATTACCTATGCGTATTTTTCTCCTTGATGTATTAGGGTGCCTTTTTTTCCACTTTGAGTTGTACTTTGTTCCTTATACTAAGATGCTGGAGATCAGATTTTTTTTAATGTTTTAAAGGAAACACCGTCATGTACAAGAGCAATTTGAAAAATATCAGTATATATTTTTCATCATCTTAGCTATTTTCACTTTTTTTTGTTAAGAACTTTGTTTAATTTCCTGCTGTGGTTGGTCTCCCTTTAAACGAAAAATAGAATAGTAGCACTGGGGAAAAAAACTGGAGCTAATATATGGAGCTTTTACATTATTTGAAATAGTCTGTCTTTGAAAATGGAGGAGTTGAAGTCACTGGGAAAGGCCTACAGACATAAGGTCTAAGCCACAGAGTGGCCAAAGGGCAGCAAAATTACTTTGTGTAGTGGAAGGAATGGAACCACGACGACCAAATGACAGTAGAGTGGGAACACCATGTAGCATCAGGTTTTTGAGGTGTTCTGAATATTGTACTTGGACTCTGCTTCTACAATGTGAACTGCACACACACAATTCTGTTTCAACACCCAGGGAGATGTACAGAAATAAGCAATAATTATTAGTGTTGAGTTTATTTGTTAATAAGCAAAATTATTTATATGAGATTGTATGCAAATTTATTGTTCCTGTGAAGTTATGCATATATTGCAATTGACATATTATTCACAGGACTTTGTATTCTGGTAAAAACCTCTTGATATATTCACTTACAATCCTCTCAGTAAACTAATCCAAATTTCTAGACATCCATTCTGGTGATGTAATCGTTCATTTCTGTATGATGCAGAATCAATAAATTTTCCTAGGACTAAATTTATACTTAACATTTTTTGATTTATGCTTACTTGAAATGTCTTACTGTCATCGTTAGATTTTTCTAGAAGTTCAGTGTTTATAACTAGGAGAAGTTCAATACAAAACTGAGATAAAAAGAAACCATTTTTAGGTTAATAAAAAAAAATTGCACCATTTTGCAAGACATTTCGTAGTCATTTTTTTTCAAGTATATAGTTTTAGCTTTTGGCTGCAATAGAGTGTTATATTTTTGTTTTTTTCCTGTTAAAGTCCCAATGTAGCAATAAAGTGTGTTCCTGAGCAAGCTAAGTAGTTCTTTTTGTAATGCATTTAATAAGAAAACATGATAATACTGCATTATATTTTGCTTGCACTCTAACATGTACTTTTTTAATGGGGAAAGATCCTTGGTCTAAAAAGATACATTGAACAAAATTGATCCTTCAAATGTGACTGTGACACTTATCTTGGGCATTGATTGCTATAGGAAAGGTTGTTTTCTTAGTTTCTTCATGTAAATGTAATCATGCTTCTGAAAGTTGCTTGTCCCCAAATAAGGAGCATCACTTCGGTATCAGGGACATCTCCTGAACCATGGTTTTGCTAAAAGAAAAAATTACTGTAACATCTGTAGGTTAATGTTAATACTAAATTTGGAATTGTTCTCTTTTGTTCTTACAGCAAAATAATTACCAAAAGTAAAGATCTGAATGTTGTGATTTACTCTAAAATTGTCAAAATGTCACCATCCCACCCTTCCCATGCCTTCTCTTTGATGCAATTTCACCCATTTCCACTGGGGAATATTTGAGTGATTCAGGTTGTGCAGCTTATAGTGAGAGAGCAGCTGATCCTATTAGAAAACTGACAAGCTGTTTGTCCAGACAGGATGCCTGTCAAAGCAAGTTTGTCCAATCACTGACATTTGGGCTGGGGAATGTGATGGAAGGTGATTGATGCATGATCTCCACATTCGCTTCTCATTCTGCCCGGTGAGTCAACAGCTTGCCAGTGTGAGAAAATAAGCATGTTCTAGAGTAAGATGCTAGTCCTGCAGATAAACAGGAAGAATTTGGCTGTCACCTATGGCAACTTTAGGTAGGTGAGTGAAGTAATCACAGCTGGCAGAATTTGCCTCATATTCAAGGAAGAAACAGACCCTTCTAAGAGAAGAGTTTAAGCTGATTTTATATTAACAGTTACTGTCGTTTTCAGCAAGAAATTTCTTAAGGTAATTTACAACTCCGGGTATGAGGGAAATGAGCTATATACTGCTGAATTAGAAAGGTTTTAAAGAAAATTGTGTGAATAGCTACATTAACTGAGTTCAACACCAGAATTTATATTTGAGAAAACCTTTTATCCAGACAGTTTGTTAGCAAAGACAGTCATCCTAAAGGACAAGTGGTAAACAAGACTGATGGGAAGAATTGGATGGTGAAGCAGCATAGTTTGCACTTCCTTTGCATTCTGTAAAAAAAAAAATATATGTGAAATAAGAACAAGTAGCATTGCTACTTGTGTCTTTTTGGCTCATCCAAATATCTTTCCAATGCTCCTTATACGTAAATAACTGTAAGGAAGGTAATACTTTGCAGTTCTAAGAATAGTATCACAATTAGGCTTTTTAATTGCCCAAAATTAAACATTGAAAGTTGGTCAGAAGGCCAGAAGGCCATACAGAAGTATTGATCTTTGTTCTCCTACATGAACTGTTTGACTGTCCCTGTGTTTTATAGAAAATATATTACCTGTACTGAAATACACTTATTCACTTCTTTTTCAGAGGAGTATGAAAAATCTAAAATTCACTGTAATTAATAAGTTTGAATATCTTCTATCTTCCTCATCATGTAAATTTTTACACTAAGGCAAAATCAGATTAGTTTTCATTGTTGCCCTGCTATGAATATACAAACTAACGTTTGAATGACAATGGCTTCCTGGATAACTTTACAAGTGTGGGAATGAAGATAAAGCACTAAAAATACTTGATTATTTTATCATCACAGGTAGATTTAGAATCAGCTTGCTGAACTGCTGCTCCAGTCCATTGACCACTGCACAACGTAATTTGAAATCTTCCACATGGAAATGATAATTTAGTTTGGTACCCCTCAGCTCCTGCTTAGAAGGAAAAGGTGAATTCATAACTTCAGGTTTTTTCAAAGACAAAAATTGAAGATGGGTGTAAAAACTGATGACTCTTGGAACCGTCTTCCCTCTCATGGAAAATAATCTTCTCATAGTTTTTTCTATTTTTTTCAACAAATCTCTATAATAATATGTAAATTTCTGGAAGCGGGATTAAAGCATAAAAATTTGCAAATCCCACAACTGTTTCCAAAGGAAAATGTGTGTTAGGCACATAGAACAATCCAGAAATAGATGAAAAAAGAGAAAAGTACAATAATGCAAAAAGCATATATGGTTAGTGCAGAATAAAGATTGTGCTACTGAATAAAGAAACATCATAAATAAAATTTCTGTAATGATACGTAGCACTATTTGAATGAAGCATTTGTTTGGAGACAGGAAAACTCTGGGTTGTTAAGAACCTACCCCTGAGGGAATACGTATGTGTTATTTTTGAAACTCATCAAAGTAATTAATTCTGTTTTCTTTGTATCTTTTCACTTACTGCAGTCTGTTTCTGAGGAGCTATGCAGAGTAACATATAATAGAAAACTTTTCAGTATTTGGAACAAAATTGAGAAGGCCTGAATTATTACAACAGTCCATTAACAAGGATTTATTAATTCAAAGTGTTATCTATCCTACCTGTTAACTGACAAGAGGAAGCTTTTTTTTCTTGCCCAAGCAGAAAAAAAAATTGCTCTGCTTAATAATTCACTTTCTTCAGTACTGCGTGCTGAATATACCTGAGTATATTGACCACAGTCCCCATGGACTTTGTTCAGAGGTCAGCCTCTTGTGAGACAGAAGAAACAAACTTTGAAGCAATTTAGAAAGACAGCACTTGTATCTTTGGAGTGTAGTGACTTTTTTTTGTACTGCAGGGATTTATTGGAAATAAACTTTTAGCAATGCTTTCATTAAGTTTTGACAAATGTCAGTTGAATTGAGGATTTAAAATACCAATAAAATGCCTAACACAGTTCTTTGTAGTTTTGGATGGCATGCCATTTAAGGAAGAGTAAGTAAAAGATACGACTGCAGCTTGATTTTCACACAGCTACTGAACGGGAAAATACATCCACTTTTTTGGAATCAAAGAAAAATTAATGAAGAACTTGAAGAATATGCTGAACTGGAAGGGACCCATGATGATCATTGAGTCCACTTCCTAACTCCACCCCGGGCAACCTACATATTAAACCATGTGTCTAAGAGCATTGCCCAAATGCTTCTTGAAAACCGACAGGCTTGAGGCCATGACCTGTTCCCCAGGAGCAGCTCCAGTGCTTTTCAATACTCTCAGTAAAGACTTTTTTCCTAATATCCAATCTGAAGTCCTCTGATTCAGCTTTAACATTCCCTTATGGCCTACTACCAGACACCAGAGAAAGAGATCAGCACCTCCATCTGTGCTCCCCATCATGAGGAAATCACAGACAGCAATGAGTTCCTAACTCAACCTCCTTTTCTGTAATCTGAACAAAGTCATGCCCTCTACTTCTTTAACTGCAGGACTCCCCCGCAAGGAGGGAGGCCCAAGAGTCCTGGCCAGAAAGTTGAAAAGACGAGANTTTAACCATCTTTCTTGCCCACCTTGGGACATATTCCAACATTTTTATACCCTGTTTATATTATGTGGAGCTCAGCATTGCACACAGTATTCAAAGTGGGGTTGAATGTTTTGTGTAGCAGCAAAACTGATGAAGAACTGAAAGCGAAAAGCAAAGAAGACACAATATTTAGAGTGTTCAAGGTGTTAACACTTTTTGTCATATGAAAGTTAAGAATATTTTATAAATTTCTTAGAATTTTATGTTTGTGAGTACTTGAAATTGTCCTCCTTCACATGTTTGCAATTGATCAGTGTTTCTTTGCAGACCTTTTATCTTATAAATATATCAGCCTTACAAGCTTCCTTCTGTTTGAAAAAGTGACTGACTTACTTTCTGCTAGTACTGGCACTATGAAATATTTCACATTAAAACGCAATAATTTTTTCTTCCCTTTTCAAGTAGAAAAACCTCTTTTTTTCCTCCTTTTAACTTTATCTGATTTCCACAATGCATTTGGCATCTTGAATTCTGTTTGTTGCCAGCTGGCAGAGACACTGGAAATTCAAAGACTGGTTTTCATACTTGTGGTAGGATGAATTCTCAAACTAGTGTTTTGCTCTTTGCTGCTCTTGAACAAAACTGTGGATCATAAGGTAAATGGTGACAATGTCACTTGGTGTGTTTCCTGACATTCTGGCAGAAGGTACCTCTACTTGCCAAAGCCTATTTGGCTAAATCCGAGTGCACGAGAGGATTTGTGTCCAGTCCTGGTGTTCTGATATGACGGGCTGGAGAGCACCCAATCTCTGCTCACCAGCAGGGACCTCTTCCATTCAGGCACTTCGTTCTCGCTCTGGATGTTTCTCATTCTTGGTTTCCTCCAAAAATATTTTTATAACACTTGAAATTAATTTCATTTGTGAAGTTTAAGGCTCACATTTTTGAAAATTGTATAAAGCCCACTGACAACCCTCCAGGGCCCTGATTTAGTGCTTGTGTTTACTGGCAGATACTTCTCTTCAGTGTCTCACTTTTTCCCTTTCTTAATGTTTTGCTTAACATAGATAAACCATAAAATCATAAAATAAGGTTTTCTGCAGGCTCTAAACTCTTGCCAGTAGCACAGCACATTGTCATCAGAACATCTTTGGACAGCAAATGCAGATACATCCCTCTCAAGAAGAGCTGAAAACAACAGAGAGAACAGGGAAACACTGATTTTGCCCATGTCTCCTTAGTGGTTCACTCATTTTCTCTTCCAGTACCAATTTAATTATGCCTCTAATGCCTTCACATTGTTTCATGTCTGATTTTTTGGGATAATTTATGTTTAAAAATTTCACTTGAAAATGTGATTCTCTCCACAACTTCCTGTTTTACGTCCTTCCTGCAATGTCCTTCCTGGAATCTGAGTTCAGGACTGTGAGAGGGCTGCCATGCATCAGCTTAATGTGAGGTGTCTTGGCTGGGAAAGGGGTTCCAGCACTGGGTTATGGCATCACAGCCCTAATGTAACCTCTCCCCTTTTCCCTGTGTACTAAAGAGACTGGCTGCAGTACATGGAACATCTCTCACCTTGGTGGAGCAGCACTTGTGATCAGGGCTGTAGCAAACAAAACTTAGAGGAAAGTGCCAAGGCATAATTATGATTGCACCTTTTTGTTTCTAAGCAAATTTTGGATAGGACTTTTTTTGTCTAATCATTGCTTTATGTTATAAAATTTTTTACTGAAAAAGTAGAGACTTAAGGTCTATCATTGTTTCCCATTTTATTTTGCTACAAAATGGAGTTCTAATTATATAAGGATGACAATATCATACTGGATATTCATTCTGCATAAGGAAGATTTCCCACCAAAATTCTGGTTGTATTTGTTTGTCCACATCACATAGGTTATGACACTAGATTATTCTTAAAAAAATAAAAAAAAATTAGATATTAAAATTTTTAGTAGGATAACAACAACAACTACTTCTACTTTGACAAGAACAAGACCTACTTAAAATATTGTCTCAAAAAGATTCAAAATAAGTTTGGGTAGTTCAAAATAATAAAGCATATTTAAATTGTGAAAAAGGATCTGCTCTTTGATTTTGATGCAAGAAGAAAAACTTTAAAATATAATAATATATTAAATTGAAAAAATAAATAGAGACTTCTTTCTTTAGCTCCAAGGGTTGACAATTTCATTTTGCAATTTTCAGATTTAAGTTCAGATATCCCACTGGCCTTTAAAGTATTAATTTTCTGAGAAATTTTTTTCTGTTAGTAATAGAAAAGTTCATTCATGGTTATAGCAGCATTAAAAAATGTATTTACTCTGCAATACTTGAATGATGGCAAAGAAGGTTTTTTTTCCTTCATTAAAAATACTGCATTTCCTTGTAATGTTTTCCAGTACAGCAAAATTGTGATTAGGCTGATACTGTTGCTTCTCTTTTCTCATTCCTGTTTCCAGTGAATCATTTTTGTCTCAACCCATGATCTCTGCCTTTTGCAGATGCTGCTGGAGGAGGAAGCAGAGAGGCTTGTGATTTTCTTTTTAGTGGGAGTACTAAATTGAGCAACACCATTCCTAAATCACGACATACATGAGAATGTGTTTGATAAATAGTTCTATTGCTTCGATCCCTTTTGCACAAACCTACATTTACACACACACAAAAAAAGAAAAATCTGAATTCATCTTGGACAAGACGCCTCAGTCCCACCCGTCACCTCTCGATGCCACTGGGACCTTGTGGACTGGTCTCAAATTCCATGCTGGGACTGATGTTTAGTGCAGGATGTTATTTGAAGTAACTGCCAGTCAGGCAGAGGAGAGGTAGCTGAGCTGAACATGTACCATTTGATTTTTCTGACCAAATGATTTGGAAGTACTTATCTCAGCTGCACAACTTAGAGCTGCTCTTTGGTTGCTGTATCTACCCTTACTTTGCTCCTCTTACTTCTTGTAAGGCAGCAGGAGATGGAAAACAGAGAAGCACATGCTTGTCTCAAAAAGACCCCTTAGAATTTCTTTTCAGCTCAAGATACGCTTATGAATAGCTATTTTTCATTCATTTTTTTTCATCTGAAAGTTACTAATTAGTAAAATCTGAATGGAAGTGCCAATATGCACAAAGCTAATACATTTTTTGCTGAGTCAGGAGCTAACAGAGCATTATTTTGACCATTTCAACAAAATAAATGAAGGTTTTAATTATTTTACTATAATTAATTTGTTCTGTAGAAAAGGCTGTGGTTTTGATTATCTGTAAATTAACTCATGTAGGTTCTCACTATATATATAAATGATCCATAGGAGTAATATCAGTGGAAAGCTTTTTAATTATAAAATAAACCCCCTAGTAACTCAAATAGTAAGTGAATTAATATAGATTATGCAATTAATTTCTTGGGTATAGCCTTATTTTATAATTAAAAAGCTTTCTAGTCATACTACTGATGCATAACATTTCTATAATTAATGCAACACTCATAACTAGGTCTAATTAATATGCTTTCAAAATAATTTGTTGCATAAGCAAAAAAAAATCCCCCAATATTTAGCAGTAAGGTCAGATTCCCTTATGGTGTATTTTTCACAGTCAAAATAAACAGTGTTAAAAGTTCTAATATGTATTTTTGTTCAAAGTTGACAAACACCAGTATTCCTTTCTTTGGTAAAAGTTTAAAGACAAAATTCCTGCCAAAACCATGATTTTCTGTTCTTTTAATAGTCTTGATGATGTTTAGACCATTCTGGAAGGATGAATGTGTGACTACAGCAGAAGCTAAACTCTGATATTATCTCTGTTAAGACTGGAATGACTAAAGACCTTCTTCCCCAAGGCTAAAGGCAAAGCTGATTTTTCAGTGCGGTCGTCCTTCCTCAGTAAGTAATTCCCAGAAACATGCATTAACATTCTAGCCCTTTACCCTCTCTCCCAGTGAGCCAATCAAGCTTCCTCTCTCCATCAGGCTGGGAAAGAGAAAAGTATATACTTGTAGATAATAAGAATGTGCTTGGAGTGACAGTGCTGTATGCATAACCAAGGACCAAGTGTCTGCCAAGAAGCCCTTGATTATAAATTGTTCATTGGGATTGCCTGGACATTTTTTTGTGATTTATTGGTGTAAAACTCAATACCTGGAGCACAGAGAGTGTGAGTGTTGTCCGACTAATCCTGGAGTATTAACAGGAGAGGCTGGGGTATACATGGCAGGCAATGGCAGGGAGGAAGAAGAAATTATTAGCTCTCAAATTTGGCAGTAATTGCTACATTCCACAATTTTTTATTAGTTCTGATAGACTGAGACAGATTTCTTTCCCCTAGATAAGAGGTTTGAAATATCTTGTTTCCTGTTTTACCACCTAATTTTAATGTGTTATCCCACTTCCATGCATCAACGCAATGAGGAAAAACCACTGAAAGCAAAATATTGTTTATTTTCCTCTCTGAATTCAACTGCATCCAGACTCCCCAGTACTGATCCTGGCTCCAGCATGGGGTCCCTCCCACAGGAGACAATTTTTCATGAATACCTCTAATGTGGGCCCTTCCCACAAAATGCATTTCTTCAAGAACTGCTCCAGCATGGATCCCCCATGGGGCGTGCAGTGGAATTCAGGATTTTCCTAAGTATTTTAGGAACTGCCTAAATAATTTAGCACATAACTTCAGACCTTAAACTTCTGTCCTCATCCCCTACCTGCTTGGAAGAACATTGTGTCTTTTGGGAAGATACACCAAGTGTTTGTGTAATGGATTTTGATCGTGCAGGTGTTGACATATTTGCACATGTATACTTTTTTTTTGCATATGGGATGTGGAGTGAACCAGCAGGGAAGGTTAGACATCAGCAAAGAAGTCCTTTTGTCATTTGAAGAGACAAAATGAGCATCCTTCTTAATATTCTACAAATGAATGAGTTAGTCCAGTGGTTGTTAAGATGTTAATATATAAAGGAGAGTTCTTGGTTACTACAAATTTGAAGGCATCAAAGTATTTGCTGGTGGGGATTATAATCTGAATTGTTTACAATGTTAATGCTTATCTCACATAAGAATATTGTGCTAGTAATAAACTTATTTCAGGACATAACAGTGTTTTGGCAGGACAAAATGTCAGTAGAGCAGGGATCTCCTTCCTGCTCTACTCTGGTTGCGGTATTTCAGCACAGGGAATACAGGATGCTACAGCAATGGCACAGAGCTCACAACAGGATGTCTTGCAGACAGGAAAGAAGAGCGTATCAGCATCTAGTAATTTAGTGGTATGGCTGCTTGGAGTTTTGATATTACACACCAGTAGTATGTAACTAGTCATTGCTCTGCAGACTGTACCGTGGAGGGAATATCTCCTACTGTTAGGGTAGATAAAACTTTTCAATGCTTGACAGGAAGGTAGGGAACATGAAGGCAAAACCGGTCCATTGCCACAATTTAATCTTCCAGACACTACTTAACAAAAGAAATCTGTTGGGTTTGCCTTGTCCGTATTGCTGATGTCCTCATGCATCTTGGCTGCGATTGTGAGAGGCTCTGCTGTGAACTCTTATCTGAGGAAGTGCACAACAGGAAACCCGCTGTGTCTTTTCTTGGGGAATCAACTTATCTTGCTTTGTTGACAAACTTTGAGAGGCTTATCTAAAACTTCTCTGCCCTTACAACTGCCAACATACTAATGTTTTTAATTGCATAGAAAATGGCACTAAAAACAAGAAAAAAGAAATCACTGTACCAGTAATCAACATTATAAACAGGAAAAAGAGAACTTAGATGAAATGCAGGGCCAGCCTCCCAGTGAACCCGATAACCATTTCTTCTGCAAAATGAGTATGTTACAAGGAGGAAGGGGAGGTGTTAATTGTTTTTATGTTTTGGAGGAGGGGTTTTTGCAAAGATTGTGTTGTTTGCAAAAGAGAACCTGCTTTATCTGAAAAAAGAAAAATATTCAAAACAGCAAAGCCACCTACAATTTTCACTATACAAAACAATTCCTACATTTCAGAACTCTTTTTTTCTATTTTTCTCATGAGGCCAGTCTATAAAACTGAAATACTGTGTGTTTACAGTCTCCTAATATTAAAATGTCTGAAGAGAAAATGTGATAGTACAGGGTATTTTGTTATAAGAAGCACAAGATTTCCTGCTGTGTTACATAGATTTTTTTAAAATTTTGTTTTATTTATCTATCTTTTTTGACTTTGGCATGTGTTTCTGTTCAACAATATAAGAATGCCAAATCTAAAGGAAAATAATTCACAGTCAATAATCAAATATATTTTTGAAAAACACTTGTATGCATTTTTAATTGCAATGATTGCTCATTTTTCTTAACTTTTACAAATGTACTTTTGCTAAATTTTGTTGAAAACTGGCTTTTTTTTTTTTTTCCAAAAAGCAATTAGAAAAAGTATGCATAAATGTGCTTTAAAAATGTTGAGGCTTTTCAGTAGCAGACTTACAGTAATTGACTGGTGTTTTTATTCATTGCCAGTACAAGGCATATATGATGTTAGATGCCTGGCATGGTTGTTTCACCTGGCACTTGCTTAACTGAGGAGTACTGTTTTGTTAACTTGTGGAAATTAGATCACATGTCATTGTGTAAATGTATCTTTCAATATTATATTGTCTTTTCTTTTTAATTTTTTTAATGAGTGACAAATATAGTTGAGGTTATTGCCAGATGTCTATGAAAAGAGGGCAGAAATGACTTCACATAAACAGTTGTGGTTCACAATACCAATACCTTCCCAGTTCTCGGACTGAGATTCCTGTATAAGCTCATCCTTACACGATTGACTTCTAGTGACTTCAGTATATTAAAAAAGACGGTTCTCAAATCTCAAACCATGAAGCAACACTGCTGTTACTAAGGAATAGCTGCACTTAGGCCACACTTGAAATAAAACATTCCTCATCTCAGCCACACTTTTCACTCCACTGGGAAGATAAATGGAGCACAATCCATACATATGGAAAAGAATTATTTTTGTTTTGTCATGGCAAAAGCAGTTTACTTCTCAGTTGTCTTTAATAAACTTTGCAGAATCTTGAAGTGGGTTGTAACTCCCTTAAAAACAGCGTCATGCAAGACATCTAGGAAAAAGACTCCTAGTAAAAGGAAACATTTATCAATTAAAAAAAAAACCCAGAAGCAGAATTCGTAACTATGCATGTCTCTATACACACTGTCTAAACTGGAACATGAATGCCATGTTAAAAGACTGTGAAATTATCATTCTCCCAAGGCAGGAAGCAAATTTCAGAGAAAATGCTGAAGGTAAAATCTTGTCAGAATTCTCCTTGACTTAGATCAGCATTTTACATTCATCGTGTGCTCAGATTGTACTTGGAAACATTTTTTAGATGTTATGCTAAAGATATGCTTAGGTTGCCATGTTTCAGTTAAGGAGGATTTCAATCATAGTCCCTGACCTTTTTCCTCTTCAAACTAAAATGACCTCTGTAATTGGTTTAGTCTTTCACATTACACTGACTACGTTTTTCCTGTTCATTTGTGACAGAGTGAAAAATTCCTTCTCGCTTCATGTCTTTCTTCTGCTCCAAGAGAATAAAATACAAAGCATGATAGCATTAACTACTCTTTGACAAAATGCACATCAGGAAGGGAAGAAATTACAAAAAGCCAAAACTGGTGGAAGCCTGGTCAGTCTCTGCATTATGTTGAGGTTATGTCGCTGCATGCTCCGATATGCATTCTTTGCTTACTCATAAGTAGCAAATTGGTCTTAAAATTTCTAACTGCAGTGAGATTTTAGACAACAGCTATGGCATGATTTACTGAAGACAGGTAAATCTTTTGTTAAGTCATACAAATGAGTTTATTGATGTCAGATTTGTATCTCCCATAGGTGGCTTTCTAAGAGCTGATCTTGCTTCCAGTGCACAAGAACAGGATGGAAAGAGAGGAGAAACAAGTGACTTGCAGTTCAGTGGTGTAATTTCAAGATGTAGTCTTGTGTGTTTGTTGCTGCATCTAGAAGGAAATTTGATAGCAAAGATGATATGAATACACTTGAAAAAAAGGAAAATAGATTTTCACTAAAGCATACACTTTTGGCTGATTTAAGAAACTGTTGTCAGATCTTGTAGAACAAATATCTAGTCCTTCTAACACCTCATTGAGCTTTAGGTGTAGTTACAGGCCTGCTCTCCAGCTGCTGTGCTTTCACCAGTGCCGTAACCATAATTTTTCAGGCTAATCTATCGGCTGCCTTTGGCAAGCATACATTTCATTTGCATAATTACAACCAATCAGAGGAGTAACATTTCAAAATAAACAATGTATTTTCCCTTTCATGTCAGTATAAATCAGGCTTAATGCAACTAAGGTCAATATATTTGTAGTTGCAAAAGGATTGCTGTCCATGAAAACATGGTCAGGTCCTCATTTTCATTGGTCTACTGGATGATAAAGTATAGATCCCTTATCTCTGGATTTGATTCAGTTAGTGAGTAGTATAAAACAGATCTTGACTTATATACTTTATCTTCAGATTTAACTGAAAAACAGTAAGGTGATTCATAAAATATTTCTTTTAATCATGATTATTAGAATATCTGAGGTAAATTTTGGTAGAATTTTAAACTTGGAAAAGATTTGGTGCATTTCTTCTTCAAAGGAGTAAGTCTGAAATTCACTTGTCTAAGTAATCAGTATCATGATACTTCTTATGTTAGAAATTTTAACTTCTTTCTCCACTGAAAAAAGAACCCTGGCTCTCTCTGATATTTTATGCTGTACCTCCATAAGCAATGATTCAGAACCAGAATTCTCTCTCTAAATTCCTGCCATGAGCATTTGGTGTTTCGTGTAATTCATGTCCTAATATTTATTCAGAAGCACTTTTCAGTACAAAAGTTTTAAGAAATGAAGTATACGATATTCAACCATTTTGGCTCACTTGGATTTATTCAGCAAATATTCTGCCACTCTTTTTATTTATTGGAGGCTGATTATTCCTCTTATTCCGGAAGTACATTAGGGTGATCTTTCTAAAATCAAATACTAAAAAAATCAACCTCTGTGACACTGAGCTGTAGATTATAATTAAGGAAATCGGCGTTTGTGAGCCTAATTTGGCTTGACAAAATGCACTTTTTATTTAATTGGAAAGGAAGAAATAAAGTATCTTTCTTGGTAAGTTCTGTCCACTTAACAAAAATTAATAACCTCTAAACTGGTAATTATACTGGAAAATCTGTGTCCATAGTGTACACTTCCTCACACGAAACAGATTCCACCCGTTTTTCAAATAATTTATCTGGCCAATTTGATGGTGCATGCTACTTTAATAATTGCAAGGCATTAAGTAATGCTTTGGGAAGTCAAAAACCATTGTAAATTATTTAACAGGGGATATTACTGGGACATCAATTAAAGTTAATCCAGCAAGCTGAAGGGCAATTTAAAAATGGTTTAATTGACACTCACCCTGCAGTGTCACAGCTTTTCCGTTTTGACTAACTATCCATTTATTACTCAACAAAGTGCAGAAGAGGCTTAGTAATTCTAAATGTAATTAGTTTTCACAGAGAACAAAGGAGGAGGAAGAACTGGGGAAGGTTTAGCATACACATGCTAATGTGTTGTCCTCTGTGTATGCAGAAGCACAGCTTAGCATGGCTTGATGCCAGAAAGCTCACAACCCCTGCATTAATGTGTTAATAAATATTTATGTTTTCATTTATTAGACCATAGTCCAAGGTAAATATATAATTTATTCTGTTTATGATAGAGATGTACTCCTTCTGCCGAAAATAAACAGTTTTAAAAGCTGTGCCTAAAGATTAAAGAAGTGTTGTTTCCAAACAGCTTGTTATAGAACTGTTTGGACTCTGAATTTTTCTTCATTTTTTTCTAGATTGCTAATAATCTTGCACCAGCTACTACAGTTCTTCAAGGTATGGGTTATTCTGGGATTTCCTTTGACGTTCTCATTAAAATTTGAAGATAATGAAGCTTTTTGAAGACAAAATTATATAACAAGGAAACTTTTTTATTATTCCCAGTAATCTGTGGAATGCAATAATTTATAATACCTGGGATATTACATGCACACAGCATATACATTTTCAGTCCTTTAAGGCCAAGAAGTCAGTGGAATGATTCCTGAGTATAAACTTCCTGTATTTGAAGATTTAAAGTCTTTCTACCTATGGGAATAATTTTCCTTGAAAAATTTCTAGTCTACATATGTTTGGGCCTTCTTTTATGGCACAGATCAGTACATCAGAGAACAGTTAAAGTTTTTCAGTTTTCACTGTAATAGTCCAAAGGACTGTTAATCAATAATTTCTTTATCTATACTTTAACAACTTGTAGCTGCATTTCTGATCAGGTTGTGATAACAGCTGGTTATGCAGTTGCAGTCTGAATTTTGTTTCTGGAAAATTACTTCAACTTCTCACTCCAGCAAAATTAGGAAGAGTTTGTTATTTAATTCTTTATTTAATGAAGAATGGTATAATCAGCTGAATCAGAAAAAAATAAATACTGAATAATTAAAGAATTTATGTTGGAAAAGACTCCTAAGACCATCAATTCCAAAAGTAAACCCAGCACTGCCAAGTCCACCCCTATAAAATGTCCCAAAATGCCGTATCGATGCATTTTTTAAGTATCAGCAAGGGTGGTATCTTGGGGTGACTTTATGATGCTGTATCCCGTGTTGCCTTCTCTATGCCCAGAAATGAATCCTTTGCCTTCCGGTGTCCTTTAGGCAGACCCAAGAGAGAGAGGGGGGAAGGTGGTGGAATTTCTTCAGCGGCTTTGTTCAAAAACACAGATAACTTGTTTGCTCTCTTCTCCTCAGCTCTTGGCTCTCTGCAGCAGGGAAGAAGGTTGCTTTCTCTTGCTTTTTTAGCTAGCTTCTTGTTCGTTAGCTGAAGCAAGGAGTTTCCTGGGACTTTGGCTTCTTCTTCTTCTTCTCTTCTGGACTGCTCAGCAACACCAGAACATCACCAGGAGGCCTTACACTGTGGCCCGGGAGGGCCCAAGCCTCACCCCAGCTCCAGAGAGAGCAAAGCCATCACCTACAAAGAACTCTGAAACTATCCAGGTTTTCCTCAGAGTGAGAGGTTTTATTATTTAACATTATACATTCCTTT
>VZRS01008828.1:139070-194557 GCA_013398055.1 Ifrita kowaldi
TGCCTGCATGCCCCCTGCTTATTAAATAAATAACTTTTTTTACACTTTCCTCCGAGGAATTTTTTTCCTGAACCTGGTGGGGGAGGGACGGCTGAAATCTGCTTTCTACCAGAGGATGTTTCCTCCAATTTGTCTCAAACCGAGACAGGTAGTGACTCCATCAAGATTGTTTTAGTGCTTGATAACCCTTTTGGTGAAGAATTTTTTTCCTAATATCCAATCTAAAACTTCCTTGGCACAGCCTGAGACAATTTTCTCTCATTCTGCTACTTCTTACCTGAGAGGAGAGACAAACCCTCACCTCATTACAAACTCCTTTAAGGCAGTTGTAGAAAGCAATAAGGTCTTCCTTGAGTCTCCTTTCCTCCAGGCTAAACCACCCCAGCCCCCTCAGCCACTTCTCATTGTACTTGTGTTCCAGATCCTTCCAGAGTTTCATTGCCCTTCTCTGGACACACTTCAGCACCTCAATAGTTTTCTTGCAGTGTGGGGCCCAAAACTGAGCACAGGATTTGAGGTGTGGCCTCACCATCACTGAATACAGGTAGAAAATTGTTTCCCTAGTCCTGCTGATCACATTATTTTTGATACAAGCCAGGATGTGTTTGGCCTTCTTGACCCCCTGAGCACATGCTGGCTCATGTACAGCCACTGTTAACCAGCACCCAAGGCTCTTTTCTGTGGGGCAGCTTTCCAGCCACTCTTTCCCCAGCCTGTAGGGCTGCCTGGGGTTGTTGTGAGCCAAGGGCAGGACCCAGCATTTGGCCTTGTTGAACTTCATACAACTGGCCTCAGTCCATCTATCCAGCCTGTCCAGACCCCTCTGCAGAGGCTTCCTGCCCTCCAGCAGATCAACATTCCCGCCCAACTTAATGTCATCTGAAAACTGACTGAGGATGCACTTGTTCTGGTCATCCAAATCATTGATAAAGATAATAGCCAGGTATCTTTGGTTTTCTTGCACTACATCTGGCAAAAAAAATTTCTTAAAATACCTACCTGTATGGATTGAAGTTGGTATTAAAGAATCAAGTTTCAGGAACTTTATTCTTCCATTGTTTTTTTTTTTCTTTAAATTATTTCTTTTAATGTTTATTCTTCCTTCACTGTCTCTTTACCTTACAAGCACAGTCAAAGACTGAAATTGATGCCTGCAAATAATATTGCTATACTTAAAATTATATTTTCAGGTGATAAAGTATAAACAATTTAGTATAAATATTAGAGAGAACATTTTTCTCTGTGTGCATTTGCTCCATTGACAGGCTCATTTCTCTGAAAATTCCTTGAGCAGAATCTGTCCAGAGGTTTCTTTGTACAGCTGAAATACAATGCTTCAGTGCACAGACAGGCAGTTTACCATTTGCTGAGGAGAAAAGCTTTGTTTTTGCACTTTGAACCTGAAAGGTCAAATGACAGAGAGAGAAGAAAATTAGAAATATCCTGGCTAAGAGGGGCAGATTTCAGGACTACTGTTTTTCTTTTTAAATGTGAGAACTAGAGAAAGATGTTCATAGAACCTGAGGCAGCAGTGAAAGTGACCTGAAAACTGGAGGAGACAAAATGAGTTATGGGATGCCAACAGTGCTAGATGTACATTGTTCTTGAGTGGCTACCTGACACGAGTTATTTATGAATGAAATATTGACAGGTAGAGTTCATGGAGAAATAGATCTCAGAAACAAAAACCCACCAAGGAGAGATGACGGAAGTCAGAAAAGGTTTCTAACACAATAGGAAGATGAGTTATTTGTCCAATCTCTGCTCTTAAAATTTACTGAGAGTCTAGAGGGCAAACTCTTAAGGAAGGGTAATGTGCTGAAGAATGTGGCCACATGAATAAGTCAGGAAGAGAAAAGAGGCAAGAAAAGGAAAAAAAGTAATGAAAGAAGAAGAAAGAGACACTTCTCTAAAGAGTGGGGAAAACTCATCAATCAGAAAGCAGAGTGCTACAGACCAAGAATAAATTAGTTAGACCCATGGGAAGATGCTGACAGTAACAACAGGATGTGAAAGGAGAGGGGAAGATAACCAGGAGGTTTCCAAAAAGTCAATTCAGATTCTTCTCAGACCTGAGAATATTGGAGGGACTTACATCAACCCTGAGAAATGCCACTGTAATCAATTTTTTTTTTTAAAGAATAATCACTAAGGTTTTACCCAGAAGTCTGAGAAACACAAAGCATTGGCCACCCCAACAAGCTACAGAAAATATAGAATTCAGGCTGGAAATATAAATGCTAAATGGGATTACTCACATGGGCTGTAAGTCTTGTTCGAAGTAATGAAAGAACAGTCACCAACACAATGTAAGGAATTTCACAGACGGGACTGAAATATTAGTTCAAGTAGTAGGATAACAGAGCATATTGTTTAAAAAAATGACTCAAAGAAAACAAACAAACAAACAAACAGCCCCCAAAGAAGCCATAATATAATAATCCAAGTTTGATACAGGTCACTTTATATTCAGGAAGAAATTAAAAATGTTACAACAAGGTATATAAAGATTCTACAAAAAGGCTTCAGAGTCAGATCAGGATATGAACAGAGATCCTTTGATATTGTTGGACTTTTTTAGGAAGAAAAAGTAAGACAAAACTGACTGATGTGAAAAACATAATTCAGTGCTCTTCAATGTAAAATGTAGAGTTTTTTTTCTGTCAGTCAGTAAAAAGGGATTGCTTTTTTAGACTTTGTTTTAGTAAGCATATCATAGAAAAACTAAGAAATTTAAATTAAATTAAATATAGGGACAGACAAAAATAGACCTATCACAAAATGCATCTTCAATTTATAAATTCTACATTTTCTATTTGATTTTGATTTCCTGGCACCAAAGATAAAGATGATATAAGTTATCAGAATTGTTTCTTCTGAACTATAATTTTTTTTTTTTTAAATGTAACCTTGCAATTAGATCTGAAGGCTCTTCTTCAGCCAAAAGGATGATGTTTGCCATAAAATATTAAATGTAGACATCCATTCAAAGCTGAAGTAATGAACTATTCTCTGGGCAGATGACATATACAGTAGTTTTAAAAATATATTTATGTCAACTGCTTCTTGACGCATATCATGAACCCTTAAGAAATCTAGATATATTAAATTATTATATTCTATTAACAACATTGAGTTAAATGATGAACATGGATGACACTTTCATGAGTTGATATTTTAGTTTGTAGTCATATTAAGTTTTTTGATTCAGCATTTTGGTAACTAGAAAAAGATGGCACATTCCCGAAAACCTGTTCAGTGGGACACTGTCTTCTTTTGGATAACAGATAAATCTGTTATCCACTGCCTATGATGTTTAATGTGTTACACTGGAAATTAAGAAAAATAATAAATCAGCAATTCAAGCCCTAGCTTACAATAAAACAATGATTTCTGAACTTTCAGTGAAAAAGTGCCTGTATTTGCCTCAAGGAAAGGGTCCGGGCTGGTGAATGCTGGCTTACCTTGCAGTAGTTTTCAGTCAGGAGTGTGCAGAGCAGGACTGCTAAGCAGCAAAATACTCGCCATTATCACCGCCTGCATACAACTCTGAGGCATCTATACTTCATTATAAAGCCTCGGCTGGTGTTTAGATTCCATGCAGGAGGTAAGTGTTTAGAAGTCCATGCAGAGCCCCCTCACAAGGACTGAATGTGTGACCTTAGAATTGTTTTTTTCCTCTTGTTGACCAGAGCATCAGGTTTGTGTGACAAGAAGCTTTCCTTACAGAAAGTCCAACAGAGCGAATGCCAGCTGGCCCCAACATGGACACACCATTGGCCAAGGCCAAGCCCATCAGAAACAGTGCTAAACCTCTGGGATAATGTAGTTAAGAAGGGGGGGAAAAATGTGCAACTGTAAGAGCAGCAGAGAAGTGAGAATGTCTGAGATACACAGCTGTACAGACACCAAGGGCAGTAAAGAAGGAGGGGAAGAGGTGCTCCGGGCTTGGGAGCAGAGTTTCCTCTGCAGTCCGTGGTGCAAACCATAGTGTGGCAGCTGTGCCCCTGCAGCCCATGGAGGTCCAGGGCAGCCCAGGGAGGAGCCCAGGAAAGAGCAGGTTAATGCTCCCAAAGCAAGCTGTGACACTGTGGGAAGCCCACACCGGAGCAGGGCCCTGTTTGACTTTAGGGTTTTGCTATTTGTGTTGAGGAATTTGGGGGCTGGGGAGGGGAAGCCTTTGATGTTTCCTTTGTTCTCACTCTTACGCATTTTAATGGCATCAGATTTTGTAATAGTTAGAACGAAGGATTATCTTCCCTGTGAATGGCTTTTGTGTCCTTTCATTTGATTGGCTCATACAGAAATCACCAAGAGGCTGCAGTGAATCACTCTGACTCATTACCTTGAAGTAATAGGTTAGACTTTTAGCAATTTCGTCTGGCTGCAAATGTGATTTTAAAATTTTTATACTGTCTTCCAAATATGAATTCACAGAAGGATAAAACAAGAATAAAAGTCCCTTTTCTTGATGCAGCTAATATTTTCTTCAAAAAAATTAAACTGGGGGGGGGGCCGGCCTCGGTTTGTTTGGATTTTTTTTGTTTGTTTGTTTTTTTTGTTTTTAATTTGAGGGAAAGATTTTTCTTCAGGGAAGTACCACCATCAAGATGAAGAACCAAAGCATGAAACTGACACTTTTCTTTTCTATTTTTACTGCTCTTACAGGATTTGTTATATAGTATTTGGCATAAGAGATCTCTCACGCTTTAATTTTCCATCTGTGAAAAGGAAATGATGTGCTATAACATTGTTTGCTATAAAAGAGTATTTTGCTCTTAATGGTTTTTGCAGAAATGGTTAATTGCAAGTAACCTAGCAGTTATAGAAGTTAAAACTCCAGTCTGGAGGATCTCTGGAAGTCATCTTCCGTGTGTGCGAGTGCCTGCCTGTGTGTAACTTTTAGCATTTATTTGTAAATTAGATATGAAAGCTTAACATCCACATCAAATTAAAACATCTGGCCCTAATGAGAACATATTAATGTGTTAAAGCAGCAGTAGAGCTGGAATTAAAACCCGAGCTCTTTTTCTTCTTTGAGCTACAGACCTAAGACAATGGGGAGAGGCTTTAATATGAGCCACCCCTCCAGGTAATATATTGAGAGTTAACTTCTCCCCTTGAATGCAATATATATAATTTAACAAACAAAAATTATTAGTTTATATGATTTTCATCGATTTATAATTTTATGACGTGTATAACTATTCACCTTTAAAAGAGACTTAATTTTTTTTTTTTACCAGTTTTTTTATGCATTATGGAAACAGCAGTGTACTTGAAGTATGCTTAACTTATGTTATACTCAAAGTACAGTTAAACCATAGCGTACTTAATGTACAATACTTCTTCCTAAATCCAATTCAGAATAAATGTATTCCTTGAGGTTTGAGAACTAATGATAGCATTTCTAAATTTATAATAATTAGTGCTGCTTAATGTGCAACTTTTAGACATACAACATCTAACTCACTTTGAAAGATGCTTGATTGCTGTCTTATGGAAGTGATTTCCACAGGTGTAGGATCTCCAGATGTAAGGGACTAATATGTATGTCTCAAACACTGATAGCTGGATGGCTGTGGAGACAACCAAGGATTGTTGGCAATAACTAACACACCAGTTTCCAGGACAAGTGTATAATTTACTAATAAAACTTTCTGAGTTTTTTGCAGATCCTCTGAGTTTTGCAGATCCTCTGGCTGTCTTTCAACCATTTGCATTTATGACTCATGGCTGTTCCCTTTCCTTAAAGGGTAGGATATCACACATAGGTTAAATATATTATGCACTACCTATGAAAGCATTACATTTATTGTTATTTAATTTCCAGCTACTTTCTTTCATGCTGAGACTATCAAAGTGAAAGAACATTACTCATAGTAATCTCTCAAATTGCTTTCAAGCATCAGCACTAGAACACTGACAGAGTGTACTAGTAGATTTTTAAACACCCTGATTTTTAAGCGCTTAAATTTGCTTGTTTAGTTGACAATCAATAGTATTGAAGAGGTGGTTTGGTAGCAAATTATTTTTCCTGCTGGAAATGTTACAAACTCCATGGGTGGTCTCATGGCACTTTCAGATCAAAGTGATGCAAATGGTATGGGAGGAAATTTATATTAATGCCTGTGGTAGCCAAAGTGACAGAAGCAGCAACTAACTAAAATAAATTTATAGGGAGAAAAGTAGAACAAAATTAGGCAGAAATCCTGTCTGTCCCAATGGAACTAGGGACCTGGCTCTATTTTATATAAATGGATATCTGGAAAAAATGAGAGAGGTTTTACTGCAAAAGATCCTCACTGGAAGACTGAACATACACTCAGATAATGAGATTTTCTTACAAGAAGCTGCTGTAGATGAGTCTATCATAAAGTCTTCATATGAACAAATGGAGAAAGCAGAAAGCGTAAGAGCTGTTAAAGTGCAAAGATGGACTTAAATTTTTGGTGAGGGAATACTACTACAGAGCATTAACAAGACTATATATTTACTATAGAAATGATATGCAGCACATTAAAAAAATCAGAGGACTTATGAAAATCAATTTCTATTTTCCCTTTAATCTCTGTCATATAGATTTTTTTATATGATCCTTTAAAATTTCTTAAGATATTAAATATCTTCATTTCTTACCTGTGACATAAGAATACTGCACACATGCAGGCACAGAGTGGTCAAATATTGTTGTGGAACAAGTATGAATAAAAAAGCCACAACCCCAAGAGACTGGTCAACACCCTAGACATTGTGCTGTCAGCAGTGTACGTTGTATGCTTTCAAGATTACTCTCTTCTTCTCATGCTTAAAATTTCTTTCTGCACCTGTAAGCCTTCTGAACAAAAGCTTAGCTGAACTTGATCGATCCCTGCAAACCTTCTGTTTTGATAAATCATCATTTCCCTCCAAAAAAGCTTTCCTTCAGAGTTCCTTAGACGCACATAATGAGGTGTATTGAAAAACATGTTTGATTGAAATATGATATGTAGCCCAATAAGGGCTAAAATTTCCCCCCAGTATTTTCTACGCAGAAATAACCTGACCTCCAACACTCCTGCCACAGCAGTATGAGTTTTATTCTGAAACAGGATAGATAGTAGCAATAAAACAAGCGGCAGTCTTGTGACATGAGCAAACATGCCAAACAGAAAACTTCCAGACAATGAAATACATTCTCACTTCTGAAACATCAGATAACATCATGCAGTGTCTCACACATGAAAAATCAGAGTAGTAAGCCACTGTGCCATCTAGTTCTCTGAACAGGAGATTATAAAAAAAGGTGTGAAGATACAGTGAATAAACAGAAATTACCCTTTCCCATTCTTTTCCACAGACTTCAGATTCTGATTCACATCAGATTTACAGCGGAATGGTGAACTTACAGTATCTCTAGCCCATATAAACCACACCTTTAAGTATTTTTATTTGCAATTACTTAAGTGGCACCCTGCAGCTGAGTATTTTGTAATGCAGCAATTCCAAAAAGATTATTTAATGTCATGCAAATTGACAGGCTATTTCCAAGGCTTTTATGAGAGAATAATATCTCTAAAGCAGACAGGAGAAAAAAGCAATGCTACCAGGTCAGGTCGATGTGGTGCCTTGCATTCCGTTTTGGACAATGTGTCACAGTACTGATATTAAATCTTGCTGTGGAGGAAGAGATAAGCTGACATTGGTTATGTCTGAAGCAATGTTTACCTAATATATTGACATAAAGAAATTTTGCAGACCAAAAAGACTGAGGATTGATTCAGGCTTTTCATTTTCCATGGATTCAATAGTTATTTCTATGTACATGGAGGGGAAAAAACCCAAAATTTTTTTGGTTGAGTTTGTTTAGGATTTTTAATCAGAAAGCATATATGTTTCCAGATTATACTTAGACCTTGAATTGCTTCATATGGGGTTCATAGTTTTCTTCTTGAAGCCCATTCTGATCACGTGAAAAGCAAATACTTTTTTTCCAAGCTTTGTGACTGAGCCCATTCACAATATGTCTTCATTCATAAAAAAGAGAAGAAATATTTTTTAGTGCTCTAAAATGTATGCCTTTCTCCAGGAGCATCCTGAACATCCAAAAATGCCATTTCTAATCCCTATCTCTAAATATAAATATAAATATTCAGACCTCTAAATATAACTCATTTTTTGAGAAAGAGTTTTTGAAAATTACCCTTGCATTTTGAAGCAAAAGAAACCTTTTTTACAGTACAATCGGTACAATAATGTAAAGTCTTCCTTATCAATTGGCATTCAGAAATCTATTCATTTGTATCACTTCTTGAGGTACACACTCATCTTTGCTATTTCAAAATGTTAAATTGCTGATAATTTCTTAATTGAGCATAACTGTTAAACAAGAGATTCTGTGGTCAACAACTACAAATATGGAAATAAAGAAGTTCCCCAGGGACACAGTTATGTGTTGGGAGTTCAGGGATAATTTGTGAAAAGGTGGCAAAAGGTCTAAGGCAAAGGCAAAAGAATTCATATTTCTATGCTCATGTCCAGTGGATTTTTCCTAAGTAATCTACCACTTGATCAGATCTGATGACCTATCTCTGCGTCTGAGCTCCATATTTGCAATGTCTCCGCAACTAAAGAAATTGAAACTTCATCTAAAAGGAATAAATTTTCTTTCTCAGTGATGACAGAGAAGTAATTTGAAATAAACAGCTTTTGAAGGCCTTGGCATCCATAATTCACTCACATGACCGCAGCTTTCATTTCAAATTAATTTTTTACGCTGCCAGGTGGCCATGCTGGCTGCATATTATTCTTCAAGAAGTGATTTGAAAACTAAATGAACCCAAATTCCAGGTAGAATGAAATAAGAACAGTTACCTCTGTTCTGCAGGATAGATTAAGAAAACCAGAAGATATTTGCCTTCTGTGAAACAATATACAAGGGGAATAAAGTCACACCTAAATGGATTTGAATTGGTTTACTGTGTTCCGAGGTTCATTGACTTAATTCTGTTTCCCACTATCTTTGAATGTATCTAGGTGAAAAAAACAGGAGTATTTCAGAGTATTAAAAAAAAAAAAAAGAAGTTTTCTTTTTTCTTTGTTTCTCTTGTTGTTGGTTATGGATGCTGAAAAAGCTTTAGCAGAGAAATTTTCCAGCTCTCTGCAGCATTTTGTAAGAGCTCTGTCTTTCCCATGAAAATTACCTAAAACAATGTTATGGTTTTGTAAAGTCCTTGCACCTGCACGTTGTTTTGCAGAAGTGTTATGGTTTAACTACAAAAATATTTAGAAATGGATGTCTTAGAACTTGGCCAATCCCCTCAAGGGGTGGTTGGCCAAAGAACCAATTACCTTATGCCATTTAACACACTTTTTGCAATCTAACTTATAAAAGCTTTCGGTCAGTTCAATAAAGCACTTCCATATATCCTGGAGCCTGGACTCTGTGCCGTTTCTCTACCCGTCTACTCCGCGCAGCAACAGTTGGTTTTGCTGATAAAAGCAATTCCAACTGAAATACATTTTTATCAGCTGAAAGTTCCCTTACCCTTTTAAACAAGAAGTTGGATTCACAAACAGGACACAGGACATAGTGTTCCCAGCACAACCCAGTGGTTCTGTTCTGCCCTTAGGTTGCAGGGAAGTCCTACAGGCTACAGTAAAAGTTATGAACGTATTCTCTTACCTCTTAATATGTGTGTTTCAAAAAGGAAGGCCAAGACTCAAAGAGGTGAACTATTATGTAGACCAGGACCATAAGATCAAGAGAACAGTGCTGAAGTAAATGAAAGAAAAATCAAAAATGGAGTATTATTTTCAAGAACTTGGAGAGTTCTTTCCTTTCATCCGATTATTTTGTAACAGTTTTTGCTAGATGTAGAATAACAATAACTGAACTTTACAAGTGCATATGCTGATGTTTGACACTTCTGAAAGAGTGCAGAATTATTCTGAATTTATTTTGTCTGGCTAATCCAGTGCTAGACAAGTCTGCTGTCCACAGGCAAATATTGGACCTATTTTCAAATAATGCTGACACATTTTGAAGCATCCTCAAGAAACTGGAACGGTAAATACCCTTCCAGTACTTTTAAGCATAGAGATTATTGTGGGAATAAATCATAATCCCCTCCTGTTTATTTATTACAAAAAGTGAAGAGAAGAACTTTTACCTTTTTGGTCAACTTCATGCTGAGAAAGAGAGGGAGCT
Organism: Ifrita kowaldi; assembly: GCA_013398055.1. Lineage (NCBI taxonomy): Eukaryota > Metazoa > Chordata > Aves > Passeriformes > Cinclosomatidae > Ifrita > Ifrita kowaldi. The sequence goes on from VZRS01008828.1 coordinate 149,260, forward strand.
CTAAACAGCTTGGAAAACAGGTTGTCTTCCTTTTTGTTTATCATTTCTTATAATCAAAAATAGCAGTAATGCATCTTCAACCAGGATAATACCAGCTCAGGGACTTTAATCTTCTTAGGTTAATTTGCATGATGATCCATATGGACCATAATAACCTTTCCTCTTTTTTTTCATCTGCTGCTGTTTTTATGAATAATAATTTTGGTAAAAAAAAAGAAGAAAAAAAAAACCAGTTTTCCTTAAATAATATTCAGCTATTTCCCTGGAGATACAAAGTGCATGAGACAAAACTGGAAGGAAAGGAAATACTGTGTTCTCTTAGCTATTATATTTATTGTGACATTTTGGTATGTTATGATCGTATCTCAGGGATGTCTAATTAAGGACTTTCTCTCCTTCCCTCCTGCCAAGTCTACAAAAAGAATAGATCATTTGAATTTCTCCTCTGGGTAAAATAGTACCATCAATCTTGAAACAAGATTTTCATAAGCTTTTCAGTTTAAACATTAGCATACTGTTTTTAGGGAGTCTCTCTTCTCTGGCGCAGGAAGAAAATAAAGACTGAATTTGCCTCAGTAAGGCCAGTTTGCTACCCAGGCTGAGTGAAAAATTAGCACATGAACAGGAAAGAGAAGGAACACTCACTTTGCCTTCCCTGCCTAATTTGGAAAGATTTGAGCTCATCTGTGTCAATGAAGAAATCCTCTGTGTTAATGTCATCTCCTATAGGACTCTTCTGGTTGACACATCAGGTCCATAGTTCTGTCTAACTGGAAATTCACGGCATTCCAGCGGGGAATTAAAAAATACATTTCTCAAAGTACCATCCATACTGAAAAAAAAAAATGAGGAGAAGGTTTTGGTCTCTTTCTTTAGCAGCTCCTACCTGGTTGCCCTGATGAGGTGTACCAGACAGGTTAAACTGGGCTCAGTATCTGGACTAACTTCACCATTACAAAGAGTTACTGGAGAGTTTTAGAAGTGTAATTCAGAACCTGTGACAAGTAAGGAGTATCATCAGTCTTTCCTGTCCCAGAAAAAGTGAAAGTAGAATATTCTATTGTGAAAAAAAGCCATGAGGTTAATAGATCTATTTTCCATCTAGTTTCCAACATCGTTATGATTATTGGTGTCGGCTGTGCTGCATACAACTTTATTCTGACTTTGGGCTGCTGTATTAAATCACTTTGTCATATGGGAGCACTGGAGCAAAACCCAAATGCACACAAGCTGATTTTTTAAATTTTAATTAACCTAAACTATCAATGTCATAAGAAAAAGTACTTTATTTATTATTCCTTAGTTTCAGTAGCAAAATATGATCAACAACGAATGAAAAAGAGATGCTCTGAGAAAAATGTTACGGCAAATACGCAGTGGTGTTGGTGAAACACGGTGTCATTAAAGGTGGAAGAAATTCTTCTCTGTAGTCTTCATCTGTTCATATTTTGTAGAGTCTGCAACTGTTTTTTTATACTTTACTGCATTTTCCCTCACATTTTTACCACAACTTGTTTTGCATATACTGTTTTAGCTTTATTTTGCCCTGAATCTTACTTTATCTGGCTACAAAAGTTCAGAAGGTATTCTCAGTGTTTTGTGCTGGGCCTCTGGTGCCCCTCTGGTGTCATCTTGTGCCTGTGCTCTCAAGGTCTCTGCTACCAGCCATTGCTTGTGTTCCCTGCTACAGTTGCAAAGGGTGCTAATCTTTTAATTTTTGAGTTGTCTCCATGCTATAATCCAGTGCCATGGAAATGTCTCATTCTTCACACTTGGCACTTGTGCCTTTCTAGCGATTCTTCCTTCAAACTGTTTAACTCCATCTGCAAGGCACATAATTTTTTAGAGATGACCTTGTTCTATTCTCAAGGAAGACAAATCACTTCCTTGTCTAGAAGGCCTTAGCTGGCCTATTGTCCAGCCAAATGTTTGGCCAAATATTTAGCTAAAATATTTTGTACGTTATGACCAAGCATATCAAATTGTTTTACTGTTAACTACACTAGTAAAAGTCTGTACGAGTGAGAGGCTGGGGAGAGAAATCCTTTCGGATTTTTTTTCCAACAGATGATTTTTTCATACTGAATAAGTGCATCCTGATGTCTGTTTGCTACAGTTTAACTTTTAATTAAATTTTTCCCCAGGATGTGTCTTTGCTGTCAGAGCAAGACATGCATTTGCTGAGTATGTATGATATGTAAATTAACTTTCTGATACTGTGAACAAATTTTTTTTGAGTACAAAGAAGGATTGCAATAGCCACATGACTAATATATTTTAAAGGAAAAGCAATTCCTGAAACTGTTGTTGGGTTCTATTCTTCTATTGTATGGAAATGCTGAGATTTTTCTGAATCCTGCTGAGTTGCATATTTATTTACACATTTATCTAGACAAGGCTAGTAGCAATATGGAGGATAAAATACATTGCTGTATAGCTTGTCACTATTTCATGAAATGAGAAAAAATAATGCAAGAACTCCTATTTCTTTTTTTTCTTATTTTTTAAAAGTAATGGTTAATTGCTTTAAAATAAAAATAGTTCTTTCTATTCTGACACTGATGAAATTCAGAGATTGAGCACTTCATGCAAACTGCACAAAGGCACAAGAAAATAGCTGTACTTATTCTTAGATTTTAGCAGCATAATACCTACCTACTTAGAGATAAGGGAAGAAGCAGCCAAAGTCAAAGTTATTAACTGCCTTTGCATGAGATAATTTCTGTAGTTGAACCAGAGCCCCTAAATTTTGGTGCTCTCTTTCATCAATCTTTCTCCTCACTTCTTAACCCAGCTTTATTATCTGCCTAACAAAGGTCTGGATTTATGAGAGAAATAGAAATAACTGGCATTTCTAGATAGACTTTTTAAAAATATTTCTTTATCTTTTAATAAATAAATGCTCGTCTCACCATGATCTTCTTAAAACCTGAAATTAAGTGGGATACTCTGGAAGAAAGGATCGAATTCTAAGGTGCTAGTATAGTTACTGAGTAATGTGTTGAGAACATCGTCACATACCTAAAACTGGCTGGTTCACCAGACTTCATTTGTTATGAAAACTATTTTTCTGTTGTTGCTGAAGTACTTGAAGAAAAACTTGCCCTAGGATATAAATTTTGAACCTTCATAAGTCTTTTCTGACTCTTTTTCAGGTTGAGGGAGGTAAGAGGTCAGATCTTGTTTCATATTTCAGCTTTCAAATATTCTTTTTCTTCCTCTAAGCTTTAGCAGAAAAATCTTTTCCTAGTTCTGTCTTCACAGCAAGTCAAAAAATGGGGCTAGATTTCTCCTTCTGCTCTTGAGTTTTTCCACAGCATGCTTCCAGATTATTGCAATGTATCATCACTTTTGATTAGAAATGAGTTCAAGTTTGGGTCATATGTTCTTTCAATAGGACATAAAATTTGCTAATAGAACATGCTGGGAGAAAGTTTGTGTTAGTGCCTATGCATATTTCATTGCTAACCTTTTTTATTCTGCTGCTTTTACAGAAAAAAAAAAAGTGAAGCAAATGTTTTCTTTTCAAGTGTTGTGTTCAAAAGAAATAATATTTTCAGAGCCATGCATTTCAAAATTGCTAGGATAAGTCAGGTTAGACAATATGATTACTTCCAGTGTTGTATAAAACTTTGTGGTGGAATTAATTAAATTTGTGAAACTGCCCTTCATTGGTTTGTATTTTTTGATAGGAAGGAAGAATATGCATTTGAACATTTCAAGTGAATCTTGTTTATTGAAGCCTAAGATGCATAATCCAAGAGGTCTTGCCTTTTTATTAATATTAATTTTTTAAAAGTTGCTGGTTTTGATTCCTAATTACAAGAAAATGCCAGTACTTGGAGTCACTATACGTTGTATGTTTATATATCTATATTTAAGATTTACACAGACATGCAATGTAAGGGTCCTCACCTTTTAAAAATAATTTTGTACTCGTTTGAGCTACTGGTAAAACCTAGAACTCTTAATATCACTATTGAAAATGTTCAATGACAAATCTTGTCAAACACTGGTGACATCCTTTTCTTCTCTCTTAAGGAATCGATGCCTATTAACATCTTGTATGTGTGGATCAATGCCTATTAACATCTTGTATGTGTGGTCCTCCCTCCACCTCAACACCCTCCTCCTTGGACCAGTTCTGTGATCTCAGGAGCTCCTGAAAAGGCTTCACCAAACGAGCTGAATGGTGAAGTGCCCCTTTCCCACACCAGTTGTGTGGTGAAGCACCCTTTGACCATATCAGGAGCTCTTGCATGGTAAAGGTAGAAACAGTTCTGACCATACAAGCTGCCTGACCAATGTGGGGAACGAAGGATTAGAAATTATCCTTCTTAGCCCTGGCAAATTATTCACCTGAATTGTAGCCTGAGTGAAGAGTACCATCATTATGAAACCCTTTGAACAGGTTTGAAACCACCCTACTCACACATACTCCTCGAGGTGCAACCTGTGCCTGGTGAGAAACACTAAGGATTTGATGTGAGTATTCCACTGAACCCACTGGGAATTTTTGAAAGGTACGATTACACACACAAATAGAGATGTATACTTCTTGCTGCCTGGGTGCATGCACACGAATTGATAATAGAATGAATGTCATTGTTACAATTATAGCACATCCTATTGAATAATTTTATAAATGTTAAATTAGTTAATGATTAGTTAAGTGCTGCTAAACCCTTTTGCACCCTTCTATTTTTGTATCTATATCCTTTACACCCTTACTCTTTTGCATCCCTGGTACCCCTGTAAATCATTCTAAATTGATTCAATTTTCCTGTGTATGCCTAATCTATGTAGTAAGTTATAGAGTGAACTTCGCCATTGAACTATGTTAAGCTGCACTTCCACAAATTTATATTAAACCTACTTTTTCCCAGCATCTTTGATAGTGATTCTTTAAGCTGTCCAAACCACTGATTCATGATAGCATGTCAAGAATTTTTGAGAAGAGACAGGGGCTACTAATGGATTAGGAACCACCAAGGAAACACCTGTGAAATGCTTCAAAGAAATTAGGGCATGTTCCCCTGTAAAGGTGAGACAATCAATATCCCAGCTGAAGTGCCTCCACACCAAAGCCCACTTCCTGGGTAGGGAGCAGGAGGAGCTGGAAGTTATGACCTAATTGCTGTTGTTGAAACGTGGTAGAACAAAATGCACAACTGGAGCATCGTGTCTGCTGAAAAAGTGGCAGAGCAAACTGTAAGCTCTTCAGGACTATCTTGGAGGTAGTTAATGATTTTTTAGTCTGACCAAAAGAGAAGTGTTAATAGACCTGCTGCTCACCAACACAGAATAACTAACCAGGGATGTCAAGATTGGTGGCAGCCTGGGCTGTAGTCATGATGTCCTGGTGGAATTCAGAGCCTTGAGGGACGTGGGCTGTGTGAAGAGTAGTCAGGATGCTGTATTTCAAGGAAGCAAACTCTCTGTTGTTTAAAGCAGCAATCGATGAGACACCCTGGGAAATGGCCCTCAGGGACAATGAAGCTGAACAGAGCTGGCAGCTCTTTAAGGACATTTTTCTTAATGCACGGGAGCTCTCAATCCCCACATGTATTAATTTGGGCAAGCAAGGCCCAAGAACCGCATGGCTCAGTAAGGACCTCCTTGTCTAAGAAGAAAATGTGCAGACAGAGGAACCAGGAATGTGTCCCAGGGGAAGAATAAAGGAACACTACCCAGATGTGTGGGGATGTGGTTAGAAAAGACAAAGCACAGCTGGAGAAGAGAAGGCTCCAGGGGAGGGCTTATTGTGACCTTTCATGACATAAAAGGATCTTATAAGAAAGATGGAAAAAGATTTCATATAAAGAAGGAATTCTTCACTGTGAGGGTGATGAGGCACTGCAACAGGTTGCCCAGAGGTGCTGTGGATGCCCCATCCCTGGAAAAGTTCAAGGCCTGGTTGGATGGGGCACTGAACAACCTGGTCTGGTGGAAGGTGTCCCTGTCCATGTCTGGGGTGTTGGAACTAGATGGTCTTTAATGGCCCTTCTAACTCAAAACATTTTATGATTCTATAATTAATTTTTCCTCATACATTTTTACCAGCTGATTCAGCCAGTTTGAGGGGAAGAAGAGCAGGGAAGAAGAAGAGCTGAGAAAAGGTTGAGTTACATGTCTCCTGAGAAAGGCTATTGCGCTTTAAGAGATTCATGGTTTCACAAGAAAATTTCTGTGTCTTTATGTCCGTAAGCCTAATGCTTCAGGTTAAACATGCATATGAAAAGCAATTTCTTTGTGGTCTTTTTTAATTTGTGGTAAAAGCTGGAGTTGATTTTTAAGTAGTTTAGAGTTTTGTAATGGAAATTATATAACAGAGTTGCTGTCACCTTGACCTGTTTTCTAAATCTCCTGTGGAAATCTGTAAAATTATACATACGCCCACACAAAAGTTAATAGCATAGGGTAGGCAGAGAACATTATTGTGTTTCATTTTGAACAGACTTCTTGAGGACATTTGAAAAAATCAACTGTTTAAAACATTTGAGTCTTTTTTCTGCAATTCATCCTATGAACTTGTTTTATCACCCACTAAAGAACAACCTAAATTCAGAAAGTATAAAAATACTGATATGATAAATTGATTTCAATGTCTCTTTTTTGCAAGTGGCAATAATTGATATAATTGACAAAATTTATATGAGATGGAGAGAGAGAAAAGTGAAGTTATATTATAACAAAGGAAAAAAATGGAGCACTATTAGGAAGATCTACTATATTATTAAAAGAGAAAACTAAGTAGAAAAACATGTAGCTATAAAACATACATTCTGACATTTGTCATAGATTATTGTTACTGTAAAATATTAATATGGGCCACTAAGTTAAAAAATGCAACTGCCATTTAGAAAAAAAATCACCATTTCTTAAGCATATCTCACAAAAAAATTCTTTGTATGAAATATTTGTGTCATTCTTTCTGAATTTTTGGCAGATATATTCATCATGGCTCAGCAGTTGCTCAGGGTTTGTGCTGACTTTTTAATGGCAGGTACAAAATGAGCCATCTTCAAAGTCCTTGTGAGGATGGAGAAGGGGGGAATTCTTTGTGTAGAGCAATGGCTGAGCTGCTAAATTACTTGTTCCATTGAGAAGCAGGGAGAAATTGGTTCTTGGGGTTTAAAATATTATTTATGATTCATTGTGAAAATTTCATGACCATAAAAAAAAAAAGGCTTTTTTTCCCTTGGCAGGTGAAAAGAAAAAAAAAAGGCTTATTTCACAGCATATGAATCATTTCACTGAGTGCTGCTCAGTATGCAATTGTTTGCCAGTCTCTGCAGATTCAATCCCACCTCCATGTGGGCTTATATTTCTGGGAAATTGGCAGTGTGTTATGTTGTCCATACAGTCTTTGATGCCTAAAATTAGCCTGTTGCCAGTACTCTTTCATACGACTTTTTTTCGGCATGTTTTCCATATGAGTTAAGCATTGCTCTTCTTCCTTTAGATGCTCAGTGGTACTGGAGGATTTAAAAATTTATATCCACCTCTAAGTCCAAGCTCAGGTGTGCAACCCCACAAAACTTGCAACTGCAAATAGAGTCAATTTTGGTTCATCAGTGAAGAAAGGAAATTTCTCAGTGCCTGTAACATACATAGATTGGAGTTTAGGACATGTAGAATTATGAGATGGTAGAAGAGACCATGCTGCCTGCAACATGTGACTATCACTGACTATTCTTACTAATTTCAGTCATTGCCAAATTTTTTAAATCACCAATAAATGAAGAATCTTCTCAGTAGAATCAATCATTAAAAGTATTAAATTTATTTGCATTGAAGATCCTAATAAATAAAGGAGGAGAGGAAAGATTTCTGAAGGCTTTGTACTGTCTCACTTCCCCGTTATGCAACATAAAACGTCTAAACATATGGGAACGCAGTAGGCTTTGAAATATTCCAGTGTTACTCTCCTCAATTCCATTTTCTCCCTGTCTGAAAGATTGAGACCAGTGTTGGACTTCAAAAGACAGGAAAATCAGATGCAGGAACATTAAATTTAACAGAGATAGGACAGCCTTATAAGAAGCAATGTATAATTTTTGTTTTCATGGAATATCTCATGCAACCGTCTCTGGAGCACCAGCATTTCCACCATGCAGAAGCTTTCCTTCTTCCTCTGTATCCTTTATCAGACTTTAGGCACCTATTGATTTTTTGTACATGTGCTAGGAAAGTAAAACCAAACCAGACAGATGGATAACGTGTTTATAAACTTTCATCAATTTAGACTGAAATGGTTTAAATTTTAGTTCCTCATCTCCTTCTATTAATTAAGAGTTACTTCCTCAAGCATATAAAATTTTACCTGCAAACTGTATTTCATAAATTTTTACCCTGAGGTGAATACAAACAGAATTAAATTTTTGAGAGTTAATTCCCTTGCAACAAAAGTATTTGAGCTGTACTTGTGTGACAGATACTTTAAGAAAAATTCCTGAAGGAACTGCAAGATACGTTTTTTTCAGACAGTGATTAATTTTCAGGTCCAGACGTGGGAATTCCTTCTCTAGGCAATCAGATATTGCTACTAGACAATGAATGATAGTGAGTATATTTGATTTTCCTTGCTCTTGTTTTAGCTCCCTTACATTATCATTCATCTAATAAAAAACAAAAAAATAAAAAAAATAATTAAAAAAAAAAAATTCCTTTTATGGCACCTTGGTTTATAGTTTTGAGACAATGATTTCTAGCAATCCTTTAAGAACTTTCAAATCCACCACGACTTTTTACCCTTCACATGATAATTTCTCAAAATTAATAAATATATTTTTTAATTTATTTTTTGTTTTAAATTGTTATATCTACATTAACCACTAGTTTTGTCTGTATTTTTTGAAACAGCAATGAGTGGGGGAGTTCGGAAAAATGCATATACAAGCAAATGTTTCAATTCTGGAATTGAAAAAACTCCTTAAGATTGTAATCAGAAGATTTCATGTCCCAGTTCTTTATGGCCTGACTTGCTCTGCTTGGTCACGCCTTCATGATACATGCCTGTAATGCAGCTCTCCTCCAATATGTGGTTTTCTCTGATATAAGCTCAGTCAGTGCTGCATTTTAGTAGAAATAATGCAGTAAGGTAGCCATATCTTTATCAAGAAAACCATCTGGAGTTTGAATCTTCAGCAACAGGAATCAAAAGTATTGCCTTTGAAGTGTTTGCTTGAGGATAAGGGGGAGGAGAGATTGAAGGGTAATCCTATTTTTTTTTAATTGGAAAATAAAAAATTTGTGAAGGGGAACATATTCCAAATGTATATTTGACTAAGCAAATAGTTTTTTTCTTTATTAAAATAAACAAATACAGAGCTTTTCACAAGGCCTAGTGTTTGCTGGTTTTGAAAAGACATATTTAAATATCTAGGAGGCATTTTCCAATAGCAGTTAACAAGACAAAGCAAGGTACTTCTTTTTTCTTGGGTGGCATCCTTAATCAGTTTATGAATCATACTGTGAAATCCTGGGAGGCCCAATACATGGCTAAGTAAATATCTTTAAGGAAACTATGTTTTTATGACTATGTTCCAAGACAGTAAGTAGGCATTGGTAAAATAAACTTTATTGAAAGAGCATGTAACTTTAAAAATTATTATTTAATTCTGGCTAAAATCTTCTTTACCATTGCTCAGCTTTAATAGGTGACATTAACAAGAGTGGATTTTTTGGTTTCCATGAAAACAAAAAACCTATTGCTTGTTTCTTTTAAGGCTGTCCTAAGTCATTCAGACTTTCAAACTTTATTATGTTGATTAATTTGAGGATAACCACCCTTATAAGATTAAAAAGTTAGTAGAGGAACAGGATGGGTAAGAGAAATTGTCACTATTTTAAACCTTTTGAAACTTTAGCTCTTATGTTTCAAAAATGTAATGGAATGGAAGAATTAGGTGTATGAATAGCTTAAATCCTAACCTATTACTTGTCTGAATTTCTGTTACCGTATCTGTGAAGTTCAAATCTAAACTAAAAACTTGGAAATTGTGTGTATGTAGTATGATGTGAATTAGGAAGATAATGCTTTCATTAAAACAAACAACTGAAAGCCAAACTAGTCTGATTTAAAAAACACCAAAACACTTTGACTTGACATACGTGCATTGATGCTATAATTGAAGCTCTTTGCAATGTCTCTTCCTGAAAAAATTCTGTGTCAAAAAGTCATCAAAAATGGAACTTATTTCAGCTGAGATGGAATTCAGGTGAGAAGGGGTCTTCTGACAAACTTTAGTTTTACGTAGTTGTTTTAGCTAACCTAACATTTAGAGGTTAAAGTTTAGCTAGGTAACCTGTTAAAGAATACAGGAAACTAAGAATAAGAGGTAATATAAGCTATTAAAGTATTATAAAAAAACAGCAGGCAGCATTAAAAAAAGTATAGTAGATAACTGGTGTGCCTTCAGTAGTGATAGTACAATAGGCAAATTTCTTTCTCAATAAAAATCAAATGCAAGTATGAATAAGGGTGTCAGGCTGTGGTTAGGTATGACATCAATCATTTGAAATTAAGTATTCTCATGTTTATGCTTATTTCTAGTCCTTTATTCATGTGAAGGCAGACAAGCTGAAATACTATGTTTTAAATTTAAGAATATCAATCTTTTCTACCTTCTTATATTTGTGAGTCACTTTCAGTTTAATGTTCTTCAGCTAGCAAAATAGCTTGATATGCAACACATTTTCTAAAAAATGTGGGATTTATCTTTAAATAATTTTTTAATACTGATCTACAGATGTGCTCAGCCATGGAGTGGTTAAATTGTTTCTTCTGACTATGTCATTGCGCTGGTTTAAGGCTCAGCTGGAAAATTAAACCCATTTGTGTTACCCCCTTCCACTTTCAGGCCAGTCTTTATCCTGCTGAAACCACACCCCTGCCAGGGTGTGGGTGGTATGGAATTAAACAGTGGTAGAAACTCCACCCCTTTTCTCTCTGGCCACAGCAGTTACCTTTATATTTTTACTGATGCCTACACTTACCCTCTTCTGTAAAAGAGAAACAGGTTTATTGCTGTGTTCCATTAAAAAAAAAAAATCTTTTGTGTGAGGTACATAATTTCTATTATTCCAGCAGTCTTGAGAATGGAAAACAGAGGCAGATGATGCTCTGTATGAACTGACCAGCTTTTGGTTTAACACAAACCCAGCTGCACAGCCCCTGGGTCTCCCACTACTGTGGTGGCTGAAGCCCTGGTGACCCTGGCACTGTCCCCTAAAGACTGCTGCGTGCTTTCTAGAGCAGCGCTGGTAAAGGTGCACAGAGTGGGGTTATGAATGTAAAATAAGGGTGACTACACATATGCTCAGATGATAGCAAGGAATCCTGCTTTGCACGTTTTTCTAGCACAGAGATATTACCATGCAAACAATATGCTCATTTATATCAGGTTTAGGCTTGTTGCTTGAAGCGCTCTCTCCTGAAGAGAAGCTCAGTTCTCTGTTCCTGAGAATGAGAGTAACTGCTCTGGAAGATGTTGCAAAAATATCTTTTGGTTGCCTTTATTCCAAATGTCCAAACTCACCCAGCCTAGTTTATTGGCTAGCATTGCATTTCCTGGTAAATAAAAGCAGCAATTATTACATCCTTAAGCATTCTCTGAGAGACTTTTTCTTTGCTGACAGACCATATTCAGAAAAAACTTTTTTATTTTCTAAAACTTGGGAGTGGAGGGTGGGGTAGTGATCTTTCAAACAGAAGCAAAAGAAAATATAAAGGTGAAAACCCCAGAATAAATCAGCTGAAGTTTCATAAGTAATGTTTAGATTTGTCAGACTGCAGAACTGGCCATTTTCTCTTTTTTGATGAACAGCTCTTTGTTTAATACATTATTAAAGGGTATGAGTTACCAAGTTTTGTATTCCTTTACCTGAATGAAAATCTCTTACATTTAGAAGACTTCTCTAACCTCTTCTCTATAATTTATAGGATTATCTTCATCTGTGCTGTTGGTTTAACTTGATTTTGGAAAGTTTTCTTAAATGCTGTTTGTACAAATAAATTTTATCCTACTGTTTAGCATACTCTCCTGGCCATTCTCTCCTGATTCAAGAGCTCACTTTGATTTAAGCAGTGAGCAGAGATGTAATACTTTAACTCCTCACACAGAGAACAGTTTGTAAACTGAACTTTAATTTGTTCTACATGGCAGGAGCCACACAGCTCACATTTCAGCAATGCAAAACTTACACTTCCCATTTCCACTCTCTGTATTTCTCCATGACTTGCTGCTTTATATTTTAACTCATATAGTTTTCCTCAGAATTTCTCTTTCAAGTAATCTCTCTAGAAGTTACTCTTGTGTTTCCTATAGTTTTGGCAGCTGTACCTTTTGCCCTACCCCATCTGTCTCCTCCCAGATGCTCGCTTCTACACACTTCTGGGTTTAGGTATTTAAAACAAATAAATACAAAATTAAATATCTTTGCCAATTTTTCTAATGACGATCCTGGCCCCATCTGCCCCTCTGTTCTCACCAGATGCCCAGCCCTGTCCTGTTTCTTGTTTTCTGAGCTGTCTCTCATGATAAATTAAGAACTCCATTTTGTAATGGATACCCATGTTGCAGAGTTTTAGTAATCTGGTTTCTTTTTGGTATCAAGATAAATAGGCAAAAGCTAAGAGAACTTGTTCCTTCTCTCAGTGGCTCAGCACCATGGGGGAAATGATGGTTAGAATACCTGAGACAAAAGGGAAGCGGAACAGTGGACCTGCTATGCTGTTTCCAAAATACTGATTGCTGCCTGATGCCAGTTTATTTCTTACCTGGCTTTTATGTGTGCAGTGAGCAGGAAACCTGGCTTTGCAATCCAGCGCACCAAGCTGTACATTTATAATCATCTAGATACTCTAAAGCATAAGAAGTAAGAATTAATCCTGGAAGGCTGAGTTCCTAGTCCTGTTTTGTAGGCTTTAGAACATGTTGTGAACTGCGAGTATCTGTTTAGCCAGCCCCACAACTCCAAAAAAAGAAAGAACATTTTGTAGAAGACTCCTTTATATAGCGAAGTATTTATAGATGAGGTACACTCATAAATAAAATCTCCTTCAAGAAACCTATTGATTAAATCTACCACAGTGCTTATTAACCTTCATGATTGATATTGTATAATAATATCAAATCAGTACAGAATTTCTGTACAAAACTGGTGCCAAGACAAGATGCAGTGGATAAATGTGGTTAATAAGATGCAGAAATCTACCAAATTCTAAATCGACTTTTAGTTATTGTTTGGTTTTTTTAATGTGCCTTGTATTAAAGATAATACAAGTTATTTATCAAGTGAAATTGTCAAAAAAAGTCAAATAGATCTCATTTGTTGATTTTATAAAAACCTTTATAAGAAACACAGTAAGGATAAATTATATCTCAATGCATTTGATTACCAAGGTGCAATAGGTACACTGAATAATGTATCATAGAACCACAGAATCATTAAATATCCTGACTTGGAAGGCACCCAGGGATCATCAAAATTCAACTCCTGGCCATGCACAGGACAGCCCAAGAATCACACCATGTGCTTGAGAGCATTGTCCAAACACTTCTTGAACTCTGTCAGGCTTGGTGCTGTGACCACTTCCCTGGGGAGCCTGTTCCAGTGGCCAACCTTCTGGGTGAAAAACCTTTTCCTAATATCCAACCTAAACCTTCCCTGACACAGCTTCAGGCCATTCCCTTGGGTCCCATCACTGGTCACCAGAGAAGAGATCAGTGCCTGCCCCTCCTGTTCCACTCACAAGGAAGTTGTAGAATGCCATGAGGTCTCCCCTCAGTCTTCTCCGGTCTAAACAGACCAAATGACCTCAGCCAATCATAGTTTCCCCTGTAAAACATTCACCATCCTCACTGCTCTCCTTTGGATGCTCTAATAGCTTTATATCTTGGTCATTCTGCAGTGCCCAAAACTGCCCCCAGCACTCAAGGTAAGGCCACCCCAGTGCAGAGCAGAGCAGGACAATCCCCTCCCTTGCCTGGCTGACAATGCTGTGCCTGATGCACCGCAGGACACACTTGGCCCTCCTGGCTGCCAGGGCACTGCTGACTCACATTCAACTTGCCATAGACCAGGACTCCCAGGTCGCTTTCCATTGCGCTGCTCTCCAGCCTCTCATTCCTCAGTCTATCTGTACATCCTGGGTTGCCCCATCCCACTTGTGTCATCCAGCATTTTGTTAAACTTCATACAATTGGGGATTGTCCAGGCCTCTAATTTAACATGGTCTCCCTGCAGGACCTCTCTGCCTTTGAGAGAGTGAAGAGCTCCTCCCAGTTTAGTATTACAGGCAAACTTACAATACTATATATACTTAGTACAGTGCAGTATACTGTAGGACTAGTAGTTCTAAGTCATGAACTATTTGTAAATATTTAAGAAAGAAAAACACAAGCCTTTTCTTTTAATGTTCTGATCTGAGCACAGATATATCTTAAAAATCCAAATCTTTCTCCGATACCAGTTTCTTAGCGTGGCAAAAGAAGGGAGGAGGCATGAAGACAGATCATCTAGATGCACAGTCATATTTGTTCCTTCCTTTTCTAGTGCAATGAGGTTTCAAAAGTTGAGAGCAGAGATTACCTGTAAGATTACCTGTAGCAGAGTTTACCTTTACTTCAGACTTGGGACAGTATTAGCTAATTAGATATGCTTTTGGACACTTTTTAATATTTTTTCTCTTTTTCTTAGGAATATTAAAATTATACTTTAGTAATCATTTTGGGAAATATTTGGAAAGGTGTTGATTTAAGTTATTTAAAATACCTTTGTGTCGCAAAAAAGGTAAAACCTAAATATTATCCCTTTCTCGTTCACCAGGACATGCTCCTAGTGATGCTTCTGTTGCTCTTCTGCCTGGCACACTTTATTAAATTCAGGGAATTGTACTATCAATAATAGACTGAAAAAGTTGATAGTGACACAAAAGACTGTTACAATCTAAAAGTGAAACAAAAATACATTTTATTTTTATATATAGGAGAGCTTTTGTGAGAACAATGCATTTTATGCATTACTTTTTGGGATGTAACAGATTATCCCAGCAGAGAACAGCTGGCACATCTTTGTTTTTTGTATTGTTGAATCTCATGAGAACAGCAATAAAGAAAGTTGCTGTAATGGCTATTTGCATTAATATATGGATACTGGATTTCTGCCAAGCAAGCTTTTTCACTTATATGTCTAATCACAAGAGGGATTTTTTGTTGTTTTTTCAGCCATTCCAGCATCTATTCTAGAATACTAATCCTTACTATTAGCTGCCAAATGCTGAAGGTCTTATGCACATTTGACAAACAAATAAGAATTAATATCATCAGTGTAATGATGCAAGCAATTTTCTTCTTTGTGGAAGGTAGTTAGAGGCATTGTGCCTTGATGGCTCCACTAGCTAGAAATATTATTTGATGTCAGAAATTTTAAAGAGTTATTATGAAAAATATTACTTGCTCACCACCGTTAATGTTTTGTCAACACCTTGTATTGTCTTGAAGACTGCCCTTTGCTGCAACTATAACAAATTAGATGTCACTATACATTAGAAGTTTCTCCTGAGTCCAAGATCTTTGGTAAAAATTCATAACAACTCTCCTATTGATAAACAGATCAGAATCAGTATTTCACAGAGTTCGAAGTGACTGTCCCTATCTGTATTATTTCTCCCCAGCCCAGAAATTGAACTTTTGAACAATTTTCAGCTACCAGGCCAGGGCCAGCTGTGTCAGGTTTAGTCCTGAGCAAGATATTGGTGCCAGATTTCTCACATGTGATAACCTGCCAATCAATTCCCACAGCAGCAGTGGAGAGTATTCTGAAAGAAAAGGCCTGTGATCCAAGCTGTCACAAGAGCTTAGGGCAAATAGATTTGGAGAAATAAGCATGTCATAAAAGGGGTGCTAAGCAAGACAGGATATTGCTTGGAATCTTAATGTTCACAGAGCAAAACCAGTCCCGTCTGCTATGCTGGTGATGAGCTTACAAGATACCAGAGTCCCAATCATTTGGCAGTGATATTTTGATGCCAACATTCATTAAAATACATCCTTATGAAAAATTTCCAATTTTGTACATAAAAGGAATGTGTTGCAGATTGCGTGCAGCATAGTAATATTGAAGTAGAACTTCTTTTGTGTTACTCTCCTCATAAAATGCATTTGCATGGGCCAGCTTATACAAAGAATACTGCCACGTTCATGGAATACATACCTACAGAACAGCATAATATCTTACTTTTAGAAGCACTTTTTCCTCCTCATAGTTTTGGTGTGACTATTTCATTCCCTAGTTTAGGTGGCGAAATTACTGCCTGCTATCCTAAACAAATTCATCAGCTACTTTTTGTGAGATTCACATGTTAATAGTGTTATTTATGGTTCTATTCTGAGAGTTATTTAAACCTCTCAGTAGCAGCAAAAGGAATCTAGAATCAGGTCCATCTGTAGGGGAATGGACTGGTATGGACTGAAATAGAAAGGGTACTGACTTCCTTGGCAGTGCTCATCACTTATAGCCTAAAGGAAAACTCAAAAGGTCTAGAACATTAGAGAACTCTAATATGTGGTAAAGAGGATGTTAAAATGGAAAGCAGGGTTTATCTAGATTTAGACCTTAGTTGCCTGAAGAGAACTGAACTGGAATACATGGCAAAAGCCTAAACTCCATTCCATACTATTATTTCCTTTTGAAGTTCCAAGAACTATTGATATGTGGTAGTGAAAGATCTTATCTCTGGAGGCAAGGAATATATGAGGCTTTGGATTTAATTTGAAATTTGGGTTACACTGGGGAGGAGTAAAACCCTAACAGTCTGAAAAGAAAAGAGGGGCAGAAACAGAAGACCTTGGATTGAGTCACAAAAGAATGTTTTGGCTGGCTAAGTTTTGTAAACTGTCTCATCTAAAACTATCAGAATCAATACATGATGCAACTAAGAGATTGGTATAGAATTGGCTGTCAGGTGCTTCTGAAAAAGAAATGGTTGAACTTTTGATATTTTTTGACTGTCATTCCAGGTGTTATTCCAAACTAGGAATTGACAGAAACTGACACACTTATCAGTTATTCCTCTTCTTATGAAAGAATCTTGTTTTGCTTTATACCAAAAGGAAAGGACTACTCTAAGACATTAAAGTTAACACCTTAGGCAGTCATAATTAATGGAATTAATTTCACAGAATCATCGGATACAAGGGTGGAAGGCACCTCAAGGATCAGGTGACCAAACTTTTCTTGGCGAAACCACAGTCTATACAAGAAACCCCAGCACCCTGTGAAGCTGAATCTTACCAGTGTCCGATGTTGGGCAATCCACCCCTCCCTGGTCAGATTAGTCCAATGGCTGATCATTCTCATTGCAAAAACATTCTTCTTGCATTCAACTGGAATCTCTCCAGGAGCAAATTGTCATTTGTTATTTGTAGCAGCCATTGGAATACGATGTAATCTACAATCCTAAATAGCAAATTATTCATTAAATTGTTTAAGAAATACAGAATTTTTTTCTTTGTGACAAGAAGTTCAGAAGGGATTATGACTAGTAATTGATTTATTTTAACGTTAACTTCCAGTAATTTTAAAATAATTGGTCTTCTGCTCTTCAATGATAATCCAAGGAGTATCTGCATACCGTGAAGACTGAATTAATTCACAGACTAACAATAAACAAGTCTAACTTCTGTCCTAGAACTGCATGACTGTAGACCAGCCTGGACTAACTAATGTAGTGTTACTTCTGCACCTGACCTGCCAACCAGTTTACCTAGAAATAGCTCGTGTTGCATTCTGGTGCATAAAATTCTCTGTGTTTAGAGAGTAGAAATTTCACTTTTTTATGCTTCAGCTGAATTTGCCTTATGAATGATAACACAAGTCTCCAAAATTATTGTAAAACACCTCCCATGCTTCACATCATCTACCTTTATGTTTTCATCCTGTTGCGCTGTCTTTTGAAAGAAATATTTTAAACTATGCTTTTTGGCTCCCAAACCTGTAGGCCATCTCTTTTTAGAGATAAAGGAAATCTGAGGAACAGAGACATATAATCTAGAAATACATGAGAGAAAACTATAGACAAAGGATAGAAATAACATTATTTAAAAAAGAGAAGGAAAGTGTGAAATTACTCTCCTTTTCTGAGAAGAGCACTCCCTGCTTTATACATAGGAAAATGAATGTATTTTATTTTCAGCGATGAAAGGTTATTTAACAACAAATCTTATTGTTGGATATCATCATAAACCCTGAGTCCCTGGCATATGTTCAATTTCAGAACTACAACTAATGTTGATGCTGTTTTTATTTTTTAAAAAAATCTGTTCTCTCAATATGCTTAAAAAGTTAAAGCAAAAGAGAGACATAAGGAATGACGATGCAACTGCTTTGTTTGACCTGCACTTTGATGTTAAATTTAATCACAGATTCGAATTTTTAAAATCCATTTTACCAGATAGTCGCATAGAGCAACAGCACTGGTTAGCAACTGGGCCCTATTGCCATGCTATAACATAAAACCACATCGCCTCAATATTCCTCTGTTGATTAAATAGGTTGCTTTCCTTACTACAAAAAAAAAAAAAAAAAGAACATTCTGGATTTATGATCGTATTTAATTCTATAACAAGTATTTTATCTGACTTGAGATAGAATACAGGAAACTTTCCCAGCTACAGCTGGTGTTTTTAAGTAATTCAAAACACTGCAGAATATTCTAGGGTGTTTGTTCACTGTGGTTTATCCTCTTTGTCCAAAAGGAGCAACAGGTTATAGTTAAAAATTGAAATAATGCTTTAGAAACGATGTGTTCTGCTTGTTTTAAGTGGATTACACGTAATATTGATGTTTCAGTCAGTCTACATAGTCTAATCACTGCTGCTCAGTGGGAAAACAAAGAGAAATAACATCTCTTCCTTCAAGTCTTAGTCCTTGACCACATGTAGGCTCAACAGAAACATAATTAATGTTACTTAAGCATTTTTCAATGATTTTAGGTTTTCTAACATTGATGTCAGAGATGATTTCCATTAATTTCTCTCATTTTTCAAAGTTTTGTAGTAACCATGAATTAGCATATAAAACTTTGATACTTTTCAACATGGTGAGTTGCTGTATTAATCCTAGATGTCTGAGTGAGAAGTGAAATAATAAGAATTTGGCTTGCTGAGTAGTGATCCAGAAGCACGACACTTTAGAGTGCTAAATTTTATATTCTTCAGCTACAACTGAGCACAAAATCCATATAAGTATCTTCTCAAAAAAACCCCGCAATATCTTCGGGCCTATAATAACTTGTGTTACACCATTTTTTTATCAGAAGAAAAATAACAAGAGAGAGTTGAGAATAGTTACTATTATGATCCTGATCCCAAATGAGCTTCCCTCATATTAAGACTCTGCTCTAGGATGCTTTAAAAAGTGTTTCGGGTTTTGGTATTCATATTTTACCACATTTTATTACAGAAAAGGAAAAAAAAAGTAGCAGTGATTTTTTGTTGCATTCCAATAACCACTAATATAATTCATATGAAAATCTGTACTATTGCTTAAGATCAGCTGATGGGACTTCAGTCACGCAGTGTAGATTTCACCCTTTCTTCTTTACTTGATCAACACTTGCAACCTCTGTATGGCGTGGTATAAGTGGCTCAGTTATATTTCAAAATTTTTAAATGCACGTTACACATAGGATTTTATTTTAAATAATTTCTTCTAATAGTTCTTGAAATATCAATTGTATTAAACAATCGAGGGTTTTTAGTTCAAATCCAGAAAATCTAGTTGGTACAGAAATGAAAAATGCAGTGCTGTTTAAGGTGCAATTTGTCTAGATGAACCACTTATAATTTTTAGTAACAAAACCAAACAAGATCTATCTTGTCTGCTTGTCCACGCATCAAAAAAATCCTATTCCTTGAATAAATATATTGGCTTTATTTTCAATATGGAAGTAAATTTTTGGTTTGCCTGTCTCTTTTTCTTCATTGTGCACACATAAAAAGAAAAGCTGAAAACAGTCTAACTTTTCCTAAAGTTTTCTGTAGAGATCGTTTATAATTTATGAAATTATTATGAGAATAACAAAACACTAAAAAAGTGTTTTTAACACTTAAAAAGCGTGATTTTCTTCTTAAAGGTTTAGTACTCAGGCAATTTATGGACACCATGATTCCTTTTGTGATGTTGGCCTTTTATACCATGTCAGTGCTTCAAACACAACCTTTATCTTTTACCGGCAAGATCTGTGGAAGTGGAAAAGCTAATGGATGACAGGGCTTTGAATTTCAAAAATGTTGGCTTTTCACCAGTAAATAATTAGAGGTCTAGAATAGAACTTCCATGCAAATAAAGTTTAAGATCAGCTCTTTCATATAATAATGGTACTACTGAGGTGGCAGGTTAAAGGATGAACTGATAAGGTCTTCCCAAGAACCAAGAGAGTGAAGATTTTGAAAAGTGATATACTATTTTGCCTTGCTCCACCACCATTTGTTTGTGGGACTTTGGATTTCTTTTAAAGGAAAAACATTAACTTAATATTCAAAATTAAAGAGGAAATCAACTCTAGATTACATTTAATTTGGGAAATTTTGAGGATTTTTTTTTTAATGAACAGTATTAATATTTGTATTATGTAATGATTTTCATCTGGTAGGTGAGTTTTCTGACCCTTTTATAATTACTGGTTTTCCTTTTGATTTCTTTTCAGGATTTCAAAAGCTCAAGTAGGATAGAAAGATTCTCCTGCCAGCCATTGCTGAGGAAAATCTCTGGATTTTGGTAAATTTCTATAGAATACAAATTACCTTAACTTTTTGAGGTAGTTATGTGTTTTCACTCTGTGTCAGAGCACTACTGTTCACCTTTCCTCTCACTTATGCATAGCACTATAAAAAAAGAGCAAACTAGGAAACAAGTCAACATATCATTGGAGAGCAGAAACAAATTATGAGATACATTAAAATATTCTTTTAAAATAACCCTGATAGGATTAAAAAGCTGTTAGCTCTCAAGGGAGCCTCAAAAATTATGAATCACTTTGTATACCCCAAATTGCTCCACATGATCTTAAATCATCAGTAAAATAGAGAGACTCATTGAAAATGAATGAAACTTGGCAGGTCTATGAACATAATTTTTCTAGTTTCTTGACAGCATTTTGAATATGTCCAATCATAATCCATCATGCAAAACATATTTTATGCTTCTGGAGCAGGTTCATGCAGGTGTTTTAGAAAGAAAGAGGAGAAAATGAAATCTTGCTGTTACTGAAGAGAGATATGCATTGTGTACAGAAAAGCCTGAAAGTAAATGAGAGTGGAAGTGTGCCTCTCTGGCGGACAAGCAGAAGCTGAAGTAGATACTTCATGTCTAGGTGCTCTCCTGGAACTACTTTACGAGAAGGACCTGTCAGCTGTACCAGGTTTCTTTGTGTACAGTTGGTGACTTTGAAGGGCTCATCTGGCTGGTACAAGCAAGTTAAAAACTTGTTTTCCATTGTCTTTTATATTACAAATTGGATTTGGTTCTCCATATACAAAAGGAGAGAGAGCGCTTTGGATTATGGTTGCTCTAAAAAGAGAGCAAGAAAACTGTCCACTAATATAATAGAAAATCCTGTTGTTGTGTGTCATTAACTTGCAATGGAAAAAAATTCCCTTTTTATGTACAACTTGTCGTTCATTACAAAGTGACATAGAAACAGAGGAATAGGTTGTGACTCCACTTGACAGAGTTATCCTTGAGTAAGGTCTTTGAGTCATGATTATCTTCATAAACCACAGTCCCATGCTTTTGAAAAAGAATCAGTAAGACATTTGGCTGATTATATGTTGAACATCACCATTTTCTTTGATAGGGCAGTAAGGACAGAAAGGCTTCATTTGAAATGCCCACAGGAAATCATCAGGAGCTGCTGTCTTCACAAAGACAGAGTAATTTTGAAAGATCAGCTTTTATACATTATTTGTGTTTTAATTCCTTCACCCAAATACTTAAAATTCATTTAAACAGCATAAATCCACATCAAAACCTGAAGAGTGAACAAAATCTCCTGAAAGAGTACTTATGTTACACTGGGAATGATAAGATCTGATTAGAGCATTTCTTTGGAGTTTGGCAAAAGTCCTCTGTGCTCATCTCAGGTCTGTTACAGTGTGAATTTTGCTTGGAGTAATCCCTTATATCCTAGATAAATCTGGCCTATGCACTTCACTCAGTAAGTCAAATCTTAATTTCATTTAGAGGCAAAAAGAAAGTGTTTAATTTCTGCATACAAACTAAGAAACAGGACTCCTGCCTGTTAAAAGGACACAAGGTTTTGCATGGTGTGTGTAGAATTTGCAGCTATGATTTCTGACTTGAAGTATTTGGTCCAGTGCCTATGTCATCAACAAGTGGGTGTTGAGGGTTGTGTGTGTGGAACTGAGTGTGCATGCACGTGTGTGTGTGCATTTGTTCCAGTTTAGTTGCATCCACAATGCAGTTTCTCTCTGTGACTTGAGGAAGGAGAACAACCAGCAGTATCTGGCATATGCTACCTTATAGCAGGAAAGAAATGGCAAAACATGCAGTGATTGCAGTGCTCTACTGGGTGTTTTATGCTGAAAGCTTCCAGAGGTCCTGCGGGAGCTTCACAGCAAATGTCCCTTCTTTTCATTAAATGAGAGTGATGGAAAGAACACCAGCCCAAGCCTGTTCTTCTTCCGCTTGACTAATACACCAATCATCAGGCACTGGAATTCAAATCAAGACATCTTTCAAAAAAAAGGCACAAAAGAAACAGCAACATCTCATTAATTTTGAAAAAATGCCACACGATAATTTTATTGCAGAGGAGGGGAGGAACTTCATATCTCTGACTAATTTGAGGAAACATGGTAACAACCCTGACTTAATAATGCAAATGATTTTTCATAATTTGTTGGGATTTTGTATATTCTAGTTTTGTTGAGAAAAATTCTGTAACAAGCAATAATGCAAATCATCAATTTTCTGAACAGTAATAGCTCTTTGAGAGGGGTTTCTTTACAAGGAAGGGGTAATTGAGTCTTACAACCTAAAGGTTGAAACCTACTCTGAATTTTATCATGTTTTTACTGTTTACAAAACTTTCCATAAAACTTACGGTAGGAAATGGAGACAAAAATTTGCTTTTCCAATATTATACATGAAAGATCATCAGCAAATTGCTTGTATTAATGTCCTGATGAATAATCCCAGTTACTGTAACATTTGCCCTTTATTACAGATATAGAGGAAGTCATAAAATACTGTCGGCAGATACACTAATACGTGTGTGTTAAATAAACAGCTTGCCAAAATCAAAAATATTTAAAATCCTGAACAATAAATTAAATTGTAGAACATATAGTTAGGTTGATGAATCCCTGCAAGACAATATTTCCCTTAATTTATTATCTAATATTTAAGCTAATAAAGCGCAAGCACATGTTTATCTCCATAAATTATATGAACATCTGTTTTGCACTGAATGACCTTGTAGAATATTTGTCACAGTTTTGACTCATAACCAACTCATATTTTAAGACAGCAAGGACAAACAAAGTGCATGAAAGAGGTTCATGATGACAATGTAATTTATAAACATGCTGCATGAGTAATACAGAGTACATGCACGCTGATGGCACAGTAATAACTGCTTATAGGACGTATTTAACAAATCATTGTGCCTTCCATGGTTTCATGCAAGTTGATTGGAAAAGTGCTGACATTGCAGACGGCTGCTTAGGGAGGAATAAATGGAATATGGCATTCAAAGTCAGCCCAACTCAATAGTGAATGAAAGTAATGATGTTCTGTAGATTATTCACTTGCCTACACAGAGAAACTTCACACATCATACTGAGATCTTGATAAACTAATCCAGTCAGGACTGATATTAAAGAGATATTTTATCTGTACCCTACCATGAGTTACGACAATAGATAAAGGAATGATGTAATTCATTTCTTGTTGCTATTTGTACTTGTCTGATTTTAAGAAAACATATTGGTTATTTTTGACTGCCAACTCTTCCACATTCTGATTCTTTTCTATCCTCAGTCCAGAACTGTCTAAAGAAAATATTTACCATATTCCTTTTAAACTCATTTTTAAAAAAATGGGTAACATTTCTGTCAGCATTGATAGGTATAACAAAACCATGCTTTTCAAAATCCAGATTGTTTTCCTACCTGTGTGTCTTGCCATCAGTAGTGTTTTCTTTGTGAGCAGGGTGAGTACAGGATGGAAATAGGTCAAAGATTTATTTAACAAGAAATCTTTTATCCATTGTCTTCTGGTCTTCTTTTACAGGAAAAAAAAATAAAACAGCAAAATATTTTGCATCTCAGGCTGCTTTGGGGCTAAAACTGAATTTTGTGCTTATTAAGGTGAAGTGGAATCAGAAGGTGTTTCTTACTGAAAATATAGGGTAGGGGAATTCATACTAAGGTCTATAAGTTCATGTTTGTCTATACACATGTATGAAGCTTTTTGGACACCAAGATAAGTATGGAACTCAGTCTTGACTGGAGTTTTCATTACATCCTGCAGTAAAACGTGTTCCTGGAGTAAAGGACTGAGTCAAGATGCTACTTTACTCATAGTTTATTTCAGTATTCTATCTATTGACTTTGTGTTTGTCTGGAAAAAAATCCAGTTTTCAGCACTAGGAAATGTGATTTGTTTTTGCACTTGCATTTGTGTGTTCTGCTGTTTTACTATTTAGCAAGTGTTCATAGTCATTATTAGAAATTGCTTAGTGGTTTCGTTCACACCTGAGAGAGGTCAAGAGCTGCTGAGCTAAGCGAGTGTCTTATGCCCAGCAAATCCTCTCTGAAAAACATCCCACGGATCCACGTTTTCTTTCGTCCGGTATAATGAGCAAGGGTTTCTTCTCAAACACTGCTTGCAAACCTTTATGTTGTTGGCAAAATCTAGTTTTTTGCATTCCTTACCTGCAACCTGGTGGGAACAATGATGGATGCAACCAGTGGTTACACATGTGCAAAACCATTGGATTCCAGATGACCAGAAATTGACTTGGAGCAGACAAAGAGAATAGGTTGAAACAAAGACAGTGAAAGAGAAAGAAAAAAGTAAACAAGGTAGCTTTTATTTCTGTATCTCTCATTGAAATAGTAACCCCTCTTTCAGAACCTAGAACCAGCAATAAGTTACTTGTTGGTTCTTCAACTGTTTCTAGAAAGACAAGCATTATTTTTTACTTTTGAATAATTAGTTCAGTGGGCTAGGGTCACCCTGAACAATTTCATGAAAAGCATTTACGTATGCTGTTTCTTTTATTTTGTTATGCCTAATTACACAGTTGTTCATAGAGAGCTTCTTAAAAAAATAAATGATCACATATGATGGAGAGAAGAGGGGAAAAGGCTGTTTCTGCTTTACTCTGAGTAATTTCAAAAATTACTAACCATAAATTAAAGTGTGTCTAGGATTACTATGTTTATAACTATTTCTGATAAAAATCAGGTAGGAGACCCATATATTAGAACCCCCAAATAAGGAATGATAGCATGCAGAACTATGAGATATATGATCAGTCTAATCTAGCAAGCACACAGTAAATATTTCTTCTGCCCCTACATTATCCACATAATTTTCCAATGTCAATAGTTGACCCATGAAAGTCAGCAGAGCTGAATTCCTTCCACAAAGTGGCGAGCATGATATATAAACAGTGTTTTGTATCTGGTACATGGCTTTGGTGATGTTCTGCTGTGGATATTTACCAAATACACATTGTTGGCACTTTCAAGTAAAGTAAAATTTATTGAGTGTATTAAAATAAGTTTTGAGGCAGGCTTCATAGTGGTCTTCCTTCTTCAAGAAATATTACAACACTTTCAAAAAGTCTTTGCAGTAACTTTTCATGAGATCTCTAAAAAGAGAGAGGAAACATTCCCATAAATATCAACAAATACTTTCTGATCACCTTAACTTTCTGATCATCCTGTCTGCTCCAGAAAATCTTCTTCTCTAAAGGGGACTACAAAGCCATCTACAAGTTTGTGGAAACATAGATTGTGTTTATATATGTGGGGAAAGCACCATAATCTAGGATGCTGATATCAGGCTTCCAGCACAATAAAAATACACGCTAAAGGCATCAGAAATATGTGACATTAAGGCAAATATACCACCATAGTTTCAGTTCTATACTCTATCAAAATGTTTAATGCTGAATAAAAAA
Source organism: Ifrita kowaldi (assembly GCA_013398055.1). Taxonomy (NCBI): domain Eukaryota; kingdom Metazoa; phylum Chordata; class Aves; order Passeriformes; family Cinclosomatidae; genus Ifrita; species Ifrita kowaldi. Next base: position 175,484 of record VZRS01008828.1, read on the forward strand.
AGCAGTATAAACATCTTTTTCATATATCAAACTTTTACTTGTAACAGAGAAAAGAAATATCTAGTAACTTGTCTTGAAGAATTACAAAGTTGTCCATTTTCCTCCTCCCATCTTCCCTTCCTTCCCATGAATAAAAGAAGAAAGTCGCTTGTTAATTAAAACTGCTCTCATCATCATAGGAATGACTGGAGAACAGCAAAAATGAAGAAATAGCGTTAAAGCACAGTTAAGATACATTTCTAAGATGTTGCTACTACTAGCAGACAAAACGAGTCGGATATTTTCAAACAATATCACACCACTGATGGCCGATTATTTATTACCTTGATTACATTTTTCTTGTGTTTTATCCCTTCTTGTGTTTCATTCAAGTGTTATCTTTTTTCCCACTTTCATCCTGAAGGACACCTAGTATTTTTTCTCAGCCATAGGTCCATATGTATTTTCACAGATGTATATAAATACATACATATATGTATGTATAGGATATTAAAGATAATAATTTATATATGTTTTACTATACTATATATATTAGTTATTTGTGTATCTGTACATATTAATCTACATGAAAGTTCTTAAATTTATATAGGCTCTAGAAATTAAAGTTTTCTAGAGGCCAACAGAACAAGTGTCCAGCACTGCAATGAGCATAGATTAGTACAGTGAGCAATTAACCTCCTTCCACTGTTGTTGGTCTGGAGGCTGTATTTCCCACGCTGCCAAGACTCCTAGAAATTTCTTGCAGCTACTATTTTACCATATGCTAGGGTAATTAAGCATATGATACTTGCTAGCTTTTCAGATGCTATCACATGGCTGATAAAATTTTATTGTAAAAAAAAAAAAAAGAACTGTAATGTACAAGCAGGTGTTTGTAATATATCAGCGTGGGGTTTTTTCTCTTAAAAAAAAAAAAACTGAGGAATTTAAGAAGTTTGATTAAACTGTTATATGTGAAAATAAATAAGTCACTGTAAACTGTCATATAATGAGGTAAAAATGATGTGTCTTTTTTCCCTCCCTCTCTTCCTAACCAGCAGCATCAAATTAGCTTAGCGTATTTTAAGGAAATGTTATAAAGTGAGTACAGACTAAAACAACCACTTGTTGAAAGGCGGGAAAAAACGTATACAATGTATCAAGGAAATTAATTCTCCATTTTTTGCATGTGGATTATTTTGGTATCTCTTGAAAAAATAATTAGATTTAACAGAGAAAAAAAAAACCCTGAGTGTGAATGAAGAAAAGCCTTTTCCTGACTGTATAAAGTCACTACAAACATCAGCAAAACAGATTTTTTGCTATGGTTGGTTCGTCTACATTTCCAATATTATGCTTGGAAGAGTTTGAATAAAATAATCATAGTAGGAAACATTGAGTTTAGTAAATATAAAGGAAATTTCCAGTTGATGCTGAAACATTGATGGTTTAGCATTGTTAGCTCAAACAAAACCACTAAGAAAGCAGGTCTCTTCCAAAATGTCTTTCTCCAAATGAAGTTTCTTATTATATTTTCAGTATCATGGTTCCTATTTTTATTGTCAAAAGTACAGTTTGTAAAGTAAAATACTGACTTTTTTGGTGTTTATTCTGTTGTTTTGTTGAGGCTTTCTTTTTTTAAGGAGAACTCCTGAAGATTTTCCCTGTGTGAATTGCTTTAATACAGGATTATCTTATTGCTTTTCAATTAAACATACAAAACTATGCATAGGCAGAGACATTTTGAAGACTTCCTTAGGAGATTGGCTAAAACTACATAAAGAAGATTCTGATTTTAAAAAAATGAGGGAGAAAAATTATTTTGAATAGATTATTATTAATGAAAGCTTCAGAAATTGGGATGAATTTACAATCTGTAAAAATACCTTAGGAAAATTACATTAAAGTAGGGCCTGCTTTGAATCTAAGGACAAAGCTTAGCAAAATGTTCACATTTTTGTTCTAAAGAATTTTTACCTGTTTTGGGATTAACCATTACTGAAGATTTTGCTAGTTGAAGGGAATGACTAAAGAATACATTGACATCCAATTTGGAAAAGGAAGAGCTATTTTAGAGAAATTTTATTCTTCTCTCCTTTAAAGACTGTGTCCTTAAATAAACTGCTTCTTAAGTTTTGTGTTGTGCTGGTTTGGCCAAATTTGGAGGAAAATATCCTCTGACAGAAGGCAGGTTACAACAACCCCTCCCCCACCAGGTTCGGCAAACACAAATTTCCTTGGAGGAAAGTGAAAAAGAAAAAAAAACTATTTATTTAACAAACACACAGAAAAAGGGTAATAATGCTAAATATTAAAACCTCTCGCTGTGGGGAGAAACCTGGGAAGATTTCAGAGTCCTTTAGGTGTGGTCTCTCTCCTCCTCCTCGGAGCTGGGTCAGTTTGGGCCCACCTCTGGGCCTCTGTGGAAAATTCTCTCACTGTGTTCTGATGTTGAAAGAGTCCAGAAGAGAAGAAGGGAAAAACCAAAGTCCCAGGAAAACAAAGTTCAGCTCTCCATCTCCCTCTGGAGAAAAGAGCTGAAAGCTGGCTGAAAAGCAAGATGGGCGCTTCCTCTGCTCTTGCTACTGCAGCAGCAGGACACAGAGGAGTGTGTACCTGTGTCCTTGAACAACTGTTTTGAAAAGTTCGCTCACTTTTTTTCCTCTCCTCCCTCTCAGGCTCAGTTTAAAGGCACAAAATTAATTTCTGGGCATAGAGCAGCAGTAGGGGATACACACCATAAAGTCACCCCATGGTATCAGTTTCAGTCAAAGAACCTTAATTTTACATTCTAATACAGAATAACTGAGTGATTTTAATTGCTGGCTGAAAGTAGAAGTATTTCCTTCATTCTAAGGCCACTTGACAGCATAGCACTGGAAGTCCCACAAGAACGGGAAAGTTCATCCCCACTGATCTGCCAAAATGAGGTTTCAATGCAAAGAATCTGATGTCTTCCAGAAATAGGGTTTTCATGGGCAAATGTCACGCTGACCGCTGGCCACCCGGTGGCCATGGCAGGTGACTAGCTTAGAGGCGCCCGAGTGGCTGGAGCAAAAACCAAAAGTCACAGGCTCAGTGGGAGCCTTATCGCCTTAGGCTCACAATGGAGAAGGCTGCAGATCACTGGAAAAAGTGACCGGCAGAGGCAAAGGACTGAGAAGGACTCTTTCATGCACCAGCAGCAGGTTTACTACATTGGGGAATGCGCAGCAGGAAGAGCCCAAAAAGCTCTGACGGGGCTTTAAGTACAACCCAAAATCAGGGGAGGGTCCGGAGGCAGAACCAATAGGAAAATGATGGGAGCTGTCAGATAACAAATCACAGGGGAGAGCAGGAGGGATTTACAGGGAAGACCAATGGCATGTCGAGTAATACAGAACTTTCTGGAACATAATTAACTAGTCAATGAGATAAATGCATAAACATAAAGGCTTCAACCAATAGAAACTTAAGGAACAGGGAACTTTCTGGAAACGGGGGAGGAGATGGGATTGTCTATCCCCGCCTAGTGGGCAGCTCTGAACACGCCCAAGGAGCGGTTACAGTGACCCTCAGGGGGCGGTCTCTTAGACAGGAGTCCCGTCCTCCAGACCGCCCACTGACCCGCCCTCGGGATCACTGTCGTGGGCGGGGAAATCCACCCACCTGATGTCACCAGGTCCCGGGGCAGGCTGAGCCATTGCCACAGGCAAATATTAGTCACAGCTAATACTTGGTTAGGGATGTAGCTGATTAAGATATTCAGAAAAAGGGAAAGAGAGAAATAGAGAAAGAGAGAGAGAAAAAGAGAGAAAGAGAGAAAGAAAGAGAGAAAGAAAAGCATGGAAGTATATTTTTTTCTGTATTTTCTGGTGGGTGTGGGTTCCTAAACTTCACCTACTTTATAAACCATTAATTTAATTGAAAAATACTAGTTTGAATGAATCTGCATAATTTCTTTCTGTTCTACAGGGATTGTCGATATATAATCTCCGTTCCTCTCTAGAAAACTTAGTGAAAATAAATACGGGAGTATAGTATGAAACATTCCTAGTGGATGGAGTGGAATAAGATCTTCTTTCATGCTGCTAAGAAGCACAGATTAAACTACATATACATGAAAAACTGTATACTAATTTTATAGGAAACTAAATTAAATAGCCACAATAACTTCAATCTTGAGGGCAACACTGAGGTTCCCTTTCTATGACTTCCCCTTGTCACAGTGAGAGGATTCACTGATGTGGAAAAGTAGAATATAAAACATTGTATACAAGAAAATTTTAGTTGCCTTTCTAACTCTTAAGACTCCACCCTTTGAAACAGTGAGAGCTCTTTCCTGATGCATTAACATATTTACTCTTATTGTAAACTTAATCATAGTAGGATATGATCATATATGAAATTTAAAAAATACCACAGAAATGTTAGACAACTGTAAAAGTAGTTCCCTTTTTATTTCTGAAAAAAAAAAATCCTCAGCAATCACTTTCTTTCGCTCTTCTCATTTTCCGCATCATACTCAACCAACACTCAACCATCACTCACTTTCCTCTATAATGGCTTGGGGGAAAAAACCCAACATGTACCAAACAAACAAATCATTGGACACAAATGAGGGCAGGATTTGGATTCCGTTGGAATTAAGACACTGAATGAAGTTAATATGATCTGTGGACATGTAAACAATTCAGCCTGTAAAGTCATTCATCTGCACAGGCTGTAGGTACTTACTTTAGAGTAGACACCCTACACTGGCAATCACCAGCTTTCTTTCAGTATTATGACTGCACAAATAGCATGAATAGTTAGTTGTAGAAACTTTTATTTAGCTGTTGATCCTTCTCTCTTGGTCATATGCTCCTGAAATATGTAATCAACCCTATAGGTTCCATACTCTTATGCTAAAGTAAACAACATAAAAGGAAAAATTCTGAAGCTGAGAGCCTGGGGAGTTCCTGTTCTACATTAGATCAGATGGCACCCATGGTGTGCCTTGTGTGCCCAATGCAGGTGGACGGTGCTGTTGGACTTTTCAGAGGAGCCAAGCTGGGGCAAAGCAGCTCCCTGATGGCTTTCAAAATGCACCATGCAGTGGTGGGTTGTGTGGACCATATGAACTGTGCTTGAGCTGAGGGAGGAGCTAGCCTGACTGCTCCAAAAGCAAGGCCAGTGGTGTACATTTCCACTGTGGCTTCTCTGGGACCATGGCCATGGAGCACAGCAAGAAGAAACCTTGCTGACTATTTAGAGATAGCTACAACACAACCCAGATGAAACAAGGATTTCTGTCCTCACCTGTGCTTTTCAGACGGAAATCCATTTTATGCCTTCTAAAATGCAAGAAACCTAAGTAAGGTGCAAATAGAATTACGAAGTTATAGAAGATCAATTACATAAATAATTCCCCATTATTTAAACATATTTGTATTTCAGCATGTTGCATTGTTGAAATGCGTATTTGATTATGCTGTGTAATGAATATATTCCTCTGTAAATCTTTCCCCTCCTCTTTCTTTCCGGATGCTGAATACCTGATATTTTCAGTCTTCTAGGGACGTTGCTTTGTTCACTGAACTCTGTATTGTGATTGCCATTGGCTCACAAATATCTCATGTTTTCAATTATGAGAGAAATACTTTTTGCTCCCTGGGGTTTATTAGTTTTCAGCTTCATAGTTTAATTTATTAGCTTTGCCTCACTAACCCAGCAGCTACCAAGGATTGTGACTTAATATCAAATGGCATGCATTTAGTATCACTCCCCTACCTAGCCTGATTTACAAGAAATATATACAATTAAGTTACATATAAATACTGCGATTTAGAGTTAGACCAAAACTGCTTTTTATGTATTTTACAAAAAATCTCACTAAAACTACAACCAAAATGATCTTTGAGATACATGAATATAAATGAAGTTCATGTTAATCTATAGCAAAATAGAAATTATTTTAGTGTGTTCTAAGTGCATATGGCATTTTCCTTACACAATCCCTAATGTGCATTTACAATTTGCTTGTACTTCTTGTGGTTAACATTAATTCAGTTTCATAACACTGAGAGCAGGCTCAGTGTGAATCAGCAGTGCCTTCCAATTGAAGGAATAATATTCTGTTACATTCTTTCCTAATATTGTGATATGCTAAGGGTCCCTTAAGCAAAATTGAAGTATTTGTGATATGGCTTCATATGATATATGATACATGATGATTTTTGTACTGGGCATCGTATTGGCTTTTTCGATTTCATTTTGGCTTTTTGGTGTTTATTTCATTATTTATTTTTACTTTTTAAATATGTCTAATTTAAAGAGTTTAAACCAGAAGGGATGAAGTGTCACCCCACATCCCCAACTACCACAAAAAAATAAGGTTAGTCAAAGGAAACCATCATTTCCTTTGCTATTTTGCAAGTTGTCATTCTCTTCCAGAAGTTAAATTAACTATAATTTCTATCACAAAGAATAATTTTAGATTGCAAAATCTTGATGCATTTTATCTTTTTTTTTTAATGCATTGGTCTGTTTCTGAATATCTTAATCTCCCTTAAATTAAAAATCTACGTATGCCCACTAGTAACTACTATCTACTAGCACAAAGCCAACAACATGTCAGAATCATAGTTATTAAAATACAGTCATTAAAATTCAGGGCAAATACCCATCTATTTTACATGCATTGAAAGCCCTTATTATTATCAAGGCGCATGATTCATTCACCATTACAATAACTTTTACAGGGAGTGCGCAGTTTGTGATTAAAAACGACAGACAGGGCAGCATATATCATTGAATATTGACTTATTGTGATTCCAAGATAGATGTGCAGAGGATTTCAAAATAGTCTACTAATAATAAAGGATTTCTTTCTCCCATGGAAGAGCCATAGGAAAGTAGAAGACAGGGAAGGTCAGCATGACATTGGCAAACATTATACGTGGAAGTCTGCAGAAATAAAATACAACATGATGCTGGGATTAAATGGAAACTCTTGATTTAGAAACCTTTTCCAAGGGGTGAGGGGAGTGATGATTACAGACTTTATTTTTACTGAGGAAATCTCTGTATGACATGTTTGCTATTCACAACAGAAATCCAGTAAAAAAAAGATGCAGAATTTCATCATTAACAGAAAGTTAAAAAAAGAGTAGAAACAGTGAAGGATACCTGAAATGCACCCTGTGACTCATAACTAGGAAATAAAACTATTTGCAAGCCTTTATATAATTTTTTAAACTTGTAGAAGGATACACTTTCTATTAGGAAGGAAAAAACCTCTCCTACTCTTAGCTGAAGTGTTGCAAGAAGTTCCAATGTATAGCATGATTCTATCAACCACAATGAAAGTGTTTAGCTATCTCTTAGCAAGAGGGATTATATTTGTCATGAGAATGTTATTTTTTTCAAATTCTACTGAAATCTGTAGGCCTATGCTTACCTTCTGATTGGTAGGTATTTGATCAAGTATCTGTACTATTAATCCACTTATAACATTTATATGAAAGTTTTAGCAAAATTGTTTCCTTTATCAATAGTATTTTGAGGGTTTTTTCAGGTCATTATAAAAAACCAAATAGATATACTGGGGCTAGTGGTTTTAGAACAAAATTGTCCACAGATGGTTTGATGACTTGTGATTCTGAAGTCAGAATGTCAATAAATGCTCATGATGAAAGTCCTGCTGGATGGCTGCAAGAGCTATGGAACAGGGAACGAATGGAAAATAAAAGCACAGCCTGCTATGAGTGATATTGGTTGGATGTTGCCGCAGAGCACAAACCACACCAAACATACTTTGAAAGCCAGATGTAGAACTGTTGTCTCTCACAGTACTACGAATAAACCCAAGCATCTAATAGGGTAAATTTCTTCAGATATTCATTATTTAAGGGTCTATTTTCTCCTTCATTGCTCTGACCCTTTTTTTTTCCTCATGTGACTATACTCTAACTTGGAGGAAATAAACCAAAGACATTCTACCTCTAACCACATTCAATCAAGATTCAGGCATGCCTTCTGCAGGTCTGGGTTTTGTAGACCCCCCTGCTTTATTAGCTCCTTACATGTCTGATGAGATGTTCTTTTTTCAAGAATGATGCTGAAATGTGTTTTTTTTTTCTTCAGCTACTTTTGAAATAATTTCTAATTATATGTTTTCACAGAAACAGCAGACATTGGTTTGCATCCAGATACAATTAAAGTGCAAAATGACTTTCTAATAGGAAAATTTCCTTTTTTTCAGTAAAGGTTGGAGGTTTTAGGTGTGAAAAGCTTATTTACCTTATCCATTTTATATGAAATAAACAGACGGATAGGAATAATGTAATTTTCTGAAGACAAAGCTGTTTTTTATTCTAAGAACTTTGAGAGAGTGAAATGTTAAAGTTTAATGACTCAAAACAAGCGTCCATTTGCAGATGCAGCAGGCAGCTTTTCTGGGGCCAGGTTTGCACCTCCCAAGCAGGAGAAGATGAGTTTTTGGGTGTGTGGTAGCTAAACCTCTGATCTGCATAACACCAAAGGATGCTCTGGATTTTGAGCCAGGTAAAGGAGAAGGCCAGTAAAAAGCAGATCCTGCAAGGTGGGATAGTGCTTTTTAGCATGTCAGTGTCCTCCCCTGCCCCTTCCCTGGGAAGGTCATATTCACAGGAGACATTCACATTTATACACAGGCATGAGGGTGTTCTTCTCCGCTGATGGGACAGCTCACACAGCTACACTGACATGAGAGGCAGTTGTCATGTCATAGAAGGGGCCATCAAAGCCCCCCAAAAGTGCCCCAGACCCATTTCTGAGGCCTTCCACCAGATGACTGTGCATGATCCCCAGTGTTGCAACAGAACCACAATGTTGCAAAGGTGGCATAAAACTCCCTCCTGGCCAGGAGAGTTATCTGGGCATTCTATCTTCATCTAAATGTATATTAACCCATTGAGCTTTGTTTTTTACAGGCTTTCCCCCACCCCTGGTGGACAAAGACTGCGACCATCACCTCAACCAATGGACATCAATCAAGTTTTGTCACTGGATCCAAAGGTGGTGATATCTTTCCACTCTTATCCATTCTTTCCCTTTCCTTCTTTTCCTTATACATTTCCTTGAGTGTTATTTTTATGCTTTTGTATTTCTATATCACCATTGACAATAATAACAACCAAGACAGCTACATACCTGCTTTCCATCACAACTACATTGTTCTATATACATATTTATATACACCAATCAATCACTCTAATCCCCCCCAAGGGATCTATTAACAAGAACTTAAGTTACCCTTGCCTTCAGTGGAGGGTCGTAACAGCAACTAGATGTACTTATTTATAGATTTCTACTAGCCTATTATTTTATCATCCACTTAAAGCTTAAGGCATTTTTTGTGAAGAATTAAGCAATTCTATTTAAGACCAACTGTATATGTTAATTAACCCACAATCTTTTTTCTCTACAAGAACATATATTCAGAATCTGTTAGTGTCATTTCCCTTTTTTTGTCTGAGATTGCATGTTAAATAGAAATAAATTAGCAAAGCTCCAAATTTGATTGCTAGGTGATTGAAGAAAAGAAGAATTCTCAAAATTTTAAAAATTATAAATCATAACACCCCTCCTTATCTGCTAATAGTAGTAATGAAACAGTTAAGTCAAAAAGTGGGGTCTATCTCAGTCAAATAGAACAAATTTTTCATACTTAACATTTTCTTCCTCTTTAATTGAGAACTTTCATTAATAGTATTAAATTTCCATTGAGTTTCATGTCTTCTCTTACAGTAATACATAGGATATCAGCTGGTGATTTTCCTCCTCACTGTCAGAAGAACAAACAACTCTTGAGATCTCGCAATGACACAGTTAACTCTTAAGCACAAGCAGGACAAACATTGTGTAAATAATACAGTTTACTTATCTAGAATCAAGTGATGGTGCTTGCTTGAAAGCTTTATTTCTTTTCTCTTCCTTGTAAACTCTGTGACATAGTAATGGAAATAATACAGTTATTATTATGCACATACACTATCATATAGGTGCTTTTTAAAGACTACGTTGTAGGTTTCATTTTGCCCTTGATAGGGATTTATCTTGTTTTTCAATATCTAGAATTATGACAACAAAAGAGAGGGTCCTTAGATAACTTCTGTGCTCTAATTTGAATTGCTGAGTACTTTCTGTTGGTTGTCTATGTGGTAGAATCTGTGACTATTGTGTTAAAATTCCAACTTATATGTTAAAAAAATAAGGATGTTGAGTTTGGGCTGATACTGTGGCTATTAAGTATAATAGGATATAAAGTATGGCACTATTTTCTGAAATTAGACTATAAACATCATGGAGCATAACCGAATCAAAGCCACTTGTTAACTTGAACTTCTAGAGTTTTATAGGGTCTTTAAGCATAAAATTACTAATGATTTTGCTCTTCCACAGGAGTTCTAATGAAAGTAGCTAAAAGACTTTTAAAATATTACTTAACTTGCCTTCTTTTTAAAAAATCACCTACAATTTAATGGCCTTCAAGTCACTCGTATGGCAGCGCTGAAAATGACAACTTTCTCTAGGGACAATGTTAATTCAATATGATAGCACTATCCAAAAGCAAACTAAGCTGGCAGAGTGATTATCAGCTGAAAGATCCAAAGGTCAGTTTGTTGACAGCCTTGTTCCAGAAAACAGGGAGAGGAATAAGCATGAAAGTGTTCCAAACCTGCTATAATCATCAGTTTGAGGTGCAAAAAGGAATAAGAAACGGTTGGACATGGATGCATCAGTAATTTGCATTGTCAGTGTGGAGCAAAGCTGTCAAGAAAAACTTGACTCTAACCACATCCAGAAATAACCTGGGCCATTGTCTCCACAGATCTGTAACTCTGGTGGCAGGACGCATAACCCTAGGCAAGGCTGCCTCCTCTGCTCCTCAGAGGAAAGTTTTGATCTGTAGCCAGCCAGGACTGAGTCATCCAGAGAAATGTGAAGATTGCAATCTATTGCAAGACGGTAGTGTGTAGCTTGGGTTGGTACTTCCAGATCTCAAGAAAACTTTTTTCTGAAATGTTAAGGTTTACATAAGAATGTTAAGACTATTGCTGGGAGTGGCCAGAAAAAAGAAAAAGAAAAAGAAAAAGAAAAAGAAAGAGAAAACAAAAAAACCCACCAACAACAAAAAAAACCAAAAAAAGAAAAAGAAAAAGAAAAAGAAAAAAAACCACCAACAACAAAAAAAACCAAACCAAACCAAACCAAACAAAAAAAAAACAAACAAAAAAAACCCCCAAAACCCCAAAATAAATATATAATAGGTATTCAACAGAAAACTGTGGTTTAATTTTGATTCATTGACTAATTGCATTATTATTAACTACAGGATATTCCATGTCTTTTAATAGGTTAAATAAAAATGTGATGGTATTCAATATGATTATGTTGTTCCATAGTTACAAATCAAAGGCAACTTTATTAAGAAAAATTATGGGACTCCTTTATCTTTCCAGCATTTTTGTTTACAATATTTATTCTTAAAGATAAAACAAATGTTCTTAGCAGGAAAGCAAAAAGAAAGCACTATACAAATTTTTATTGCAAAAGTGATATCACCAGCATCTTCACATTTTCCAACTATGAATGATTCCTGTTATCACAGCTTCATATACCACACTGAGCAATGACCAGTAATAAGTAGTTTAGGAAGACTTTGATAATTTTGTCAATATGCACATTTATACTATGTGGTAGATTATATCTGAGATTTCTAACTTATCATCAGTTGTGTTGATTATACCCATATTGCGCAGAGAAGCCTTGGTGCAAACTTAATTTCAAAGATTAATAAATAGCCCTGGAAGTCTAAAATTTGAATACTCCTTGATAAACAGCTAAACATTGCTGTGAATGTAACTTTTATGAATATTTACCTGATCTTCAAAGAAAACTTATTTACCAAGACAAAGATGTTTATTGCATTTTTATTGATGCACTATGAAATAAAATTAAGCTCTAGGCACTATTCTGGCTATAAGGAGGCAACAATAGAACAACAACCAGTGGGTAATATTGAATGTTGATGTTCATGAAGGAAATAAAGACTAAAAAATTAAAGATGTGTGTGTTGGAAAACATTACATATAGATATATCATTTTTTATCTGGGTGAATTTTATTTCTGCATTTTAATGTAAGTATTATTACTAATAGAAACAAGTAGGGGTTTTTTTATACAGCAAGCTTGCATTCACATGATAAGAAACATGATTTTTTTTTTTTGGGTTCGGTAGTAAAACTGGTTATCTCTCTATTTGTTGGGAAAGCATGAGATCTAGAAGAATTTTAATTCTATCATAAAGCAGCTTAAACTAAAAGTTGAAAATAAGGAAGGAGTCAACAAAAAAATTTCTAGTCAGCAAGTACTGTGAAATTTAAAAATGCCTTACCAATGAGAGAGAAAAAGGATGAAACAGCCCAGCAGGGAGAAAAAAATATCATATAATTCATTCTTTAATACGAAGGGAGGAGTGAAAAAAACCCACACCTATTCAGGGCTAGGTTTGATGAGGACAGTAAAGTGACCCTAAAAATGCTATGGACACAACTTTTTACACTCATTCCATTACTTCTTGTACCTGTTATGTCTTTCCCTATCCCTACAACCATCCATGCACATATGTTTTCCCTCTCTCTTTGATCCTAGGCCCTCAGCAATTCCAAACAGAATATATTCAGGGACTTGATAATCTGTTATGCATGCAAATGCAGTAATGTTGTGATTATGTTGCTAAGAGTGGTAGCACTTTTCTGAGCTGTCGATGGACCTTGTCTTGCACAGGTTCAACTGTAGCTTTCTATCAAGCTTAGTGTCTATATGCCATCTCAGGATTTCTTAGCTGTATCCTACAGTTACTGCACGATACAGAATTTTATGGAATTCTGAATTTTTAGTGATCCAGGGTACAGTATGAAAAGGTTTTTAAGCAGATGCTTAGACTTGTCATGAGGGTTGCAGGTAGTTCAGTACAGTGAGTATTGAGGAGGGTGAACAGATGTTTGGCAACTTGCATTGCACCTGAAAAGAATTTCCATTACCGTGCTGCTTGGTTTCATTAAATGGATTAAAAGGACTATAAAATAAGCTAAGTTACATTCTGTGAGACACTGAAACTTTGTGTCCACCTAGTAGGTAGAACAGTTGATTTATGTTGAGGCTTGCTATCAGAAACAAACGTATTAGCATTAAAAACTGGGCTTTCAAATGCCAGGCACATCCCCAGGGAATAACTGAGAATTTGCAGGCGGAGAGAAGAGAACTGTAGTTACTTTATTGTGAAGAGAAAAAAAATGCAGTCAACGACAAGAAAAAAAAAACATATTTAAAGCTCAGAAAGCATAATTTATCACTGTTCTTAGGAGTTAGTAATAACAGTCACAGACAACTGAGTATGACCTGAGAACTAAGATGATTCCAGTGATATCAGAGAAAGAGATCATTACAATGCATATAGAGGAAGAGCACGAGAACATTGGAGATTCTTTGTACACCCATCAAACTGCTTACATTGGAAGGCTCTAGGACTGTCACAACTTATAGAACAGATGTGCTACAGGACTACATATATAATTTCATTTTCCTTCTAAATACAGGGAACTTTAAGTCTTTGTATCAACATTAGTCAGAATCTCATGGATTTTAGTTGCTGCCTTGTTCTGCTCAGGACTTTTCATTCATGCTGTGCAATTTGCTGAATTCTCTTCAGCCTCTCAGGACTTGCAGACTACATTCTTTTATAGCTTAGGTCATCAAGTAAAATAACTTTTCCCTAGTATTTGTCATGATCTTGTTCAATAAAAGCCTGTTCCAAAAAGATAACACTCGTTTTCTTTAAAAATATGGATGTCATTGTACTTCACATGTAGTTTTCTTTCCATAAATTAATTACTCAGTTTAAAATACATGTAAACTTATTTCCTATTTGAGTTTGCCTAATTTCATCTTCCAGCCATTGGTCCTTGCTCTGTCCTATTCTCTAAAGATCTCTCTATCTGTCATGGAAGCAAGTACAAGTTGCGGTGAAGCCATCTTTCACTCCTTCTCCTTCTCCTTCTCCTTCTCCTTCTCCTTCTCCTTCTCCTTCTCCTTCTCCTTCTCCTTCTCCTTCTCCTTCTCCTTCTCCTTCTCCTTCACAAACTAAATCTACTGAGCACTCATGAGTAGAAAAAAGCAGATATTCAAGCTGGTATATTTCAAGTCTGATGTTACTGATAATCTAAAACTGCTTCTTCTAAAGGGAAATGTCAAACTGCCTTATCAATTCTACTTATAATTTTACAGAGGGTAAAGTGCAATTCATGTCCTCTAGAAATCACTTGTCTATACATGATCACAAGTGCATTGGATTAATACTGAACTTGAACACTGGGAATTTAATTTCCTGACTTTCATGTATTTAATTTCCGAAACAATTATGGCTGCTTATACACTAATTTTGTATATGCCTATGTCTACTAGCACCAAAGAATAAATTTTATAACAAAACAAAATTATGAATGCTGGAGTAGCTATACATATATATATAATGTCCATTTGAATGGTTCCTAATAAAATGAGGGGAGGACTACAATTTTTATCACAGACCAAGCGATGCTGCAATACAGTGTTTTTATAATGGAAGCGACTGAATACTGCCTGAGGTGTATTCAAATAACTTGCTGTGATGAAAATAAGGCATTTTGCAGATGTGTCTGCAATCACTGCATAAATAATGGTAGGGAAGGAATTGCATCATGCGGTCAGGTGAAAGCTTTGCATTATTTCTAGAGGTAATTAAGAAATGTTTAGAGCCCCCGATCTTATAACTCCAAACCTCCGTTTCCTACCAGAGAGTAGGATATGAATGTTAGCATCAGCACTAATTTGATCCCTTGTTCTGCAATTATTTATGGATATATTGCACTCCTTTGATCTATAAAAGTAAATGTGCTCAAAGGTACCTATCATGTGCCAACATTACAACAAAAACCCCAGTGTATTCTTCCTCCATATCATTAAGTCATCATCAGGTAATGATTACTTTTGTTCTCAAAGTGAGTGTTGTTGCTGCATTGTTTTGTTGTTTGGTTTTTTTTTTATTTTCAGTTCTTGTACTTGCACCTATGCAAGAATCCAGGCCTTAATATTCTAGTTTGTAATTACAAATCATGAGTCTTGCACAACTGCTACATCCAATACACATTTTTGAAGAAAATGAGACAAAACTTATACAGGGAGAAAATGGTATCTGTTACTGTTATTATAAAGGAATCAGTTGATTGAGTAGATCTTAGAAATGCTTAAAATTATACCTAGAGGCAGAGAGCAGGCCACCTACATACTGCAGCTAATTCGCTTGGCTCATTTTACATTTCTGCAATGCTCTGGGGAGAATATGTCTTTCAGAATGGTCTTGCAGTTATTTAATTGGGATAGGCAGATTCCAGCTGTCTCACAATGGGAGCTGATTATGGTATTTCTCAGTGGATATCGATATGGCTCAGCTCCAGCCAGCAACTAAGCCTCACACAGCCACTTGCTCACTCCCCCTCGGTGATATGGGGGAAAGAACTTGAAAGGTAAAAATGAGAAAATTCACGGCTTGAGATAAAGATGGCTTAAGAGGTAAAGTAAAAGCCACACACACAACCAAAGCAAAGCAAGGAATTCATTCAACACTTTCCCTGGGCAGGAAGGTGTTCAGCCATCCCGAGGACAGCACAGATCCATCATGTCTAGGGTTTATTTGGGAAGACGAATGCTGTCATTCTAAAAATCCCCCTCTTCCTTCTTCTTCTCCCAGCTTTATATGCTGAGCATGATACCATATAATATAGAATATCCCTTGGGTCAGCTGCGGTCAGCCGTCCTGGCCATGTCCCCTCCTCATTTCTTGTGTACCCCCAGCCTCCTCGCTGGTGGAGTGGGGTGAGAAGCCGAAATGGTCTTGACTCTGTGTTAGCACTGCTCAGCAGTAACTAAATCAGTGTCTTATCAACATTAGCCTCATCCTAAAACAAGAACACAAGACTGTATCTGCTACTAAAACCAAAATTCACTCTATCTGGTCAGGACAAGTACAGGTGTAATTTTACAGTATCACTGGAAGCAGCACTGATTGCAGTTTCAAGTCCCTGTTCTTTGATGTAGAATCAAGTAGCTATAAATGGTGCTAGTTTTGAAGGTGATATTTCAAACAATAATATCATCAGGAGAGGTTCTTATGATTGTCATTTGCGTAAAGTTTATGTTTAATCCTATTAAGTCTTAAATAGATATTTTTCATGTGACTGTCAATTAGCAAGCATAGGTTAGAGTTTACAGTTGTGTTTCTTATTTAAAAACCCAGAACTAGTATGGACTCAGTTTTACATTATTTCTAAAGTCAGAGTTTCCATTTAAAACTGCATGACTTGCCAAGTGATCTTGCAAGGGCAAGTTGGACTTCATGACAAGGGGGTACTCCCTTATTTGTGGCTTTAGGGTTTTGACTGTGTTTTGCTTTGAAGTGCTATGAGAAAGGGAAGTGCAACCCCCTCATGGCCCTTCATGCCATGTCAGAATTCAGAATAGGAATTACTAAACGCACATTATCAGGTAGGTGCAACAAATCTGTTGTTCTGGACAATGGTGTCCCTCAATTTTCTGCAGTACTCCAGCCCTTTTTGTTTTAGAAGCACACTTCCCAGGGAATTGTATGGAATGTTTCTCTTCATTGCCAAATTCTCCATGTGAAAGGGGCAATTACCCTAAGAGAATTACCCTTCTCAGTATCTTTCAATTATATTCAGTAAATAAATCAGTCTGTTTTTTCTGGTCTTTGCTGTTTGCTTTTATTTTTCTTTGGCTGCTCATATTAGCTCCCACAGAACAGGGTTTTTTGCAATACCATTAGCTGATTTAAAATATAGTGCAGTGTTTCTTCATTGCATTTTGTTCTGGTTTGTGGCTGTAGTGATACCTGTATTTCTTAAAAGGGTTTCAGAAGAAACCTTCCTTAAACTGCCTGGCTTATGGATTTCTTGTTGCTGTCATCAGTGCAGGAGGCAGCAGGTTATTAAGTTTTGCTCTGGCTTGTGGCCTCTGATTGATATGATTGTGTTTGGTTTAAAATTCCATCCTGTCAAGTCTTGTAATGCTTGTTGCTGCCAGACAGCTCCTTGTGTGGAGTCCAGATAAGACATATTTCAGTTTCATTTTTTTATACCACAGAAAGTATTAATTAAAAAAAAGAAAGTGATTTGGAGTACAACTCTGAAGATAAAATCCTATTGAGATCAAGATGAATTCCAATTTCAAGGAGACCTAAGAATTTTACTTTGTTTATTGACATGTTCAGTGATATCTCAAGATATTTCCCCTATTCATAGTCTGCTTAACTATTACTTTTAATTTGTATTAATTTTGGCTTTAAATCTGTCTTTTTTGCTATGTAGTTGTGAAATTATTTACTGTGAAGTCTGTTTATACCTGATTGCTTATACATAATTTACATAACTAATCCTTTATGCCAGGTGTGTATATAGGTGACTGGAGCTTCTTCTTGAAGTGCAGTAGGTCTGCCACCTTAGGGTTCATTTACGTGAATCGTGATTTGTACTTTGGTTAATGACCTTTTCCTTTAATTGGTGTATAAAGGACTTGAAAATGCATTCTTTATTTGAGGGGAAGAAAAAAGAAATTTAATTGCATCTAGCATAAGTGCTTTTCGGAATCAGAGAATGGAATTAGCACCTAAATTCCAATTCTCTTGACAGTTATTAGCAAACTAGGTAGAAGAATATGTCCATCTCATCAGGTAATTCTTAGGTGCAGAGAGGGGTTTTTGTGTAAAAGATATTAAAAAGTATATCATAAATCATATCTATTTTCTCTTTCTTCATCAAGGAATTGTTGGTCTCCCTAAAGGTAAAATAGTTAAAGGATTCTTGGAGAAATAATTGAGTTGCTAAAAATTCTTCATTAGTGGAAGGACTGAAACTCCTGTTCTGCTTCTAAAGGTCAGAGCAAGTGTTAAGAGCTCTAAACCCTCTCATTTTAGAAGGAAAATCTTCCAGATTCCACAATGAAATCTCCTGCAATGTAAAGGCCATGAGAAAAGCCCAGATGCACTAATGGCATACTTTTGAAATTCCTCATAGGCATATCCAAAAGAGAGACATAACTAAAAGTTTTTTAAACTTTCAGTCCCCAAGACTTTTGGAAGAAGGACAAAGACTGCATGGTATTTCAGATCAGATGGTGACACTACTTCTTCATGTTCCTGTTGTTATGACTTGTGATTGCCTCTTAAAATTCTCAGTACTAGGTTTGTGTAGAAATCATTTCCAATCAATTCCAAGCGTACAATAAATCATTTACTTCACTTTGTACTGCTAACAACCTCATGGTATTGAATTGCATATTCCATTTGAAAACAAAACCAAAAACAACCGAAAAACAAAAACAAAAACCCCACAAAATAAAACATAAAATCCTTTGCCTTTCTGCATTTCTTCCAACTGAAATGAATTTTAGAACGTAAGCCATATGCAGCTGAATATACCAATTCGAGTCTGAGGTAATCTCTCCTAATGAAAAGCAAATTATTCTAGCTAGGCTGTGAAATAATGCAGGATCAGATCAAGTTTTAAGCATATTATATGCATATAAAATTAAATATATATATTTATATGTATATACAAGTGCAGAACATGATAGTTTTAGAAAGTCAAGCAGCAATAAGAAGCCTCTGCCGAATAATTTATAAATTCAAGACATAGCAGACCTACTCAGTCACAGAAATCAGAAGAAAAGCTAACCAGAGTGAGGTGGTATAACATTTTATGAAGCCACAGTGCAACCCGATGGGCTGCTGACTAGATTTCAGAGCTTTTGTTCTCCAGGTAGATTAGCAATACCATGAACACACAGATTATGCCATTTCAATATCCACAGACTCTTCAGAGTTCTTTTTATACAGTATAAGGTTTTGTGAAGTCATTGCATTAAATTGTACAAATGAACTATAAGACCTTTGAGACCTCTACCTCATAGCAGATTTTAGTGTTTGTTGGGGTTTTGGGAGTTCCCCTTCTGTTTTGTTTTGTTTTTTTTTTTTTTTTC
>VZRS01008828.1:194563-287122 GCA_013398055.1 Ifrita kowaldi
TTGCATTTTTTTTTCATTTCAGGAGAGGTTCCTGCCCCTCCTGGACAGACACCTGTCTTTCAAACCAAGACAGTGTTACTATGGTTAAGACTGCTTTTCTCTCCCTTTAAAACTGGATGGTCAAACATAAAAAAAGAGGAGAAAGGAAAAGATTTTTAAGCTGCATAATTTGGTGATGCCAGGCTCATTATAAAAGAAGGATTTTTTAGAGAAATAAAGAACATACACTAGAAAGATCCGTTATGNGGCCACCTTTTTTCCCTGCTCTTTAGGAGTCAGGCTGTGGCTCCCCTGCCTCCATCGCCACTCTGATCCTTTGTTACTCTGTAGCCCCTGTACACTTTTTGCCTGTTATAGTTTAAATCTGCTAAAGGGCATTCTGCAAAGAAGGTAATTACAATTTTGATGTGTTAATGAACACTTTTATTGTTTTGATCTTTTGGAGTAGATAGTCATAAATAAAACATTCCTTGCCTCTTCTCTGCTCCTGCAAGAATATTTTTTAGACAAAGATAAGATAATTTGTTTTCTTAACTTAATTTTTTTGGGGCTATTACCATATTTCTCATGGTAATGAGCTCATGGTCTGTTAGTAGAGTCGGACAGTCTCAGCCAAACAGTTGCATAAGGATGTGTCTGAAGAGGATATTGTACTGTCTGAAACATCAGGAAGAGACTGCAGAGTCTCTGTGTGCTCTTTTTCCTTTTCTATTCAACAATTTATAATGCAGCATACTTACAAAATATTTTGTGCTCACTTGCAAAATTAATGGCAATGAAATGGATTTGGACCTTCCATAATTCTCGTCTCCTCCTGCATTCTGTACTGTCAACACAATCTTCATTCTTCACAGTGGAAATGTGAATAAAGCCCTGTCTGCCACTGGAATAGCCCTGCAGTGGTTTTATTTGCGATAATGAGTTTGGCACCTATGAGATACGATTATTGCTGAAATGAACTGGGATACGTTCTTGCTGCTTAAAAAAATCTATTCTCCCCCACCACTGCTTACTTTCTAATGTGAAGGAAAGCTCAGTCTTCAGGTTTACATTAATGCTGTATCCTTAAGTAGTCCATCATGCTAGGGCAAGTGGAGGGAGGGAGACTTTTGCATACTGCCTCCGTGTTTTACCCAACAGTTTGTTATGAAGGCAGAGTGGCTTAGAAATACCAGAGTATTCTTTCCATTTAAAGTGGGTTGTGAAGGAGAAGTCTAAATTACAAGTGTAAAAGAACTCGTACAGGTATTCGTTGCTGTGCAGACATTGTGTTGAGAATCATGATCCACTTTACTATGCTTGGATTTTTGTTCCAGTGTGGTTTTGTTTACTTTCCCACCACTACAACTGCCACAAAAAAGTATCACTCTCGGGTATTTTTTTTGGCTTATGTAAAGCTGCATATTTGTCTGTAGTAAAGGTATCAGTTTAAAAAACCCACAACATTCTGAATTTTTTGCTGGAATGGTAGTGAACTAGTGGGAGAAAACTGAACATATAACTCCTCAGCTTTATAAAAACACCCTCTTTATGTTGCTTTCTCCAGTAAAAAAGAAACTCAGCAGTGTTTAGAAACCATGGAGGTCAAATATGCTTTCTCCAGAAAATGGAAATCCACCTATAGCAGATAGTGACCAAAAAATAAAAGAGTAGTAGATTTTTAGAGCTGAGATGAAATTTGAGTAAACAAACAGCTGAAAATGGAAATTAAGTTCCTTGCAATAATTTAAGATGCAGAATGCCTGCATGTGATACAGGGAAGAAAGTTGTGTCCAAGGCTGAAGGGAAGCTAATTTGTTTTACAGTTGCCTTTGCTGCTCATTCATTGTTACTAACAGGAGTCTTCATTTTTCGTTGGCCAATCTTCAGAAGTAAGATAAGGGGTTTAAAAGCACAGAGGAAAGAATGTCTCTAATCAGGACGGAATACTACTTTGCAGTGAGGGTAGTAAAAGTAATCCAGAGTATACCTTGTCTGCACCATAACCCCTCAGTTGCTCTTACAATACCATACGGGTCTCTTCAACAGTCACGTTTGTTAATAAGATGCACATTCACTGTTAATAAAAATGAAAAATTGCCAAACTACATCAGGTACACTGGGAGAAATTAATTGCAGCAACAAGTAATCAAGATCAGATTACAAATACATATATATATATATGTATATATAAAAATTTTTAAGGAAAAACAAGTTTTTTTCCATTCTCAGTAAAACATATACTCAACCTCTTCAACAAGATCTGGATACTGGATATCTGCAGGTGACTGCAGTAGCAATCAAGCTGTAATTTTCTTCCCCACTATAAGCCGTCTGCATCAAAGTCTTGTTTACAGGCTTTGTTAGCCTAAAAATTATTTTATTCTTTCCTGAAAATGGTGCAAAAAAGGTGGTGTGCTCTGCCCTCCCATCATACAGAAACTCAGAATACTAGGAGTAGTTGAATGATATCAAGGAAGAAACGTGTTCAACACCTCTAAGGCAGAGAATAGAACTGAAAATCGAGGAGAGCTCTGAATGGAGCTGGTAAATGAACAGAACAAAAAACTCTTCTTTTAAAAGAAAGTGGTGATTGCTGCAACATTTTACAAAGGCATGATTTGAGATTGTCTAGCAGAGCATGGCTGCGCAAGCAAGCAGAAGAATAGAAAAGGCTATCCCATAGCCTTGTTTAAAAGGTGGCAATGTCAAATCTTCTTCATACAGAATGGAGAATGTCTGGGACATTTTATGTAGAAAATGTATGATGCCTATAAGCTTCTTGAATTCAACAGAAGATGAATTTCAAAAATGACCATTTAGAGTTTAGGTGATGGATTAATAACTTTTACACATAGGGTTTTGAGAATCAAGAATTTAACTGGAGAAAAACAAAAAATCATTGTCACACTAGTTAATCAGAGGCTGCAGTATATGTCCTGAAGACTTTTCGTTTGGGGGTTGGTTTTAACACCAATCTTCTACAGTTTTTAAGAAGTAAGGGTTCATTATCTGAAAGAAAAGGCTTTCCAGCTTTTAAAAATTCCCACATTTTTGTTCCTGCCCATGAAAGAAAGACTCAAGGATTCTTTAACAGTAAGACAAATATTCTTTTCAATCGTATCCAAAAGTACCCTTAAACTAAATTCTAAACATTATTTTCTGTGAGATTTAGCATAGGTTAAAATTGTCAGTAAAGATACTACTTCAAGTTAGCAACTCAAATAGCTTTTGAGGTCAATTAGAGGTGCTCAGATATAAATACTGCTTTTATAATCTTCTGAATGTCTCAAAGTCTCAAACAGAGGAGAAGACAATCTGACTTGATGGTCTATGACTGAAATTTTAGTTCAAGTGCAGATTATTTTTTATTTCTTTTTTAAGTCTATGTTGAGAAATTCATGAGGCTAAAGTCATCACTATCAATGTTATTTTCTATTTGTTGTGAATTTCTGTGGAAGGAACTTCCTATATACTTCTTATATCAGTATAATAATCTTTGGAATAATAATATAGGTTATGCATTTTTGAGTCCAGGTCTTAAAACCTTTTATTTGAGAGTGAATAGGAATTTAAATTTGCCTAGAAATATTCTGTAGAGGATTATTCTATGGTATTATGCTTTTCAGAAGTGTCTAAATCCATCTTTAACTGAAAATTAGATAAGAATATTTAAGCATGAGAATCTTGACATGGTCCAAGAAGGGAACATCGAAGAAGTGAGAAAAATTATTATACTGCAAGAGTTTCCTATATTGAATAACACACTTTTTCAAAAGTAAATGTGAAAAATGATAATAAAAAGAAGTCTTTTTCTTGCTCTGGGACTGGAGTGAAATAAATAAAGTGTGGCAGAAATGTGTCTGAAATTAAGTTCAGTAATAAACATATTCATTTGCTGGATTTGACAGCTGGAAGACCAGAAATGTATTTTGAGGTCTGAGCACGTTTTTTCTCAACCATTTCATATATTTTTAATTGTTCCTTCTGTGCTCCAGGTATCCCTATGACAATGTGAGATGCAAACTGGTAGCAAATTAAAGTGCATTGTCTGGAAGTGAAATGGTTGCAACTGTTAATAAAAATATAAAATTGAATCCTCAGATGTATGATCCATTGTCATTAAAAAACCATCAAAGGAGTATATTTGTTCCACAGATGATTGCTCCTTCTGAGAAATTAATAGTCTAAGGTACAGTGCTTGCTTTTATTTAGCAATATATTTTCCTCTAAGAACTCAAAAACTGTTAGGATCTTCCCACTGCCTTTAACTGTGAGAGTGTTTGCAGAAATTTTTTAAGCGTAAAGATGAATAGAAGTACTTGAATAAGAGACGTTGTATTCATTCTAAATATCTCTTCCTTCAGCATGCCTATTGCAACAAATAAATTAAGACCTGTATATTCCTCACTGAATTACTCAGAAAAGATGAAGGTGGGAAATATATCATGGAATCCTCCAGTCTTTGAGAACCTCTTTCCCATCTGTTGGGATCAACCAAACTCTGTCAAGAGTGGCCTTGCAATGACAACAGACAGCTCCAATAAGACTTCTGGGTGAATCCCATCAGGATCAGCCCATGTATGTAGGTCCCATTTGCCTATGTCCTTCCTGAACTGAATCTTTTCCACAAGGATACGTCTTCCTTCCAGTCTCTCCCCCTGGTCTGGGGCCTCATTTGGTTGGTCTTTCTGGTTAGGTGGCCTATAGGGAACACCCACTATAATGTCACTCTAATTTGCATGTATTCTTTTTAATTCTAATGTTAAGTTAGGAAATTCTGTAACTAAATGTCCTCCTAAAATAAATCAAATACTATTAAGGGTCTTTTTTTTGTGCTCGGTGTTGTTCATATGTTCCAAGGAGACTGATTGATATACTTAGCTTAGCAGAAAAATACAGTGATAAAATTTGAGGTCAAATTCATGTACTTTCCCATTATTATTTAGATTGCATTTTTACTATGAGAAAGAAAGATTCTCTCTTACTCAGGTTATTATCCTAGCTTTAATAAATATTAGTAGGCTCAGCCTGCAATATAAGATGGGTTTCTCCATAGAAACATATGCAGTAAAAGCAATGTCTCTGTAAACCATGTACTGACTTTACTTGTATCTTTTTAAAGAAATCAAATTAATGTGGATGTATTTAGATGTCTTGTATGAATATCAGGTCTGACTTGTCTCCTCTGAAAGCTACTGAATTTCTTTGCAGGTCAGTCTCTGGGCCTCTGGATTTTCTCATTAAAATGTACATCCCTGACTGGTATATTAGCCTAAAACAATGTTTCTCTGCTGAACCTATTTCCAGATTATTGTTTTTCAATCTGCAATTCTGTTTTTCATCAGTGTTGAATTATGGTTGTGTTTGCAAATCTAGCTTCTGAAACAGCACCCGTCCCTTTCAAACAAAATGGATTAGTCTGCTTATACTTGGTCTTTGGTGTACTCTTTGACAAAGGGATATTCATGGTTTTTGTTTCGCTGTAGTTGTGGTAATGTAAATAGACCTTGGGTCAGGGGTCAAGGAGGGAGCACAGGAAAATAGGAGGTAATTACTGTTTGTTTGGATGCAGACACAGGATAAAGTAAGGCTGTCAATCTCACAGAGATGTTCCAGAGTCAAAGACCTGTACACCAGTAGCTCTCTGTGATTGCGGATTATTCCTGATGCCTATTGCACCAGTCCAGTAACACGTAACACCCCACTCCTGTAGGGTATACACAATCTTCTTCTAGGAACTCCTAAACCTAACTGATAAAAACAAATAAATTAAGCTAAAGCAGTTTTGTCCAACCTGATTTTGGCATTTATTGCTATTCTGTCAGAACTTATGTACATACTATATTCAAATCCACTTTGACTTTTAAAAGGCACTAGCTGGTTTTATAACAGATATATACTCTCTTTCATGATCCTGTAAAGTAACAATGACCCCGAGTTTTTACTTTCTCTGTCAGTAGGGCCTCATAGAAATCAGTGCAGTAACACTACTGAAAATCAGAAGTATGGAAGAAATACACTCAGTTTATTTTTTTTTTTTAATGCACCGTGCTTCTCCTTTCCTCCAAGTCTGGTTTTGCAGAACCAGAACTGAGTCTGCTACAACTGCAGGATGTTTACTCATTCCCACCCACAGAATCACTTAATATACTAATTCCCTATGCAAAATTCATGTTTCTGTCAATGGGAGTTCTGCAGATGGACAATGAGAGCAGAGCAGAATAATCAAGAGGCCTTTAATGAAGATCAGAGTGAAAAACAAAATTACCTACCGAGTTAATTAAAATTTTCCACCTGCACTCTCAGGGGTACTTTTGTAGGGAAAAAATGCCAAGACTTTGGTTGTACAGTTTTTTAATGTCAGGAAGTTTCAAACCCGGATGTCTTGGATAGAGTTAAGATTATATCCCACATGCTGTTTACCTTTGGCCCAAGAGGAGTTCAGTGACCTGAAGGAAGGTAAACTAATATCCTATGTGTCCTAGGCTCTCCATATATCATAAACTGAAATAAAATGAGGAGCATCTCCAATAGGTGATTCAGGTCTCAGAACTTTATAGGTCTCTGTTGATGTAAAGTAAACCTTAGCATGCTAAATTCACCCTTTGAATTTGTTTCAAAATAACACTGAAGACCCACTGTGAATCACAATTATTTTCCAGTGTGGGGGTAAATTTACTGTCCCGTGGAGGTTGGAGGGACTGTATGGGATGTTTACAGTATAGTTTGACTGTTTTGATTGAATTTTTCCCAATGAAGAGAAGAATAAAATATCCTCAAAAGCATAATGGTAATTATTGTATTATTTAAAATTATTATGTAATGACACTGCGTAAAACAGTGCGCATTGATCTCTTTCTGGTGAGGTGTTAACACATTACATAAAATGCAACATTTCAGAAGTAACAAATGAAAAATAAAGAATAAATTATATTCTATGGAATCAGATATATTTTCCTTAAAAAGACTTTTCTTTTCCACTTTTAAATTTGGAAATTTTTCAAAATCATAATTTTCAAAAAATCAGTATTTATAGTGGCAAATATATTAATTACACAATTTCTAATTATCTCTGTTTTCACCTCATTAGCTGCCATCAGACTACTTTGCTGCTCAAGGGGAAAGAGAACCTTGACCAAATGAAATGAAGGCTGGAGAAATTCCATAATTGAGTGTTTGTGCTCACATATAAATCCATTTGTTCTGGCTTCATTTGCTTGCTTTCCCTTAAAGTATCTCAGATAAATAAAAATATCTTCCTTTTTAATTAATGGCTGCCAAAACTGAGCTTTATTTAAATTCTAAAATAAATCCTTGGCATTAGTTTCAGGCTGCAAAAATACATTTTCATTTACTGAGCTGAATGGGAAACTTACATAATTCTAGTCCTGTGGAATTTACTGCAAGTAGTCTGAGCTCCTAGATCCATCTTGCAAACAGAATGTTGTTGTATGGATTACTACGAATCCACTATAAGCATTCCAGTTAAAAAAGGGAGGCATTTCAGTCTTCTTTCTAGATTTAACTTTAGTCATCTGAACAAGAAGAATAATGGTTCAAATTCTATTCTTGAACATATTTCTAATTGAAAAATCCATTTACAATTAACAGATGGATTTGGGATAAAACGAGACCTACTCAAAGACATGCTGACTTTATATCAGCAGACATTGAAGGAGACGGAAGGTTCTTGAACTGTATAAAGGAAGTTAGGATACAGCTGCTGTGCTAAGAGTAGACTAGGCAGTAAAGCTGCAGTAAATACAGCAAAAAGTAATCTGTAAGAATAGAGAAACTAAGAGGTTTATTCAGTTTGGCTGCTAGGAGAAAGGTTCTGAAAAATTTAACTAGTGTAACTGAAAGGCATTGCTTTGAATCCATGAAAGGTATAGGGACTAAACTATTTATTCCATAATTCTGCATGAACTGATATGTGAAAAAGTAGGTTACAGTTTTTGTAAATTGAGGAATCAGGAGTAATAATATCAGAAATATAACAAATACCCGCAGAGGAAGACTGATACAGACCTATTAGTGGGGAAAAAATGAGCAGGGGTATAGTTAAATGATGAAGTTAATGGAAGCTGAAATAAAATGTAATATGGCTTATTGCAAAATAATTTTACTTGATTAATATGCTATGCTTCTTTGACAGTATAATTGATTGTTCTTAGATAAGCAAGAAAAGGTATTTCCACTGAGACAGGAAAATACTCATGATCTATAATAGTCACAGAAAAAAAATTAAATTGCAGGATTATGTGTACTCTCACCTCTTTCTTTCCAAGATGGTAAATTGAAATAAGGTCAGGAAGTGCTAGTAAGATGCTTGGAGTAAGGAGGACCTATCACAAAAAAGCAACAGATGTGCAAAATTTGGCTTCTTCTGTATGGCAGAGCAAAAGTAGAAAACAGCTCTGATTTCTCTCTATAAATGCATATGAAAGCTAAATGCCAGTAAGGAAGAAGAGATATTAATGGATAATGTCATCATGAGAAAACCTGCATATGAACCATCTTGCAATTATTTAAGACAAAGATTAAGAGATACACAACTATCCTGGTGTAGTGGAAAGTGTCCCTGCCCATGGCAGACAGGTTGAAATGAGGTGATCTCTAAGGCCACTTCCAACCCAAACCATTCTATGATTCTATGGCAAAGGTAAAAATGTCATGATCACCTTACCAAAAAAATAGAAACATGAGATTTGCAGTACCTTTGCTCTCTGAAATCTGAAAATTCTTTTCAGTTTCTACCCTTGTTAGGATTTTATTTGTTTTAAATTAAAACTTCATCTTTAAGTCAATAGTTTGTTTGCAAACAAATTTCTATGGCTTTTAGGTACTTCTTTCAAACTTTATTTGTTAAACTAGTCTAGAAAACACTGCTATCCAACCACTTAAAATAACCCTCTTAATATCAACATTTGAAATTTTGGTCCTTTATTTTTCATCTTTATATTTTTTAATGATAATTGCAATTTTAAAAATCCAACCAAAAAACTAACTACAAAATTTGTAATAATTTTTCTTCACAAATCTGTATATACTTGTAGTTCTGTAAACGACAAGACTTGGTTTTGTTGCTAATGTTTAGCTTTTGTATTAGAGGCTTCTGTTTAACTTCTGTGCTGCTGAACATTACTTTGCATGCCCTTATGTTATCTTCTGTGGTTGATGCCTGTCACATGCTGTGCAGTTATGAAGTTAAATAAAAGAACAACCATGCATTCTAATTCTGAGTGGGTTTTTTAAATTTTATTTACTTACCCTTAACAAAATGAAATGCATTAAAATGTCAGATACTTCCACTTCAGTAGGACTATGTCAGTTTTCGTGGTCTACAGCCTGGGGCAATGTAAATATCTTATTATTTGTCCTAAGAGCACGTTGTTCTTTGAAGATATTGTGCAGAAAGTCAAATTGACTCTTCTTTAAGCTGTTTTTCAAAAATTTAGAAATTAAAAGCAGATTAGGATAGAGAGATAACTTTCATAGTCACACACACACACCACACCTTGTATGTGTTTTTTAAAAGTGAGTGAGATAACGAAACTTCAGTCACAGAATCACAAAATGGTTGAGGTTCAAAGGGACCTCTAGGAGTCACCTTGTCCAATCTCCCTGCTCGAGTGGGGAGGCCTACAGATGGTTGACCAGGACCACATCCACTTGGATTTTAAATTTCTTCAAGGATGGAAAATACACAACTGTTGTGGGCAACCTATGCCAGTGCTCAGTCACCCTCACATCAAAAAACTTCTTCTGGGTGTTTAGAGGAAGCCTCTTGTGTTTCAGGATCTGCCTACTGCCTGTTGTCCTCACACTGGGCACCAGTTAAAAGAGCCTGGCTCCATCTTCTGCATTTCCTCCCTTCTGGGGCTTATAAACACTAATTAGATTCCCTCCGAGCCTTCTTCACGCAGAACAGCTCCTGCTGTCTCCGCCTTTCCTCATAGGAGAGAGATGTTCCCATCCCTTCACTATTCTAGTGCCACTTTGTTGGAGTCTCTCCAGTATGTCCATGTCTCTCTTGTTCTGGGAAGCCCAGAACTGGACACAACAATCCAGATGTGATCTCACCAGTGCTGAATAGAGGGGAAGGGTCACCTCTCCTGACCTGCTGAAAATGCTTTGTCTAATACATGTCAGGAGAACGTTAGCCTTTTTTTTTGCTCAAGAGCACATTGCTGGCTCGTGTTCAGCTTGATGTCAAGTTGCAGGAGTTCACACTTCCTCTTGTGCTGCACGAGGTTCCTCTCAGATCGTTTCTTCAAGGACCCTCTGGATGGCAGCAAGGTCCTCTGCCATATCAGCCACTTCTCCCAGTTTTGTGCCATCTGCAAACCGAGGATGAACTCTGCACTCCAACCTTTTTTGAAGATCTGGACCCAGTATTGATTTCTGGGGTACACTGCTAGCTACTGGCCTCCAACTAGACTTCATACCTCTGATTACCACCCTCTGAGCCTAATCATTCAGAAAGTTTTCAATCCACCTAACTGCTTTTGCATTCAGCCCATAGTTCATCAGCTTCTCTATGAAGATCTTAGGGGAAACTTAGGGGAAACCTAAGTCAAATGGAAGTTTGTTGGCTGAACTTCGTTAAACAAGGTTATGATTTAGTACATTTGCAGATTGTTGTGTGGATGAACATGACTTAGAAAATTTCCATTTCTCTATATTTGAAGTATGTCTTTTAATTGAACAATGTTTTTAAAATATTTCAGCTAGCTTGAATTATCATTGCATAAAACATGGAAATATATTCACCTGGGACCACACAGCACATGTTGAATCTTGTCTTAGTCACATAGATGCAGTTAAGGAAGTTGGGAATTAATCCCTTAGGCATGTTAATGTGCTTTTTTGACAACTGTTATTAACTCTAACAAGGTATTTAAATTGCAGATATTTTTTTGACTGAATATTAAAAAGGTACTTGACAGCCAATCACCAGTGTCCCAGATGTGTTTCCCTGTTGCAAATGTTTCCTGTGCCTTTAGCTTTTATCGTAGATAGTTTATTCTACCTTTGAAGCCTTGGTGTCACAGATCACAAAATCACAGAATCGCTAGGATTGGAAGGGACATCTGGAACAACACCTAGAAGAGGTTACACAGGAATGTGTCCAGGTGAGTTTTGAATGTCTCCAGGGAGGGAGGTTCCAGGACCTCCCTGGGCAGTCTGTTCCATAGAAAGCCTCATCAGCTTTCTCCTCCTGCTCAGGCAGCCCATTGCAAATGCCCACAAATATCACCTATATTATCCAGTCCCTTACTTCTTACCCATAAGTTCTCAATTCATTTGTCTTCCCCTGGGTAGAGCTTGATATATTCCAGATGCTCCCTCACATAAAAAGCAAATCCATCACCTCGGCTCTCTGACCTGTTCTTTCTAAAAAGGATAGAACTATCCATGACAACATTCCAGTCATGTGCGCTATCACACCATGTCTCGGTAATTGCCTGTCACATGATTCACATAGAGACTTCTATAGCTTTTAAGAGACTTCACATAGATTTTAAGTTCTTCTTGTTTATTCCGCATGCTGCATGCACTTGTATAATCTTTAGAGTAACCCTTTGTTTTCCTCAAATTAAGCATTTGTATCAGGGAAAACCTCGTCACTTGTAATTTTCTTTAATAGATTTGTGTTGAATGCCTAAGGTCTCAGCATAGAATTCTTTGGAACTCTGTTGGTAACATATGTTGACAATTTGCACACTACTCATAAATATATATTATTTTCTTACTTCTTGATTTGTAATCCACAAAATAACCTTCCTAGGTTTTAAGCATCCTTGACTGGAAAGCTTATTATAAGTTATTCAAAAACATAAATACTCTTGAATCTATCTTTACCTCCCTAAGTGACTGCTTATGTAAAGACTGCTGCTTTGTTGATGAGAATTATTACCCTTTAAAATACCTACATAGACAGTTCCCAACTAGATGACATATCGTATGACTATTTTTTAATTCTTGTTTTTTTCCTTTTAAAACGTATTTTCATCTAATTGGCTTGATACTGACCTCTAAACCCTAAGTTAGTGGCTGCTTGAATTCTTCCTGAATCTATTTTTGATGACTGTTAACACTCATACCACTTTTAATTTTTCCAGTAACCATTAATTTTAGCAATAGTTGTGCAATACTCTGTATTTGAATTTGTAGTCTAGAAAATCTCGCATTTGAACTTCTTTGGAACTTGTTGCTGAATAGTAGCTG
This sequence comes from Ifrita kowaldi, assembly GCA_013398055.1. Classification (NCBI taxonomy): domain Eukaryota; kingdom Metazoa; phylum Chordata; class Aves; order Passeriformes; family Cinclosomatidae; genus Ifrita; species Ifrita kowaldi. Next base: position 206,777 of record VZRS01008828.1, read on the forward strand.
GTTTTTTTCTCAGTTTAGTTTGTTTTGCCTTTGGAAAAGGTTGAGGGGGTCTCAGTTGTTTGCCTTTGTATAATGCTTCCTACTTAAGCAGTCTCTGATACTTAAAAAAAATTCAAGTCTTCTGAATCTTGCTAGACAGGTATCCTGTTTTTTCTTCTCATAGGAATTGAGTCTGTCAGGTCTGCGCTAAGTTTGCTAGGTCACCCTTTTCAGCAACTTATGCAGATAAATCACATAAGTGAGAACAAATGTCTGGTAGTTATGTGTGTGTGTCTATAATTAGAGAAGAGATAATGAGTTTGCAGCCTGAGATGTCCCTTGGTAATTTGTTCATCCTAAGTGAAGAGAATAAGAGAGAATTGAGGAAGGCAAGAGGAAAGGCTGGGACTCTTTTTTGGGCATCAGCAATGATTTACTGGTTATGTAGTGAGAACTCTCCAGTACAGTGCTTGACCAATTAACAGTGTGTGAAAGAAATAAGTGAACTTAATACTCACTCTACTATTGAAATTATTTTAATTAGGACCTAACACTGAAGTCCACCTTTATATATTATTTCTAACTGCATGTTGGGAGGAATTCACTTTGAAGAATAACCTTTTCATTTATTCAAAATGTAGTGGCTTGTTTACTCCTAGGTAATTATAATCCAAGCTCGGTAAGTGGAGAAACAAACAAACAAAAATATTCCATATATTAAAAGACTGTTTGTAAGTGCAATGATATAAAGATGATGCAAAAAAGGGCTTGATAGCTACTGGGTTTTATTTTTTCCTAAAATGGAAACATCCCTTTTTCTGTCTTCTCCTCTTTTTGGAAACCTAAAGAGAGGTTTCTTACTTGGGTTTCCCTAATATTTAGGGAATTTTGGTTTTGTCCCAGACAGACTGACTTTTTATTTAAAATTTCCTTTCATATATTTTTTCTGTGTCCTGATATGGAAAACTATAATGCAAGATATGAAATATTATTTAAAAATTGTTATTATTAACTACAATTATGTTTGTCACCAGAAGAAACTATTTTTCTTTTGTTTTTATTGTAGGAATACTATTATTAATTCTTATTTTACCACGCAAGCTGTATGACTTTTTTGTGTAGTCTCACAGATCTTGCTTAAGTTAATTTAACCAATTATTGAAAAGATATCGTGCAAACTGTAAATCTTCCCTAACATAAAATTCTTGCTCAACCTTGATGCTCTTGTATATAGTAGGAGTGCAAACTCACTCATAGTCTTTCTCCTAGTGATATTTTTAAAAGAATAAAGAAGAGCCAACATGTCAATACCACTTGAAACTTGTTTTAGGCACATCTTAAACTAGAATCTGACACTGTCATACACGAGAGCTTAGGCACCAACTGAAACTGTGTTGCAGCTCACTGTATAGAAGACCAGAATTTTTCCTTTGAATAAATTTCATGTGTATAGAGTAGTTCAATAGAATGATCAATAAAAGCAAATACATAGAAATCAGACATTGAATTTTCAGTTCCTTGACTTTCACGTTTGTTGTGATTTAAGCCCAGCAGGCAATGCAACACCAACTGCTCACTCATCCCCAACCCCATTGGGATGGAGAGGAGAATCAAAAGTTGAGATAAGAACAGTTTAATAAAGTAATAAATTATTACTACTGTTCTTATTATGGAAAAAAAATAAAACCCAAGAAAAAACAAATAATGCACAATAATATAATTGGTTACCACCTCCTGACCAACGCCAGACCCCATCCCTGAACCCTGATCATTCCAAGTAACTCCTCCAGTTTATATACTGGGCATAATATTCTACCATGTGGAATATCTTTTTGGACACTTTGTGTCACCTGTCCCAGCTATGCTCTCGCCCAGCATTTTTTTGTATACCTTCTTACTGGCAGAGAATGAGACACAAAAAAAGTCCTTGGCTTCAGGTAAACACGACCTGGCAACAACCAAAACATCAGTGTGTTATCTACATTATCCTCATGCTGAATTCAAAACACAGCGCTGTACCAGCTACTCCAGCCAAAACCAGGACAACATTGTTGCTTGTGACAAAATAAACACTGAAAGATCATAGAACAAAATTCAAATTAAGTCAAAATCTGTGATGGTGAAGTTCAGGATATTTTGCAGCTGACCTGTAGAACAAACTCCTTGGTTTCAGATAGGTGCAATATTTATGTAAGTCTGAAGCACTACTGAGGTCACAACTTATATATGAACTGCTAGAGCTGCTCACATCCACTAACTTCTATTTAGAGTGAGACAATTTGTTGACAGTAATGTTTTTTTGCTTTAATGACTAAAATAAAAAGGAGTTCAAAATCTCAAATGAATGCTCATTAACTTGTGCCAGCCACTGTTAGTGATGTGATTAAATGTAATGTGTTCATTACATCATGTCAACAGTTTCTAGCTTTTTCTGAAATTAAAACAAGAGAACTGCAAGAAATGAGTTCCAAATGAAAGTCTGGTGTTTGCTGAATTGAATCTTTGTTGTCTTCTCGTCAGGATATCCCTTTGATTGTAACTCAAATTTTTCTATCTGTCTCTTTAAATCCCATACTGGAAATACTTTCAGACTCTAACCCTAAAACAACACGGAAAATAAGTGATTGTATGAAAGTGGTTAGTGGTTTCACTACTCTTACAGAACTGGCCACAAGTTCCCATTCCTCTTTATGAGTATTCATTACTGAGCTGATCTCCAAAGAGATGAAACCCAGTTGCCGGCAACTTTGCTGAGCCAGGTAAACTCTTAAGATCTTTGTGACAGTTGACCTTGCAGCAACATTCCTGACAAAAAAAATCATGGTCCCTTCTGACCAGCCTAGTGGCCTTCTGTGATAGAATGACTGCATCGGGGACAAGGGAAGGGCTATGGATGTCATCTGTATGGATTTCTGTAAGGCCTTTGACACAGTGTTATGACCCAATTGTTAATAAGGCTCTTTGGAAATTCCTCTGCCCCAATTAAGGTGCAAACGAGACCATATGCCTGTGACAATGATATAGGTTCTATTACATAGTAAATGTGTGAGAGAGAGAGAGAGAGAGGGCTTTGATGGGTGGATGGTTCAGTGGACAAGGATTTGGTTGGACAGTCATACCCAGAGGGTAGTGGTGAAGGGTTCAATGTCCCAATGGACACTGGTGACAAGTGGTGTCCCTCAGAGGTCTATATTGGGACCAGTGCTTTTTGGTGTTTTCATCAATGACATACACAAGAGGATCAAGTGCACCCTCAGGAAGTTTGCAAATGACACCACAATGAGCAATGCAGTTGAGACACCTGAAGGAAGGGATGTCATCCAGAGGAATCTGGACAAGCTCAAAATGTGAGCCCATAAGAACCTCATGAGTGTTTTTTTATTTCTTGGAAATGACCAGCATACAGAAATAGACCATTTTGGCACTTCAGGTAACCAACTCGGCATTTTGTATTGGTTTTCTTTTTGATTATCCTTGTCCCTCTCTTGATTTTTACAAGAAGTCAGAGAGACCAAGAAAAGGCTTTTGTACAACAGCTAAAATATTTCTTTCCACTACAGGTCTGGGCAAAACATTCCTTCTCTTCAGGTTGTTACAAGGAACAAGTTGTGATAATGTCCATCTAAACAAGGAATATTCACTCAGCTATCTTCTTTTTGATTCCGGCATTTGAAGAGCATGGATGAGACATGTCCCCCAAAGACACCCAGTGGGTCGGGAACAGTATATTTCTCCTTTTCTGTTCATTTTAGGGAACTGCCATGAAGTAGTGCGTGTCAAATAGGTCTATCAATGGCCATTGCCTTTATACCCAAGGAGTCCCAAACTTGAAGACATCCTGATGGACCACATCAGTGCCCTAATTATTCTATTGGTGAATGCTTGTTCATATACTCCTTTTTCACTCCCGAAAACTCTAGAAATAAGGGGAAATATGATAAGCCATGCAACTTTCCATCATAAAAAGAGTAAATTTTTAATACAGTTGTGTTTGAACTGTTTAGAAAGAGCAATAATATACTGACAGGAACTAATGACAGTGTAAAAGCAATGCATTATACATATAAAAATGTCAGTGAATGATAGCTATAGTTTAGTTTTTGAGTTCTGCTTTGTTTTCTTTCTATACCAGAATCAGCTAAATATGCTACCCTTAAATAGCAAACTTCCTGTGAACAAGATGAAAAGAAGTTGGGAGTATTGTGTTGTTGTAGTGACTCTGAAGTTACATCTCCAGGTTTGAAACAATCAGGTCAGGGTTATAGAGTTCCATAAACCAACAGAAAAACTCCTTCATTCTCTTATAAAAGTGTTTTCCAAAACTAAAAATTCAGAGAAAAAAAGAAGAGTGGTTTCAAAACTAATGAGGGCATGCCAAAGTTGTTTTTGTGATCTTTTTCATGTCCTTTGCTGAAGTTCAAGACAAAATAACCTCCAAGACTTCTTTCTTAACAATATTTTTGAAATCTGGAGAGTAATCTTTTATGTAAATCTTAAAGACACAATAATTCACAATCTACTTCAGTAACTGTAAACCTCCTCAGTCAACATTTAATGCATAATCAAATAATTTTGCATGATATACAATATTCCAACATTGTAAACTGTTGATAAGACCTGCTAGGCAGTAAATGTTTGGGGGTTTACTATGTTTACTTTTATTATCTGCTTAATTTCAGTGCCAACATACCAGTTAGAATCCTATATTTCTGATCTTAACAATTTTGGTAACAGGAATTCTCCCAATCTTGAGAACAAAGTCAGCTTTAGGTTTGACTTTCATGTATTTCACAGATTTTCTGTTTATCTAAATGGGCTGGGGTCTCCTCACAGCTAATAGAAGTCACTGGGGTAATGGTGATTAATCTTCAGTTACTTATATGCAGAAGTGCCCACACATGGGAACAAGATGGGATATTTATTTTAATTAGGATATAAAAATAACTAGTCTTGGACTTCTCTTGAGTGAATGTCTCTATTATCTTTCTAATTAGGTATGCCATTGTACTTTTTGAAGATTGCCTGGAAGCTGGTTGTGTGTTCCTCTCTGAAGGAGAAACTCTCCATGCAAAAGATTTCCTTAGTGACTACACATGGCAATTCAAGCACCAAGAGTGAATTCTTGCATCATATGCATTCCCAGACCAAAAGTCACACAAGTGTCACTGTTTGCATCCTGTTTGCCAAAACTAAAGCTGATACAAAATGGTAAGACTTGCAAACTTATTCAGTCTAATGAAAATTGCCCTGTGTATTGAAGTGTTAGATGTCAGGAGACAAACAGTAACTATCAGACTTATTTTGAGAACCCAGCACAGTACCCTGTCTCCTTAGCATGCATAAAGAGAAGAAATTTAATTTTAAATCTGTTTCTTTTTTACTGCTTTCAAGCAAATATTGGCCTCCCACCCTTTATTTCATACTAGGTCGTAATGAAAAAATAATATCTTTGATAACAATGAGAAAAATAGCATTGAAACTGTAGATGATTTTGATACTTGACTTAAATTGTCTCATTTTACCTTTTATCTTTTTCTTGTTCTGTTTGAGTTTTTTGTGGGTTTTGGGTTTTTTTTTTCTGTAGTAAAACAAGTAAAAGATGCTCTTGGAGACCATATGTACCATTATGAAAGTTCTGTATTGCTTACCAGAGTATCAGCTGATTAGGTGAATGACTAGTGAAGATACCTTTTTTGAGCAAACGCAGTAGTCTGCTGTGTGAGCACTCTCTACATAGGAGGAAGAGTGCTTTAATCATCCAACAGAAAAAATACATGAAGATAAGTTTCCTAATAAAATAGTAAGAGTAAATGTGGAACCACTGAAAAATGTATGCTTTAACAGATGTTTTAAGGGTAGGTGGGAGTCAAATGATGCAAAAGGACAGTGCCACTGTCTGACTTTATTTGTCCTGATTGTTACTATGGGGTTATAAATGGATTAAGTGAAAACCAAGAGAAAATACACTTGTTCCTAGAATCTTTGAAGGAAGTACATTTTATATAAGATAAAATCACTTTGGAAGTCTTGAAACCCTTTCTCTTTTTTTTTTCTTGGTTTTTTTTTTTTTTTCCAAGGGCTAATAATGAAACGGAAATGTTTTTCTGCTGTATGGAAGGGAATATCATTGAAATCTGATTCTAGGGAGCTACAAGTTATAAGAGATTATGGAGATGGTTAGCATTTGTCTAGACTGTCTCAGTCCACAAGCTAAAGGGCTATGTCATTGACTGATCTATAGTCAGTGTGAGATATTCCATAGTGAGAGGGCAGGAAAATCAAGATATTTCATTTATTCTGAGGAAACCAAGGTCAGTTTCTGAAGTTAAGGCTGATTTATGCTGTGGTATGGATTTCTTCCTGATGAAAATTTGAACCAACAGAGAATCAGGCTTTTTTGCATTCTTACCTATGCTTTTCTTTCATTAAATGAAAAAGTAAAGCATTCTAATAGTTAACATTTTTTGGGAGACAAAAACTGTGTTTAGTTTAGGGCTCTGTTCAACAGAAAATGCGTCCCACTTGTCAGTCCTTGAAATGTCCTACTAGCTACGGCAACAAAGTTCTTGTGTACATCCAGGGAATTTCTATCCTTCTTGCTTCCCACTTCTTTTTTCAAAATAATTGTTCCCACTGGGAGACAGGCTGTTGAACCCATTCTGTTTGGGCTGCACTAACTTTATGGCCTACACATGGAGCTGCATAGCTGGGGAAAGGACAGATGTAGAAATAATGCAAAGAAATTAAGAACTGTGGGGGAAGAGATAGGATGAGTACATTTTCTTCAATAGTTTGGGCATATTAAGAGAATATTACTTTTACTTTGCTTCTGTGTTATGATACCTTTGTGACAAAAAGGACAGACCTATGGCACAGTGTAATAGCATGGACTATTATAGCTTTGCTTAGAAGTTGTAGTTGGTTTCCACGAAGTATCAAATTTTTTAAATTGCTTAATTTAGAAACATTGATTCAACTGAAGTCTCCCCCTCAGAAAATAATTTTAAATGAGAATTTCATTATGACATAACAAAATGACATAACAGCCAGTGTCAGATTTGATGTCACTCAAAATAGTAAACTAAGGTTGAAATTCTGTATTTCTCCAGTTTCTAATTCACTGTTTAACTAACTCTGCAAGTGAAAAGATTCTTAAATCTGTGTTACAATAGATTACTTTGTGGCATCAAAATTTTACAAATACTTTAAACCTATTCAGCATTATACTCTTTGCTTTCATATTAAATAAAGTATAATCACCTTAAATGGGCACAAATGAAATGTCTTAGCTGCAGAAATATAGGCAGCTGTATTCTACATAACAATGCTCAAACTTGTTGTGTTTTGTTATCTTCCTCGCATTCTGATACTGGGATATCAATAATACATGCACAAGCAGATTTATCTGTACTTTGCAGATATATTAAATCTAGCTATTTCTTTCTATCTCTCACTCCTCTAGCAGCCTGACAAATAAGAAAGTGGTACATATTTAATATGGGGCACCATATTAAGTATGAGCATTGCCAGCTTGGAATGTGATTTCTTCTTCACTTGTGTGACTGTAATTTTGCATTTTTTTCTATCAACAATTATCATATAGTCCAAGGACAATTCATCCATATTCCTGAAGTGTCTTATTTTTATTAATTATAATTAATGTTAAAAAGTGATATGGACTTAGATTTAATTAAGCCATGTGCTCAATTCTTCACCTCACAAATAACATTTAATTGAGCAGAGGTTATTGTCTTGCTGAATTTTCAATTGTTGTTGTTGTTAGTATCATGAAAATTCTTTTAATGTATATTGACTTTTTCAAGACATGACAAGGGCTTTGTGAATCCCTACAAAGACAGAAACTATTAAATTCTCGTGGAAGTAAAACATTGAAATAGAAAAGGAAACAACACTCAGTAGTGCCTATTGCACCTCACTCTTATTTGAAACTTGTCAAAATGCATTTTATCTTTTCTTTTGTATTTAAAAGTTTTCAGAAGAGGTGTTGTCATAATCGTCCTTTTGCTGATCTAAAATAGACTCATGCCTTATCTTTCATATATAGAAATACATGTTCAGTGAACAAAGGAGGGGGCCAGAAAAGCTGGAAACCTGAAGAACAGCAGTGGATTGTTTTGTTGCAGGCTGAGCTTGTGCAAAGCACAGATGAGCAGAAGGCAGGAGCCTGTGGAGTCTTGACAATAAAATAAAGAGAAAACAGGCAGAGAAGAAAAGGTCATTGGAAGGGAAAGGAGAGAGAGTATTTTATCAGCTGATTTAAGATCTAATCCTCTCTCACATACCAAGGCTAAATAGATGCTCCTGCTACCTCAGTGTTCAGGAGTGATGGCCTCCTCTGTACTTGTTACCTCTCCATACTGTGGCCTTGTGCATTAAGTTAACCTTTCTTCTTAACTGCTCCTATAATAAGAAGAGAAACTTTCTGAGCCTTTTATTGTCCAAACAGCAAGGAAATATTTTTTCTATGAATTTACAACAAAATTTTGCTGTGTCACAATTGAGACTGTTGAAAACATGATATTGGTATATTTTTCAAATTATTAAGATAATTCTGCAAGGAAGGAAATATTACTTTCTTGGAACTTATAAAGCAAGAAGACACACTTTAAACCCAGAAACAGAGTAACTAAGATCAGTGAAACTGCCTCAGGAATTTATTTTAAAATGCTTTACTGGAGTCCAGAAAAATGAAAAGGCATACAGGAATTATAATACTAAGCAGAATATTTATTTCTAAACATGCTGAATTAACAGATTTTTAAAAACTATCTTGTCTAACTGCTTTTTTTTTAATATACAAGAGTATATCAGAGCACCTCTGAATTGCATGAAAGCATTTGTGAGTCAATCTCTGATAATGTCTCAATTTCATGTGAGAAGCTAGGCATAAAACAGTTTTCGTAGTTAGGAGTTAACTTGTTACAGAAGAGCTGGGTTTGAAATGCATGAAAACATTTTTACTTTTACTTACAGATCAAGGTCAATTTGTCTCCACACCTTGTGCTGAACAAGGTTTTCACCAATCTAAAGGAAACAAGGCCTATAAAACCGTGCTGTAGCAACAAAGGAGGGAAACTACTGAATTCAGAATAATACTGGGATTCCATTTTTGAGTTGGAATTTTTAAGTATTAAAATTTTCTGTGCAAAATGTATTATCGGTTCCAACTTCCATGAGCTTTTATTCTTTTAGCAGGAGCATTGGCAATTAAAATTCTTGACTGTAATGTTGTACTGGGTTTATTTGGCAAGGTTTTGGTAGCTGGGGTTGCTGCAGGGGTGCCTTCTTTAGGAAGACCACATAAATTGCCCCCAGGTCAGAAAAATCCAGTTCCAGCCATCTCCAAGAAGGACCTGCCACTGGTCAAAGAGGAGCCCAAGAACAAGGTTGGTAGTGCCTTTGTGATAATGTATTAAAGAAAGAACAAAAAAAAGATGCTGTACAACAGCTGTGAGAGAAGAGTGAGAAAATGTGAGAGAAACAGGCCTGGAGACATCAAGGCCAGAGAAGAAGGAACAGGGGGAGGTACTTCAGACACGGAGCAGAGATTTCCCTGCAGTCCATGGTGAAGATCATGGTGATGCTGGCTGTGCCCATGCAGCCCATGGAAAACCATGGCAAAGTAGATATCCACACTACGGCCCATGGAGGACCCCAAGCTGAAGCAGGCTCCTGGCAGGAACTGTGACTTCCACAGAGGAAGAAGTTTGCTGGCAGTAGCTGTAGCCTCATGTGGGAGTAGTATCCTCCTGAAGGGCTTTACTTCGTTGAAAGGCACCCACAGTGAAGCATTTCACGAAGGGCTGTCTCTCATGGAGGGATTCCATGCTGGAGTAGAGCACAGGGAGGAAGGAGTGGCATTCATGAGGCATTATGAACTAACCACAACTACCATTCCTACTCCACATGGCATGGAAGGGATAGCAGGGGTCAAGAAGTTAAAAGAATTAGAAGGGAAATCAATCCTGAGAGCAAGGGAAGGATGGGGGAATTTGGGTTTAGTTTTTTTCTTGTTTCTAAATATTTCAAAGTATCCTACTCTGTTACAAGCAATCGACAACAAATTAGGTTAATCTTCCTCAAGTCAAGTCTGTTTTGCCCATTTGGTGATTAGTAAGTAATCTCGCTGGCCTCATATTGATCTATAAGAATTTAATTTTATTTTCTCCAACTGTCCTGATAATGAATGGAGTGATAGAGCAGCTTGGTGTGCATCTGCCAGACAGCCAAGGTCTATTGACCACAAATAATTTTATGAATAATGTAATCCAGTCCAATCCTTGGACTACAGAGTAAAACCAATTTGTCTGTTTTTACTGAAAAAATATTTTTATTTTTGTAGTTGTTGCAAGCTTGTAAGTTCATTTAGAGAATCTAGGATTTTAGCAGAATAATAATATTTAACAGAAAAATATACTAAATGTATAATCAGATGCATTGACTAGATCTATGGCTGCACATTCTTTCTGCTCATATTAACACATTGCAAAGGGAAAGAAGTTAATGGGAAAACAATAGCCGATGCTTGATACTATTTACTCCTAGGACCATAGGGCAGTAAATAGGTGACTTCAGGTAGTAAAGATCATGTTCATTGATTACTGCACTGATTATCTGGTTTTGTTGGGTTTTTTTAATATAGTACTTATGTGAAGAATAAGTATAAAATGTGCGAATAGTAATATTGAAGTTTATATTTACATATCCTAGAATGATTTGTCAGAAGATAATCTACTTATTCAGACTAGGTACAGAGTTTTGAAAGTGCTCCATTTGAGTGAGTGCTGGACTTAAGCTATCATAATATTATTTACACCAAGAAAATTATGATAGATAAGTAGTTATTCCATCCAGCAAGAAGGGAAAAGTATGTATCAATCCTGCTAAATGTTCAACTCATATATATTTGTTTTAGGAATAGAGAGCTTAAGAAATTAATATTAACCTATGCCCATGAATTTCCTTCCATTTGCCTTTCACCCTCCCAGACGTGAAGCTCTGAATGTGAAGGAATGTTTCTGAAAATACAAAAACTGGAAGAGGGAGGTAAAGGAAGCTGGAAACCAGAAAAGCAAGGCTTCTCTAAATAGTTTTGCTTTGGAATATCAGAACAACATAAGGCTACATCATAAAAATAATTTCCTAGAAGGCACATTTTCCACAGATAAAGCATTGTGGTCATTCAAATGCGAATGAAAACCATTTTGAAAAGATATTAAATTTGGTGAAAAGGAAATAGGACTTGTTAATAATTTCTTCCAGTAATATCTCACAAATTGCTATTTACTAAACCTAAGGTGTTCTGTCTCCCTTTAACTACTGAAATTCATCTTCTCCCAAGTAGATGTTATGACAGTTTATACATCTCCTAATATAAGTCACTGTAAATGCAAACTGGAACCCACAGTAGTATGAAAAATTGAGTAGTTGCCTTTCTTAATTCCTCTCTTGTGAACCAAGATTTGGAATTTCTGTAATTTTGGGCTTCATCTATATGTGTGCCCTAATTTGCTGCTTGTTTCCTTAGTCTCCAACCTATTTTATATCGCCATATGATTTTTTACTTCAGACACATATTATTGGAAAAAATCAAGGATGAAGGACACTTGACCTTGTAGAACTTCATGAGGTTTGCATAGGTCTTTGTCTCAAGACTGTTAAGGTTCATTTGGATGGCATCCCATCCCTTCAGAGTGCCAACTGCATGACTCAGCCTGGTGTCACCTGCAGAATTCCTGGGGGTGCACTCAATTTTCTTGTCCATGCCATCAACAAAGATGTTCAATAGTGCCAATTCCAATGTCAGCCCCTGAGGAGAAATGCTCCTCACTGGTCTCCATTTGTATATCAAACTGTTCACCACAGTTTGGGCGCTCATGAAGTTCAGCAAGACCAAGTCTAAGGTCCCACATCTGTGTCAGGGCATTCACAAGCACTAATGCAGTCTGGACAAAGAATGGATTGAGAGAACCTCCAGGAGAAGGACTTGGTGCTGGTGGATGGGAAACTTGGCATGAGCCGGCAACCTGCGCTTGCAGCCCAGAAAGCCAGTTGTGTTCTGGGCTGCATCAAAAGCAGCAGGGACAGCAGGGCAAGGGAGGTGATTTGATCCCTCTACTCTGCTCTGGTGAGACCCCACCTGGAGTACTCTGTCTAGCTCTAAGGCTTCTGCGGCAGGATGTTCCCCCTCTCTCATGGCTGGGGCATTTGGAAGAGATAACTCAGGCCAGACTAATAGCCCAGCCAGGAGCCAGAGAGCTCAGTGGGAGATCGGAGAGCTCAGCAGGAGGTCACCTCCAAGCCCCTGGAAGTCTGAGACCAAGCCCTGAGTACACACCTTAGTCTGGAAAGCAAATGTGGGAAGAGATGAAAGAAATATTCTTGACCAAATGACACAGTTCTTTTATGTCTATAAAAGCCTATACAATTATCACAGAGGCAAAAATCTCTTACACACTCCTCTGGAACGTGTGAGAAGATTTCTCCCCAAAGCCAGATGCAGTTTTGAAGTTACCTTTCCTGAAATTGAGGGAAAGGACTTTGAAGTGTACCCCGTCAAGAATTGGATGGTAAGAAACATGGAATCCTAAGTTATACTATTTCTTTGCTAGCTGTAATTTTATTGGTACCTTTAATTCTGAGTGTATATATTAGTATTGCCCTTTGTCTTATTCCTGTGTAGTAATAGTCTGTTAGTTTTGTGTCTATTAATAAATAATTCATTTTATAATAGACTGAATCAGCTATTATTAAAGAACTTGCAGATGAGAGTGGATTTTGGGGTGCTGGTCACCTCAATAATGCGACTGCCTGCTGCCAGAGGCCTGGGGAACAGACAGGAGCTGATTTAAATTCACATCATCCATTCATAACAACTTCCAATATAAGAAGGATGTTGACCAGCTGGAACAAGTCCAGAGGGGAGCCACAACAATGATCAGAGGGCTGGAGCACCTCTCTGATGAAGACAGGTTGAGCTGAGGGTCGTTCAGCCTGGAGAAGAGAAGGCTCCATGGAGACCTTATAGTAGCCTTTCAGTATATGAAGGGGGCCTACAAGAAAGCTGGAGAAGGACATTTTACAAGCATATGTAGTGACTGGACAAGGAGGGAATGGCCTCAAACTGAAAGAGGGTAGATCCAGGTTAGCTATTAGGAAGAAATTCTTGACTGTGAGAGTGGGGAGGCTAAGTGATCTTTGAGGTCTCTTCAAACCAAAATCATACTATGATTTTAGGATGTAGGAGATGGTAGAAAGGTTTCAACATTTCATTAACTTCCAAATCCCATTTCAGCACAACAATATAGGAAGTTCAAGCATGATCATTTCCACATGTTCTCTCATAATCTCCAGTCATGCATTCAGGCACCCAAAAAAGAGCTTACAGCCTCATCAGGTTGAGGTTGATTCTTAACTGCAGGGTATATCCTCATGTGTGTTTCTGTTATACCTCACCTCTGGTAGCTTTGTTTTATTATTGGCAGACAGAGTGTGAAAAGTGCTTCTCACTTAGACCAGTTCTGTGAAACTTTCTCTTCCCCTTGGGTATAAAGTCAAGCAGTTATTTCAGACTACAGATGTTGTCTCTCTCCCCCTCCCACTGAGACGTTTGTTTGTAAAGTGAGACAGCAAGAGTCTCTGTCCCATCTAGGAGCAGTTTGTTACACCTTGAACTAATAGAAGTTAGCAGTTTCCCTTAAGGGAATAGAAAAATGTTGTCTTACGATGACAAATTGGTTGTCATTTATTTATAGATCAATATGGACAGTGCCCCCAGGGATATAAGAGAATACAACGATTATATTTTTATCTGTGCAGGAAGATAATGTGGGGTTTGTTACATCAGTTCTTCAGTGGTTTGGACTCTTTCTTCTAAAACAGCTGTCAAAATAGTTTTAATTTTAAAAAAGAGAAGGATGGAGTTAAAGGTTTTTAGTCTATTTAGAATGATATGTCTAAAAGGTAGGTAGTTCCATTGCTCTTATAGCTGCACTGGCACAACGTTGTAAGCAAGGCAAGCATTGCAGGAAGAGGGGATATCCTTTATGATACTAACTGCTATAGATGTATGCACGTGTTTTGTGTTGGCAAATTCTTGGGAAAGGGCTTATGTGCCCTAAAAATATCTCAGTAATTTTCTCCCTTCTACCCCACATCAAGCAACAGAAAAAAATTGAATTGCTGGTTGTCATACAGACATTTACCAGGATAAAATTGATCTCGCCTGGTAATTTTATAGGTGAAACTGAACATCTACATGTTAGAAAGATTTCATGCCTAAGACGAAGAAAATAATGGAAAAATGAAGTTAATGCTAGAATATTTTTGAAAAATAGCTTTTCCATCTCTGACCACTTAGGCCACTTTAAAAAATGATCCTGAGAAAATCCATAAGCATCATTGTTTCATGGCCTCAAGCAGAGATACTCCATAATATTTCCCTACCCTCAACTAATAGCTTAATGTTCCAGGAGTGATAACTTTCTACTTATCTCTCTCCTGAGAGCGTTAACAACATCACCTCTTCCTCTGCTTCCACATCATCCTCCCCAAACTCTGATCCGTAGGTAATAGCTCTCTCATCTTTCAAATTAGTCTAATTTGCCTAATCCATTTAAATTTAGAGTCATTCTCAACATCAATAGTGCATTTATATTTGAGAACTAGATGCATATCTGATTTTCTCCAAATATTTCATTGTGACCTCGAAATGATATGCTATATTTTGGCTATGCACTATTTTTAAAACCATAATTTCAGACACATTAAATTATTGAATGCCTGCTTAGTTCAGTTTATTAATCTGCACTCGTTTTAATGTAAGTAGTGTTAGCAGAAATAATTTAAAACATTTAAATAGTAAAGAAAACTGTTTTGCTCACTGTCAATGAGACTGATATTATCAAGTCTGCTGATTGTATAAAAACACAAATATAAAATAAAATTAGCAATTAATACTTGGAAAAAATAGATAAAGCAGAAAAATGAAGCAGCTATGGGTAGGGAAAGTACATGGGAGGAAAGTACTGATTTTCCCAGAGTTCCACTGGTTATAAAAACTCCAGGAATAATTAGAAAAGATCAAAGAGATTTGTTAACTGACCAAATAAATAAATTGTTTCAATAGCTTATTTGCTTGGATGAGACATGAGTAATCTCCTTAAGGGTATGACATATTAAGCTCTTGCTTTTTATTTTGAGATACAGAGGGAATTAATTAATTTAAAACATCTGGAAACCTGGCTAGAATTATTTCCAATCAATTAAGAAAATAATTATTTTGAATAATTCACTATATTTATTTTTGACTGTTTTTTTAGGGTGGTCAAAGGCAAGGTCAGAGTCAAATTTGTTTCTGAAGCAATTTATTATACAATGTGTGAGCTTTGTCCTAGCAAATATTAGATATAAGACATGCCACAATGTATGCGATCTTTATGGGTTATACTTTTGTTTTTAAAACAGAGAGTTTTGTGAATTTGTAGTAAGATTAAGAAGTATGGAAGAAAAATAAAGAGAAACTGAGTTTTAATTCATCTGAGTAGCTTTAGTTATTGAAAGACATAGGCACTGTTCATCAAATGGTTTCGGAATATATGTCATGAGAAAATATTTCTGAGTCACATCATTGTATATATGAGTCATAATACTATATCCTACTTGGAGTCACCATTGACTTCTCTATAAAATGTGTTAAGCCATCAAGATCCTGGCAAAACAGTACTTTCAAATTTTCATATTAATTCAGGTAGCTAATCTGTTTAGAAACAATAGGAAATGATAAGTTTTAAAACAGGTATAATGGTATTAAAATATGCCCTGCAATTCTGAATGCGCACCAGGATTATTGTTTTATTATGTAAATTAATTTATAACCTTCTTTGTTATCTTGATATATACTTGGAGATCGATTTAAAAGCTGATATTAAAATGAAATATGTTCGCTGAAGCATATCAAGGACATCTAGCTGAAAGTTATACTATTTTAGTACCATTGGTGACGATATCTTCCTGATGTTTCAATACCAACACCATTAACTTTCAAACTAACTATCTAAGGAAAATTTAATATGGGTTATTGTTATGCAGGTGATATGTTGAGGAAGTTATTATTCTGCTGGTTTCACATTCCACACTGAGAAGGGAAAAAGAAGAAACATTTCTCCTCTTTTTTTTCATTTCTTCGTTGAAGATGTTAGCCTTATCATATGCATTCATTCTTCTTCCGAGTTTTAAATGTATACTGCTAGCAAGTTTGGTGTGAAGACAAGGTCATTAAAGTTTTTAAGACCTATTGTTCACACTTGGTGAATCCTCTAATTTATACAGTGCTGCTTATGAGTCAAAGATGTCTTATAATGTGCTAAGGACAAAGAGCCTTAATCACATGGAAATACATAATGACCGATATCTACAAGTCTTCCAGTATATACAATCTCCTGCTGAATGAAGAACACTGTCTTCTAACATCAAAGATCTTGAATACAATATTGTTTTCAAAAGTGAAAATATTCCTCATGTATCCTGCCAGTTTTGTCATACAGATGTTGTATCAGTTAATAAGTAGTGTAAATATTTGTACTAGTTTGAGAACAAACCAGTGGGAGGCACCAAGTCAGAATAACAACCTAATGGGGAAATTAACAAAAAAATTTTTTAAAAAAGGCAGAAAACGCTGCTTCAGCTGACAGAGTCAGGATACAACCTGACACCCTGTTAGTCAGGGTGGCAGCAGCAGTCAGATAAAATGGTGGCTGAAGTCCTGAAGTGGTGGATGTGGTTCTGTTGAAGCATTGATCCTGTAGAAGGGTCTAATCTTCCTCGGAAGGTCCAGTGGTGGCTGTGTAGCTCTTGTCCTCTGGGAATCCAGTGGAAAGGTTTGGAATCTCAGATTATATCCAGGATGGAATGTTTGGTTCCTCCTTCTGGGTGGAGCATCTCACAATGGGATGATGAGTCACGGGGCATGGCATGGATGGGCTCATTAACAGAAGATAGTCCAGAGGGAGGACGCAAGGAAACACTGCCCCACCTGGTTTCAACAGCTTATGAGGATGGTAATAGAATACACTGCCACCCAGGACAATACTTAAAAAAATTAGAGCATAATTAATAATTTTGTGAATTGATTGGATTATTTTTTAAGTTCATGTTTGTATGGAAATGATATTTTTTTTAAAGCTGGAACATCTCCTGATCTGGGTCTTAGATTTTCCTTCATCACTATTCTTGAACCTATTTATTTGAATCAAAAGACTATTATGGAATTAAATGTACATTAGTTAACATGATCTCTAAGCCTGTTCTATACACTTGTGGTAATTTCTTCCTAAGGACTAATGCTGTCATTAACCCCGATAAAAAACAGATTCTGTGCTGTTTCTCCCACAGTAGCTTTTGGTATCCTAATCATTTAATAGAGACAAAGCACTTTGAAATTCTTACATAAAAAATGTGCATAAGAAATAGTTAGTTCCTGTGCTTCATGTAAACATATGAACAATTCTTGAATTTTCATAGGAGAAAAAGATAATTGAGAACCCAATTCCTTAATTTTTTGTCAATCTACAAAAATTAGTAGATTCAAAGCTAGTAGCATCTAATAACAGAAATAATAACAATGGCTCCAAATGATCAATCCCTTTTTATCTACGTCAGCAAGAACTTTTATACTCATTTGAATATGGGCATGTCTAAACACACAGTTTGCCATCAAAATGACAAATCTAGGGAATGCTTTTCTAGAACTGATTGTTTTTAAAATGGGCTGGTGGGAGACTGTGGCATAAATGCCAATATATCAGGGCAGAATGAAAATATTAACTCAGATTGTTCTCCTCTTGAAGATGTGGATTATTAAATGCATTTGCAATAGACCAATTTACTTGAAGAATTCTAAACTGAAATCAAACATGATTTTGTTTCAGCAAAAAGAACACAGTGTTGAGACTTTGCTTATATTCATATATATTTTTATATATATATATATAAACATACAATGAGTCAAAAGGAGAAATTAAAAATACCATAAAAACTTAAGACAGACTTCTAAAGTAAGTGCTTTTCACCTCTTATTTCATTATACACTAAATCTTTGCCTTCTTCATTAAAAGAAAATTCATTCTTTTATTTTTGCCCCATCTGGCCCTATTAAAACCCTCATGAAAGACTGAAGTACAGTAACTTATACATATATATATATCTCTATATAAAATTGTGGAGAAGAATTTATGTAGACATGAAATATTTTGTGCAATAACTAACTGCAACACACAGTCTTAAAAGCCCAAAATTATTTTGTTAAATGATTATTCTTCCTACTGGTGTTCTGATACACAATTTTCTTAGTATCTCCAATATAATGCCATTTTGTTATCTAATAAAAGGTAATCAACAATAATTGTCCATTTTTTTAATAGAACATGTTATATAAATCATTATTTACCCTTTCTGATTGTTAGAATAGAGTAAATTTCCATGCCAAAAGCTAGATATTTTAGCTTTGCTAATTAACTTCATGAATGATAGAATGATAGAATCATAGATGAAGCTGAGTTGGAAGGAACCCATCAGGATTCTTGAGTCCCATTCCTGTCCTTGCGTCAGACACTCCAAGAATCACACCATGTGCCTGAGAGTGTTGTCCAAATGCTTCTTAAACTCATACTTCTACTATATAATGGTACAAATGACAATTCTACTGTATAATTTACTCCAGAAAGCTATGAAAAGCCTTAAAATAAAACAAAATAAATAAACCATCAATGTTTTCCCATCAAATAGATTAGAAACATATCTTCTTTAACAGTCATTCGATATTAACTCATTCAGTATTAATACTTCAAAATTTTAAGGCAAATGACCATTCATGTGAAAGATCACTCCTGTAACGAAGTCTGGGTCTTGAGTGTTAAAGTACTGTTAATGTAATGTATGTTGATTTAATCACAATCAGCTTTAGAAGATTACATTAATGTTGTTTCATTATGGTATATCAGACGTATTGATTTAAAAAAATTCTGTAGGTTTTTTCTTTTTTTTTAATTAATGAAAGTACTATTTCAGTGTGATAAACTGGGATACTGCAACTGCTGAACTGAATACACTGTATGGAAATTTTAACTCTGTCTTTACCAATAGCAAATAGAATCCCTTCCTCCTCTTTTTCAGCTCTTCTTTGGTCTAATGATAATTGGGTTTTTACTGCTCTGGTTGGTTTTGTTAACTTTTGTTCACACTTTTTTTTCCTTTTGTGTTTCTTATAACCTTCCTTACACTTCTTCAAACTTCAGTGCTTGTCATTGATGATCTGTATAAGACTTCTTAGACCATTATCAGGTTAAATACCAGGAGCTGAAAAGTGCCTTTCAGAAGGGACTCTTGTGGGGTTTTTGGAGATTAAATTATTCAGCCCATAGTAACAATATTAAATCTGTACCTGAGGACTAAAGAGGTCTAAAAGATAACCAAAAGCTGTTCACTCAGTAAAAGGCATCTTGCATTAACATCCACCACACTTAAAAGGAATATCTGTTGGTCATATTTGAAGAAGCCTGTAAAATTTTCTGTCAAAACTGACAGCTATAAATGGCTACTTTCTGGATATATTACATCATTTTTATAAATTTCATTCATAGAGCAGAACATGGACCTAAGTGTAAAAGAAATGCCTGATTGGTACAAAAAGTGCCCTTGGAAACCAATTCAGGCAACTAGATGAATTTGTAGGATATGATTAAGACAAAATATCCTTTAAGGGCATAGTACTTTTTGTCAGAAATATTTGTGCATCTTGAGAGATATATTGGTACAGCAAAATCTCATGTATAGTATCCATCACCTGAGCAGCAGGTCCCTTTCTTTTCAACTTAATTATGTCATTACATTACTAATCCAGCTTCCTGAACCTGAGTGTGCCTTGAAATGCTGAAACCATGAGGGAACTGGCATTTAAAAGATGTTTAGAGGTGGTGAACTACTATTATGATGTCATTTAAAAAGAAGGATTACCATTATATGCAGTTTTCCACTTTAAAAGTATTTTCTTGTTTGGATAGACAAGGTGGAATTTCTTTTTCATTCCCAAAAGAAAGCACAATATTATTGAATATTTTTTACTATTGCCTCTAATACTTTTTCTGTTGTGTATTGTGCATTAAATGCAATACAAACCTACATGATTTTAATATTTCAATAGACTTCTGATTTTCTATCCCAACATGCAATAATAGACAGAGCTTGGTATTGCATGTGAATTGCAGCATTTGTGTGAGGCAACTTAGGATCTAAATCACATGGAAAATATGAACAAATGTAATAACTTTGACCAAGATTTTTTTAATTATTAGGCATTTCTTGCTATATAAAATATTAAAAATTCAGGGTTTTTTCAGAGGCCAAATTTTATGCTTTTTATGGTTTAATACGATGTAAGGAAAACTTCAGGTTGCACTGAGAAAGGCTCACTTTCTCCAAGGCTAGATGTCTTTAACCAATAGTTTTAAGCCCATATATGTATATTTATTATTGTAACTGGTACAATTAACTCACAATGCTTTTGCATAATATTTCGATCTCCAATATTAGCTCTATTAAATATATTACTATTAATATACAGATAAACCAGTCTTCATTTATCCCTTGCATTCTATATTCCCTAAAAACCTTGAAATAATGTTCTGCATAGAAGTTGTTATATATTCAATCAAATTATTTGAGAAATCTTGGAGTAAAATATTTGAAGAGAATAGATGAGATTTTTTTTCTTATGAGCTTTAAGCTGTTGTCAGAGACTGAAAATACTTCATGCCTCAAACATTGATATAAAGTTTTGCTCATAATAAAGAAGCTACTACCAAAGAAGCCTGCCTGAAGACTGGGACTTTGGACTGAAAGCCAAACTGCTGATTAGATAAAGGCAAACCCATTGTTCAGTCATCTCAGGCTGGGGGAAAGGTATGCATCCCCAAAAGGCCAAAGCCACCAGCTGCACTGAGAATCATCCCCAGCTGAGTTTGGGGTGGGGGGAGAGCACAGCTCACAGAAGCCAGGTTAACACAGACTCCCCCCCAACCAAGGGGAGAGGAGGAGGAGGTTTCAGGTGAGTGGCGTAACCTCTGGTGAGAGGCAATGAACACCCATCCTCCGGTTACACAACCTGGCCCAGCTGTGGAACCCCCAACCCCACAGGGCACATCCACGGGACTTTCACGTGAGAGGCTCGGCCCCACAGGACTGCGGGTGATGCAACAGACCCAGAGTCTGCTGTCAGAGACTGCATCCCCCACATCCAGGGGGACATGCCCGGACACTCCTACCTAGCCTGAGCATATATATCCATCGGAACCTGTGCTTTCTGGGGGGACTTTCATCATCAAGAAGACCAGCTGGAGAGGATCAACGGAACATCGTTGGGATTCATGGAGTGATGATACTTTCCTTACTCTCTTTCTGTCCCCCCCCACCTATTTTCTACTTCTTTCTTTCTCTCTCTCTCTCATGTTTACTACCAAATAAAGCCCATACTATTGTCACTGGCATATGGTCTCGTTTGCACCTTAATTGGGGCAGAGGAATTTCTAAAGAACCTCAATAATCAGGCCTTAACAGCTGTTTTTGCAGGAAAGATCCAAATTTTGAACATTCAGTGGTGCAGGAATTTTGCCAAAAAAGGAGGGAGAAAAGGAAGACGAGTTTTCTTGGATGTATTTAATCTGCATATAGATAAGCTTCTTCACTTTGCGAATCATAAGTATCAATCATTCATGTTCATCAGTGTCTCATACATATTCATTAGAACAAACTGTTATGCATGATTAAAGCTGCTACAAAATCACAACACTGTGTTTTGTTTTTATCTCAGGCCTCTGTGTACTGAAAACTCTGATGGCTGTTTTCCATCTCATAATCTGACAACAGTTTCTGCTATCTACAAAGAACCAAAACTCCATACGAGCTTGCACGGATTTGCACTCTGCATCCTAACTTGTTAGGACTTTTAAAGTGGTTGTAAAGGGATCCTGAAGGTTTTCTATCTTCTGAGCAAAGATTTCAGCAGTGTTCAAAGGCAAGTTCCAAGCTTTTATAGAATAACTAGAAATAAGTGTTATTAACACGTTTATTTGCATGCAGGTGCTGGGAGGAATGTTGCTACTTGGGAAAATGCAAGGGGATTTTCATATTTTCCCTAAGTGTGTTTTGTGACTTTGTAGCTGTCCTTATACTTTCTGAACTTGCATTTGGACTCACAGCCTGTGTGAAACTAGACTTGGTATGAGGCTGTGGGGAAAAAAAGGCAGCCCCGGTCTTGCCTAAACACTTGTATCCTAGGACCTTGAATTGTCATTTCATTTCTCCAGTCAGTCGTGTAGAATATGAAGCTTTGCTGATTTTACTAGAAGTACAGCTGGAAAAGACAGGCCTAGAAAATACACAGACAGGTTTGCGGAGCATTCAGAATATATTGCCCATCTCTGTTTGATCTTGGAAATTTAAAAAGCATTTGTTTAGTACCCAGGCTTTCTCTGTAAGACTGCTTCTTCAAAAGATCATGGTGATTTGGTTGTCAGCTGAAAAAAGTAAGCACTTCAAATTTTGGCCTGGAGGCAAATGTTTTACACAGGCTGTCTGCTCTAGATATTCTCAAACATAAAATTGATAGTCCCAATTACATTAGCAGTGAAAAGTAGGGTTTTTTTTATTATTTCGGCTGAGTGAAGAAAAAAGATTACATTGAGTGACCAGTATTTCCTTGACAAAACACTTCCAACTTTTTGCTGTTACAATTCCATTATAATGACCATTTGTCATCTAAAAATGGCAACAATTTTCTCAGTGAGTTAGTGAGACTAAAAAGTATGTCTTGCATTAAAATGAATCACAGATCGTAGCATTTTATTTTTTTAATATTCCAGCATTGATTGGAAAACATATGCCTTATTCTAGACCTTCTTGGAAAGTTTATACCTCAAGCTGGTCACAGCACTCTAGTTACATCTTTATTTATAAAAAAGTCCCTGAAACCTCTTAAGATTGTTGCCAATTTTACAAATAAAGGGCTTTTCTGTTGTGTATAACTTAGTATCTCATTTGTATTTCTCATAACATTGTGGTAATACTGTTTCATACTCAACTTTAACTCTACTACGACCTGAGGTTAGTTTTTGGCAACCTGATGTCAGTCATCCTCAATCCTTCCATTTATATAAATAATTTTATGTGTAGGACCCTGAATTTTATTGTAATTATATTTTCTATGTTATTATTCCAATGCATGGATACCTCCCTGAAGACTAGTTCTGTTTGCCACTAAGCCTACATGTATTTACCGTCATCTGCAGATTTAATATACATACCGCTAATTCTTTAAAAACATTCATGACATTTTGAATGGTATCAGATTTAGAATACGAGATACCTTCTGTATCCTCACAGTTTATTAGGAAAAAAATAATACAAAACTATTTCTAATGTATTTTTAAAATGTACTGGTCAGTAGTAACTTCAAATAATCCATGTGCCTCTAATATGCTGATGCAATCATGTGAAATACATTTTCAAAAGTGTTACTATGGAGACTATATATTAATAGAAAAGTCAATATGCATGATATCATTGTACTGCTCTATCCACAGTCTTTTATCTTCTTACAAAATGCAATAAAGCTTCTTTGAAATGTTTTGTCCTTCACACTTCTCTTTATTGCCTTCTAGATGTCTCTAAATTATTTCTTTCACTATGGAGAAAATTATCTTTAAGATTATACATTTACAACTTTCCACTTTTTAAGGTTAAACAGTGTATGTCTGCTTTTCCAAATGCTTGATTCTTCAGCTCTCCACATCATTTTCTCAAAGATAACAGTACATGACTTTAAGCTTAACTCAGCCACTTCATCTCCCTAAGTATTCTAAGTTAAATTCCACAGAGTCCCCCAGACACCAAAAATTGTATTTGGACAGTTTGTAAACTTTTGCTTTAGCCTAGTCTAATTTCTTCTATGTTAAAATAGGAAATTAATTATGTTTGCCCACATTACCATAACTTTTGCCTATAATGGAGACTGAAGCAAAATGGAATTCAACATTTCAGCCTTTTTGACTAAATAACAAAAAATTTGTCTGTGTATCCCTGTCGGCACAATGCTACAATTTAATGCTTATTTTATCTATGTTATATATATGGGGGAAATAATATGTTGCCAGCTGGTACAGCTATGTTTGTTCACAATACTTGTAAAGCTAATTGGAAACAAAAGTTTTAATTTGATAGCAGAGTCTGTAACTTGGAACACACCCCACTAGCTGTTTAATATTTCTATTTAGAAGTTTTACTCTTTCATAAATAAATTACCCCACTACAGCAAGTGAGTGAAATTTAAAGGTGTTTGGAACACAGTTGCATCAGGGTATTCTCTCTAGAGGAGTAATTTTTGTCTTCTGTCCATCAAATCAATTTCAATTTCCCTTCAGTTAAACCCAGTAAAATCTTTCTGTTCAGAGGCACTCAACAAGTCTCCTTAGTTGCTTCTTAACCTCTGCCTGGTTGCACCAAATTGGTTCAGAAAGCATGAAATATTGTGTCTATACACTACAGACCTTGAAAGAGAGAGCCACAGAATCCATCCATATTATCAAGACGTTTTCTATTTGCAGCAGTCTGCACATAAAGTAGAGTTCTGTCTGTTCCATCTCTTTGGGCTTCAAAGCCTAGGCTCAGTCCAGAAGTGAGATGCATAAATGTGAAAAGCTCTGAAACTGGTCGGGAAGTATTGATGTTATGATCCTTTAAGTAGAGAGAAAAGAAAAAAAAGGAGGGGAAAAAAAAAGACACTCATAAGACGTTTAAAAGCTTGGCTCCTGTCTTTTCAAGACATTCAAAGCCATATCTAATTTTCTCAGAACATTTTTGAAGAGTTATGGTATATATTAATTTTAGTGAGGCACTTTGTGATGTTAGCTCCCTTTAAGATTCATAGGAGTATATAGATAGCAGCATTTTGTAGTCCTCTGGGTAGTTCTGTATGGAAAAATACTTGGATTCCCGCCTATGCTATCATAGGACTTCAGTTTTGTTTGGTTTGGTTTCTTACTGAATTTCTTCTGTTAATTTTCCAGGATTAATCTAAAATCCAGGTTCCTTGCAGAAGCATAGTCTATCTTCTAATTAAAAGCAGCAAAATTTGAATAAAAAATTAATTAAAACTTATGATTGAATTCATAAAGAGACGTTCTGAAATTATTAGAGACTAATGAGTATTTAATTAAAACAAAAAGTAAAAGTAAAATAATGGGGGATTTAAAAAGGTAGAGTAGATGGCGATGGATGAAGAAAAGTATGGAGGATAAAGGTGACTTGGTTAAACGTGGCCAAATATTGGCAGAATGTGACTATGGCCACCAAACTTTTTGCAGTTAAGCACCAGGAAATTATGTGATTAAGCAGTGATCAATTAATTAGGGGTGTATAATCCATGCAATTAATTGTATAAATACACAATTAATTAAGTGAGAAAATCATGTAGGTACAGAGTCAATTAGGTTGTAAAACTCATTATAAGTAGAATACACAGGTAATGGAGTGAAATTAAACAGGCAAAGTTTAAGGATTAAAAATTAGCTGAGCAAATGAAATCAATAAATGGGCAATCAACAGAAGCTGTGAATCAGTTAACCAGAATGAAATGTAATTGCATTATTAAAAGGGTCATCAATGAATCAATAAATTTATTCTCCAGAGAGTGATGTGATCAGTAAAGTAAGGACAAGCAGCCCAGTCATTATCAGTAGGCAGTCAACAAGGCATGAGAACAGCTAACTGGACAAAGTTTAGTGGGTGTGCTGGCTACCGTCAGCAGCCACAGGAAAGTAGATTCCAGAAATATACCTTTCTTAATGTATTTGCCACTACAGTATGCCAGTATGCTTTGTGTGAGGAATCATTTTTTATTTGTGAAAAAACAGTCTTTTTAGAGGAAGAGCTGTAAGTAAAGCCCTAGTAACAGTAACAGCTCTTTGCAAATCTAACGGCATACATCATTTCTTATTTTGCAATACATACATTACAGTATATATAGAAGCAAAAAATTTCAGTAGTGAAATTATAATATGACAATTCTAGTCAGTTGACAAAAAATAATAATAAATTTCAAGGTTGTTTCAGGAATACTTGCTTTAGATTTTCAATCTTTTGTATTACCAAAATCCAATTTTGTTATTTCCACTATATAAGTAGTCACCCAAACATCTTCTGTAGTTGTTTGTAGAGAGAAAAATCATAGTGATATATTTTACATAAGCTACTAAGACAGTGGTCATTTTCGCTTATTTACAACTACTATAAGTTTGTTTAAATGTTAGTAACAAGGCTGATCATGTCAACAAATAAATTGCATATTTAAACAAGCTATTCTGCATTTTAGATTTATGTAAAATAAATGCATGATTTTGAAATAAACTAAGTGAACTGTGATTTTTTTATGGTAGAGCTGAGCATTAGAGGTTTCAAATGGCCTGGAAAGGGCTGTGTAAATTCCTTCATATATCTCTTCTAACTAATTTAATTGCCTGACTTTCAAAAGTCCTGTCATTCTCACTCTGCTCAAAAATTGTCAGTGGCACTGATTTGTGTGAAGACCTTGTAATGAACATTAATTTCATGTTCTAATTTCTGTTCTTCTTAATTTGCACTTGAAACCTAATTTTGGAATTGAACTTCTTTCAGAGAAGGTGAAGTACTTCCATATTACAATATACTGTGGTGCACAAAATTGCAAATCTTAGAAATAACATTAACCAGGAATTAAATCCTGAAGTACATGCCAAAAGTTCAAGTCCAGAAATATTGACAAATGTTGCAATATTACACAAAACATTGCATTGCCAACCTAAGGATTACAGGTTTATCATTAAAGTGAAAGATACCACACCATTATATATGCGTGGAAATGCTGAGCCAAAGCATTTAGTCTAACTTGCCTTGCCATGAGACCACAAGATGCTGGTGTTCAGAAGAATATGTACAACCTTCCAGGTTTTGCATAGGATCAGTACAGAACCAATTTGCCCATTAAGCCTCCTCATCGACTGGAGGAAGACGCTTCACAGTTGTCTATAAGCAAAGAAAAAAGAAAACATACTGCCTCTGAAGTGCAAGGGTGATATCAGAAAAACCAAGCAGGAACTTACCTAATAGGAAAATTTGATAAATTTTTTCTTTAGGAGAGTTTCATCATATACCACCTTTTTTTGTGTCTAAAATACAGTTAAAACTCTTCAGGTCGAAACATTTCCCTGTACACAGGCACATATTTTGTGTGTCTCTTTGAGCTGCTCAGGATAGGGAAGACCTGGGTTCCTTGCCCTACAGCAGTCTACTCACCACATCTGTCCCCAAACCTCTAAATAAAGGAATGCTTAAGCTTCTTTGCCCATGAGGTAACTCAGGAGGTCAAGACTTTGGAAAAACCTGTAGGAAAGTGGACTCGTAGAGTTAGAACCTGGTGAATCATGAGCATTGATATATCACACAATTTCACATTTTCACAGTTACATATCAGATAGGCCAAAGACTAATACAATTTAGTCCTTTTCCTGATATCAAGCCCCTAATACTTTCTCTAATATTAAGACAAGTATATTCAAAAAACCTGTCTTGTGATTTCTTAAAAGGGGACCTCTCGGTTTGAGACCTCAGACAGCATTGGTGTGCTGCATTTAAAATTTATATTTTTCTAAGCTTTTCATAAGTGTTTGTTTCATCATAATCATTGTGTAATTTATATTAATTTCTTTAAGTAAGAACATCCAGAGATATGACTGAATTGGAAACTGTCCTATATATTCATCTATGGAAAAATGTATGTGTATACTGATGGAAAACCTTTGGGTTATAAGAAAGTCTTTCAAAAGAGCTGATAAACTTATACTATTAAATTAGCTATAACAATAGTTTGACGTTTCATAGAAGCTGCAGGGACTGAATCTAATTTTTTAACATTTAGGTGCCCACAGCTGGTTCTAATGACAGAATTAGTGATTTGCAGAACTTCTCAGAGGATTACGATTGTATCGGCTGGAGTATGGGATATTGCGTTCTAAATTTCATTCCAAAATATTATTAAGCATGACACACAAACAGCTTGAAAATTACTTGCAATATATTTCAGTATACTTCAAACAAGGATTGAGACATCAATAAAGAACAAAAATTAAGTAGAAAACACTTGAATCCCCCCTAGGGTTCTCATATCACGCTTCTGTGCTGGCAGAACATCTTGGGCATTACGTGCTGCAGGAACAATTCCTACATTTTAAACTAACTGTAATTTGTTATTCTTTTTCACATTTACTAACAGCAAAGAAAAAGTTATAGAGCAGAAAACAAACAAACAATTCAGCATCACACTTTACTTGGCATATATAATTCAGTATACATATTACCTTAGTTCTGTGGAAAGAATGTTTTAAAAAATAAATGGAATTCGTTCTGTCAATTCCCAGCTCCTGGAATCTTTCTCCACTCAGTGATGTGGAATCTTTCTCCACTCAGTGTTGAGACTTAATGAGGACTTTGGTCCGTTGTGGACCATACTCTGTTCATGCTATATTCTGAATCATTTCCACAATGTAAAAAGTCAGCAAAAGTAAAAATTATTGACAATACCATTTAGATATGCAGTTAATGACGTCTGAAGAACAGAGTAAAACATTGCATAGAGAGATATGTGATGTAAAAGATTTTAAAAATAAAAGGTTGGTTTCTATGGATTCACTAACCTCCAGTACGAGTGTATATATGTAAAACTAAGTGTAGCTAGGTATTTAGAAATTGAAAATTTCCCTTCACAATTAAAGATACCATGCCACCAAGCAGGAATTTGATCACCAACAGGCAGATTTGCAGATATTGTAAGCTATCCTAACTTTCTGAACAGATTTTCTACTGGTGTAAGCCAGCACTTTGAATAGGAGACTTAGACACACTCTGTGGAGGTTTAGCCTCCATATTTTATTCTTTGAATGAAGATATTGTGATGTTTGTATGTTGCACTACATAAATGCATCAATTTTTATTTGCAATATATAACTGTTTGAACTACGAAAGATAAAAATATTTTTGAATAATCTGACACAAACCTGTATATAATTTTAAAAAAAAAATAAAGAACTTAAAACCACAATACCTTTTTCTTTTATATTAATGCAACAGAAAAAGTACACTGATAGGCTTAATTATTTAGATTTTTGTTTTTTCCATTTGCCTTCAGTATCCAGGTATTTGAAGATGACTAATTATGTTGGATGGGCTGTTATATTTTGCATTAAGTGGAAAATTTAAACACTAAATAAGTTTGACTAATGTTTTTTGGTGTATAAATTATTTTCTGTTTTCAGACTGGATTCTGTCAGAGTATTTAGGCACTACTCCAGTATCACACATTAGCAAGCAAATGCTCAAAGTAGCTGTTGACTAGTACTAAGAAAGACTATTCTCACACATATTTAAAATATATTTGGCTTGTTGCAGTATAAATATAAGATTTATTTAACACAGCTTTTGTTTGTATTATAAATAAATTTGTTCTAAAGTGTATATTTGAGAAAATCTTAAAAGGGCATGAAAGGAGATCCAGAGAGCTAATGCTAATGTGATAAATCTGAGCCAAAAACTAATGGAATGCATCCTTCTAAAAGCTATGTATTGGTACATGGAGGAAGAGAAAGTGATTAGGAACAACCAGCAGCTTGTGTCTAAGCAACCTGATAATGTTCTACAATGAGATGACTGCTCTGTGAATGAAGGGAGAGCAGCAGATGTTGTTTGCCTTGACTTGATCTCCCATTCTATCTTTACAGCCAGTCAAATACAGTTTGGGAAGGTTGGCTGCCAAATGCAGCAAAAATGTGCTAAAATATTGGGCTTCAATGCTTGAAGTCATCAAATGGTATAAAGTTGTCTTGGGGTGATATTATGACAATACTGTATTCCCCTATCATCTGCTTATTGCCCAGAAATGGGTCCCGCAACTTTAAGCTGGGTCCAGGAGAGAGGGGAGAGAAGCAGGGAGAATTCTTCAGTGCGGTTTGTGTTCAAGGACTCACAGACACTCCCCTGCCTTCTCACCGCTGCAGAGCCGAGGGAGCACCTTCCTGCTTTTAGCCAGCCTGTTAGCTGAGGCAAGAAATTCTTCCATACCGGCATACCAAAATCCTCCAGAACTTCTTCTTCTTCTTCTTCTGGAACTGTTCAGCCTAGCTGTGATCCAAGAGCCAGATCATCAGACCCCATGGACCAGCAGGGAGGCTGCGGGGAAGCCACATCCTGGCCTAGGGCATCGGGAGGGGCTGAGCCAGCTACAGAGAGAGCTCTGAATCCACCAGCTTTCTCTGCAGAGAGGAGGTTTATTATCCAACATTACTCATTTGTTTCCTGTGCCTTTTCGGCACTCCATTTGTTAAATAAATACTTTATTTTCACTTTCATCCAAGAAATTCCTTTCATATTGGTAGGGGAGGGAGTGCTGAAACCTGTCTTCTGGGGAGGCGATACTGCTTCCAGAGCGTTTCCCCCTAAACTTGTCTCAAACTGAGAGAAAAGTCAAATGTGTGGCAAGTTATAAGGTGTGTTCCTCAGGTGTCAGTACTGTTTAGTGTCTCTAATAATGACACGGTGAGAGAGAGTGCGCCCTCAAGAAGTTTTAAGGATGACACCAAACTGTATATAGATTGTGGATGTAGGAGAAAGAGTGATTGACATTCTATAGGGCAGGGCTGCTGCAGAGCAACCTTGACCCCGGTGAAACAGGCTGATCGAAATTACAACCTGAAGTTCAACAAAGACTCATGGAAACTTCTGCTTCTGGTTTGAAATAACCACATGTAGGCTGGGCCCTGACTGGAGACAGAGTAGCTCTACAAGATTCAGAAAGACCTTTGCAGGACTTGACAGTCATGGTAAACAGCAAGCTGAATGTCAGGAGCATCCAGAGTGCTGTTCTTTCTTACTTTAGAGATCCCAATATAAGAATAGATGCTTTCACACTACAATGAGTCCAGTGGAGGACCACTGTGACAACTGGAACTGGAACATATATTAAACAAAGAGAGGCAGAGATAACTCATTTTTATTCATGAGGTTGGTGCAATCTGAGTAGAGCAGGCACTCAGAAAGGTGGTGAAGCCTACACCTTCAGAAATAAATAAAATAACCTGGAAAGATCCTGAGCAACTTGATCTATTTGATTTTGTTTTTCTGGGGTGGTTAAACCTTCAAGGTCACATCTAAATTAATTAAATCTATGATTCTATGTTTTCCAGGGTTTTTTAAAATAAAATTTGGATCCTACATAGAGCACAGACATTGAAATATTATTTTACAGAGCTGGACAAATGAAAGAACAAATGGACTGTTTCTGAATAAATAGCTCCTGCTGAAAATGTAACTGTGCTATTTGTTATGTAATGACATCATTGAGTTGCTTTTCCTTTTTTTTCTAAATGTTTACTTGAAAGTTAATAATCTTTGCAGCATTTTCCATCATTAGGCAGGTATTATTTTCATGTTTAAAATAGTTGTTGTTGAAACTCAAAGCTTAGATGAAATCCTATGCCTCACACAACCATTACTATAAGTATCCCCATAGTCTGAGTGCAACACTAAAAATATTAAAAAGTCTTGAGTTGCAAGTTATTTTCAAGAACCTACACAGTTCAGATTTGCCAGACCATTGTGTTTTCATTCTTTTCTACCTTCCCCAAATATTTATATAATGTCATTTTAATAGTTCTGAAAGAACTGTTAACAGGATATTCTTTGCAATCACCTTTGTAGTTATTCTTCCTCATCTATGGTTATGTCGTGATCACAGGAAAAATCAAACATAAAATAATAGTGTGCATTTGGGAAGAGAAATCCTTAAATGCACTGAGGTTCAACATCTATACAAACACATAGAAGGCACAATAAGATTCAGCGTAAATGGTGATATTCACTCTTCACCTATTCCACAAATTCTATTCCCATGTTTTCACCCTCAGTGAGCATATGTTGATAAAAAAGAGTTTGTCTGCCTTTTCCACACCTTTGTTTTTTCTAAATTCATGCATGGTCAATCAGTTTTCTTCCACTTTGTTTGCTTGCAATCCAGTTATGAAGACCTCAAAAGGATATTTCTGTTTCTTCTTACACTGCACAGTTAGGCAGTGACGTACATCTATACCATGAAGAATTATGAGGGAGATTGTTGCTAATGAATTTCACTTCCACCTGCTTCCTATTAATGAGGATTCACTCATGAATTCTCAGAGACTCTTACAAGTAATCACTTAATTTGAAATTGAGGCATTTACTTAATGCTTATTCAATTTCCTGTGCTGAACGAAAATTCACAGTTTTCTTTTTTTTTTAATCCATATTGCACAATATTATTTAACCACGTCCATTTCTTTTCCCTCTTGAGAATAGTTTTATAATAAGACTGAAGTGTAGTTATGGGCTTATCTCAATTATGAGAAAAATGCCTTTCACAGTGTAATTATTTCACATTTAAAGTCCAACCATTTGGATTATGTCCCAAAGTGCTCAAGGCCTATTTCTTGTTTAACGTGTTCAAATAGACTACAGAGTGCATTAATTCTGGATCATCTGTTGTTGATTTGTGGGACGCAATAGCAGAACATATAATTACATTTCATTACAGAAAATATAGGAAATTAGTCATAACACTAGGATATGCAAACAACAACGTCAAACATCAACATTTATCTTAAGGTGCTGTAGTAGTCACTGTTCAAAGTAATCTTTTTATGACTGTTTGCAAGGAAACAAATAGAGTCTGAACATCAAACTTTAAAAGCTGGAGCTAAAATTTTGTGTTAGGCTATGTAACTGAGAAAAAGTCAAATGGTGTAATAAAAGGAGACTATGAATGGACATTTTTACTGTGTATAACACTGGCTGATATGGGATGATGGGACAGGCCACAAAGTGGGGATCCATGATATGATCAAATGCTGACCTACCTCAATTTTATAGGAAATATTTCTGTTGAAAAGAGATCAAATCATCTATATACTGTCCAGTATGAACTTCCTTGCTTAAAAATTTCTGTTATTGCAAATATATCAGAAATACACACGTAGTTGCAACGATCCAGCTACACCATACACTCTTCTGTAATTGTTCATGACTTCAGTATTATTTGCCAGATGGAGCTATTTAAACTCCAGTTGGATGACTAGAGAAGAAAATTCCTGAAATAAAAATAGAGGACTTGGGATGCAAAGAAGAAAATGAATACCAGAGGAAAAAGAATATGACTCAAAAAATTTTAAATATTTTTAAGCAGTAAAATTTACCAACTTCTGTTTTCTTCAAAACTAAGAAGAAATATGTAAGAAAAAAGCCTGAACACTTTTGAAAATATATATGGGTCTTAATTGGAGATGATGAGAGAATAAAACATAGAGAAAACTGAAGTGTAAGATGCCTGCATTACTCCTTCTATTGTTGTTACTGAAACGCAAATGTCCAAAGAGAAACAACTTATTCAAGAGAAATGCTTGAAGAATAGTCTGAAACTGTTTTTAAAGTCAGGCTTAAGAATATAATTTTCCTACTGAAAAGTGCTGCTTACTGAGGACTCTTCCTCTACTTGTATTTACTTTGTTGAAAACTACAAAAGGTTTCAAGAAGAACAAGTATTAACTATTTTGTTGACACTTACTGTCAAACTCTTGTTAAGAGAGATCAGTTAGATGGAAAAACTTTTTTATAAAGCATAGTAAAGCACTGTTCTTTCCATTTGAAATAGCTGCTGGAGAAGATGGGAGATCACTTGAAAACTTCAAGAACATTTGGTTGAGTATGACAGGATTGATAAGTGAATAGCTGGATGGCTGATAGGAAGAGGAACTGGAGGGACAATGAAGATATGCAAAAACTTTGAAGATCTCTCCATCTGCACTTCTGGGTGCTGCCTATGTACGTATACATTTTACAACTGTGGAAACAAGCCCCGTATTTTACAGCATATGTGCCAACGGGCCATATACAAATGTACAAACTCAGTTGAAATACAGACTAGAAATTTTATTCTCAGAATAAAATACTCTGTGCTAAAGCATAACATTATCTTGACAAAAATCATCCTCTAAAAGGAATCAGTAATACAAAAAACACTGTCACAGTCTGAGAACATTTGCTCAGACTATCGAAGTACCAGTGAGTCCCTGGATAATGCATATTGCAAGTAGCTAAAAGACATTAGGTTATCTTAACCAAATTCTTGCTCTCAGTCACTCAGGGAAAATATACATTTGGATTTTATGTTTGCTTAAAGATGCAAAAAAAAGGTATTCATGCCTTCCTGACCATGAATGAAATGCTTTAACGATCCTGAAAAGGACTTGTTCTGCAATAGATGATACTGCCCTCCCTGGTGACAAAAAATGTGGGTGTAAAGAGCTGGAATACCCTGGACACATGGATCTGACAGAGAGACAGTGTGCATAGCCCTGCTTTGTTTGTGGTGGAGTAGTGTATCATTTTTCCTTCCCTCCTAGATATCCCACTTATCCTAGGAAGCCCTGTGTATTAACACAGACCGAACTGTATAATCCAGCAGTCTGAGGCTGAAGGACTTGTTCTTACATTGTGAAAGGAAAAAATATGCTTGTTCAACCCCAGCAAAGTCCAGGAAAAATCTGATCCTCCCACTCATTTGCCTCTGAATAATTATTCATCCTCTTAATAAGCATCACAGGTTTTAAATCATTATCCAAGATTTTAGAGAACAAAAACTCCAGAAGTAAACCTACTTGAGGAGCAGTATATCTTGCCAGTGTTTGCTATTTCAGCCCCTGTACTCAGAACCAATATTAGGAGAGAAAATAGGATTGTAAAAAAATAGGTATGCAAGGAGTTGGAATAATATCAGGAAAGACATTGAGTCTTTCAAATACAATAATCTTTCTGCATTACAATGAAAATTATTCTGCTTCTTTCATCTTTTATTCACTTCTCGTCTTTCATCTTCTTCCCATCAGGAAAGAAAAAGGAAATGTTTATTAAATGTATTATATGTATGTGATATAGAATTTTTCCCCCATTAAGTCTGATATAAATGCAGAAAAAAATTCTCTACTATTGTGAATTCCTATGGGACAATTGCAAAAAGGAAACTTTCCAAACATCTCACCTAACCTCTTTTCAGTTTATTCAAGTTCAAATGGTGTTAACAAACCTTAATGGAAATAAAATTCTCATTTTATTCACTATTTGCTAATTGTTAGCTTCATTCTCTCTGACAAACAGCTATGTGAAAGTACAAAAATATTCAAAACAATTTAAAACCCTCAATCTCTCTTTTTCTTGGAAACTATTAGATTCTGTACCTAAACTTGTCATTCTGCTTTCTTTTTATCCCCACACAATTCTAACAACTAATTTTGCCACTTAACACATTTAAAATTTTATTTCTATCCTGAAGAGTTTAAGAATACTACAATCATGCTTAGCTGGATGAATCATTTAACTTGCACTCTGTCCCCTATCAGTTAGGTGTTTTAGATAAAATTATAGACTTATTTCCCACGAAAAAAAAGATCACTTTTTAGTTCTATCTAAGCTTTCAATATATACAGCTATGTAGACATGTTTTAGCCACAGAGATATTCAAAGTCTAAATAGAGATATTACATACCTATAAAGAAAAGAATAATATTAATTTTGAACCAATATTGCCACTATTTTTTTTCTGTCTGTAATTTCTTTTTTGTTTATTAGCTGGCCAAAGACTTTTTTTTTACTACATTATTTGAACCTATGGCAATAGAATCCAAAGGATAAGATTATAATATGAGAATCTAGTAAGAACAGTCTATGTTGTGTAAAGAAGGCTGTGGTATCATAAGCAAAATGATCACCAGACAATAGAGAAATGAGACTGAGAAATCATTTGAATAAAAATTTTATTTGAGTCACAGTGGTTGAAAGACAATAAGAGAATGAAGTAGCTCATAAAAGTGCATTAGAGTCCATGATTTTTTGATATGTTGGATCAGCATCCTGATCTGCATACGAGTAAAAGTTTTCTTTTGATTATGTCACAACTCATATTTAAAGAATAAATTCAAAAATGTAAAAGAGAAAAAGGAAAAAGAATTGGTCTCTAAGCTATTAGAAATAAAGCAAAATTTACTTTCAGTTTTACATAAACTCAATATATTTATACAAAGATGATATTAGAATATAGCTGCTAATGAGCTATGAGAAAGAAAATGTCAAATGACTCTCTTTTAGAAAACTGATAAATAGCAAACATTAATGTACAACAAAATAATGCTGGTTTTATTTTTATAGCATATGTATTTTTAATGCATTTTTTTTAAATTTCAATACATTGGGCACAGAAGGCCAGGAGGTTACAGACAGGAATGTTCCCTCTATTCTGTTCTGTATAGTATTTTCTCTGACCTTTTTTTTAATTCAGTGAAGAAAATGGTTTGGCACAAGATGTCACTAATGACTACAAAGTTTGCAGCACAGTCTAACAAGAGTGTACTGAGGATAGTACTGCAGATTGGTAGTTTCTGTATTTGAGGGTTAGATGGACTTACAAGTAGGACATAAGCAGCCACACAAAAGTTAATTGTTTTTTATGTCACTGTGCTTGGAAACCCTTGACCTAGGAGAAAGAAATGAGTATTTCCCATTGTTACATTTTTATAACAGAATGACTTGGTGAGGGAAAAAAAAGAAGGCAAAAAATTCTAAAAAAAAATCTCAAGGGATTTTGAACTAATAGAGAACTAGAGAAAGTAAAGATTCTGACTTTTGACCCTACAACATTAAATTGATTCTGCACTACAGTTTTAGTTTTTTCTATAGTGAGAACTTGGGGGAAAAAATTACTTTATTTTACACTGAATGTTACTGTCTTCCTACTATTTCTAACTCTGAAAATTTTGACAAATCTTTTCGGGTTCTGTAGCTTTTCTTTTGTATTCCAAATGAGACTGTGTGGTAAACCATAGTCTACCAGTTATAGGATATTACATTGCCATACTGTTATTTAGTTTTATTCTACAGCAGACACTGCACTCCAATTCTGATATTTGCTGCATAAAGCTCCTATTCTCTCTTTGTGTTTTTATTTGTCACAAGATGAGATAAGTGGAGGCCTCGGATCCAGATTCAAATTCAAATTCATGACTGAGCCCAAACTCCCTAATTATTGCAGTGTCTATATGCTGCTTCTCAGTTTTGTCGTATGGAATGAATAAAATGCTTCTCCAATGCAGAAAACCTATTTTGGCTTCATGCTTGAATTCTACTTGTTCAGGCAGCATAGAAATAGTGCGCCTGAGACTCTTGTATTTGTAAAATCCAGCTAATATTCGGGCACAGGAACAACAACAACAAAAAGATTTTGCACAACCCAAAATTCAAAAAGCAGTGGTCAAGTATCGACCTAGTATGAATAGCTTGGAGTAAAGTGATAGATGAAAGACCACGTTGTTTGAAATCTGATTAAGCCCTAGGTGTTCGTGAACATAAATACAAGGAGAAAGAGAATGGTAAGGTTTTTGTGAGAGATCCAGAGGTATTTCAGGCTTCAAAAATATATTTACCTAAATCTACTCTAAGCATCTTTTCCTTCCTTCCTTTCTTTCTTTCTTTCTTTCTTTCTTTCTTTCTTTCTTTCTTTTTCTCTTTCTCTTTCTCTCCTTCTTCCTTCCTTCCTTCCTTTTCCTGATCTAGGATTTTTGATGACAATTATTTTTTGTTGCCTTGCAACATTCCACGTATATATGTACAACATAAGCAGTTTTATTTTCTTAGTAATTTAGTCCCACTGACTTTTTCCCTCTTCTATTAAATTCGACAACAATGTAAAGAAATGAGGAATCTCTTTAGCAATGTCAGCAAGCCAGCAAATGGGAAATTTAGAAACTCATCTCCATAAGAGAGCTCATAAATTTAAACAACATAGTCTGATAATGGTTCAATCAGCTCCTTTCATCAGCCTATAACTGATTTAGAACAAATTGTACTGTACTATTGCTCAGAGAACATCTAGGAAGTTCACCTGTCTTTTAACAATGCAGTTATAGTATTTTCTGGGTGTCCTCTCATAGATTAGTTTTTCCTTCAATCTTTTACGTGGAAGATACAAAGAAAAATTTTTCTGTGAAAGACACAAAGGAAACTGTGATGAATATCTCCCTACACTCAATTTAGAAAGTTCTGGTTTTTAAAATCTTATTAAGAACCTTGCTTGAAAAGTCTCCTGTTTAATTATTCACTCATGTTCCTAGACCAAATATGATTTTGCTCCACTCAAGGAAGAGTAGGTGCTGGAAAATTGCTTTGATTCCTTTTCTCAATCAACACTAGCAATGATCACTTACTAATCTGAAGCCTGGTCATGGCATTGTTATTTTCTTTTGGCTTTTTCCTTTTTTGTTTCTTTATTCTTTACATGGAATGCGTGATCAGATAGTATTCTGAAAATCACCTGTTGCTACTGGGCTATTTTGATCTTGTAATTCAACATTTTATAAGGATATGAATGTCACACCCTAATATACAATTTCCACTTTTGAACACATTCGCTTTTTGTATCATTGAAAGAAGAATATTTAAAATAAATAAATTCATTTTCTCATGAGTAAAAGCTTATTGAGGAAGTCTCAATTTTTAAAAGCTTTTACTTTCAATGTTACATTTTTTGAAGTAACAAACTCTTATCAGTGCCAGTCTATCACACAGTTCCATTTAAAACTACACAAAACTTCACCTCTCATGAAGTTTATAATTCACAATAAAAATACACCATAATAATGGTGACAAATATTTATCAAATTAGTTATGGTAGTTTTATTATCAATTTTCCACTTTGCAGATCTTTTGTAATTTATTATTTCTTTGTAGGATTTTTCCAGTACTTTTCATTCTCGAAACTTTTCATTTCCAATACATTTCATTCCACCATTCTGTACACTGACTTCAAGTTTCCATTTGTTTCAACATTATTTTCTGTATTTTTAAAAGTTGAAAGTATTATTATTCCTTACTTTCTTTATGAAAACCTTCTGAGGAACTACAGTATAGGCCATGTAAGATCATTTTTTTCAATAATTTTTTTAAAAGGTAGTTGAGTTTCGCTGTTCTGCATTTGAAATCAGAGGAAGATGAAGTCAGAAGAAACTCTGGGGAAGACTAACGGCTTAGATAGCTTTAACTCTCTACTGTGTTGACTGAGAAAGGACTACTGAGAAGTGCAACAGCTCTGAGAGCAATTCAGAGACACTAATTTCCTAATGCAGTTATTTCAAGACAGTATGTCTTCAAGTGGTTTATAAAATTTAAGTGTAAAAAGACTCCCTGGACTTTTTTGGGGATTTATTTTCTGTTTACCAAAAGATTAAGTGAGTCTTTGCTAAACGTGAAAGCAGAAAAGCTCTTAAGCATTTTAAGAATCCAAATAAAATGCTTAAAAAATGTTATAAAATAACATAGAAAACGAAAAAAAAATTATATACATATACATATATATATATTCCTAGAACTTTATTATAGTTGATTGGCTAAGGAAAACACTTTGTCTTCTCTCACCCACCCTGATTTTTCAAATTATTTTTAGTCCTTAATAATTGTACAGATGATCAAATTGATGCACAGAATTATGGGCAGGGGTGAGGAAGGATTTCATTGAAGCCATGCACTACTTGTAGGTTCTCAGGTCTAAGGAGAAGCAAATGAACACTGTGACCTTAACTTTTGTTTTTAATTTTTGAAAATTAATTTCTGTAATACCAAAACCAAAAAGTAACTGTGTTCTCTCACGTTGTCCATTTTTACAGTTAATCTGGAGTATTAATTTTTTCACTTGTGTTTTGCAAAATCTCCTCTTAATTGAGAAGGCCATCAATACATTGCCATTTATTTTTGAAAATTCTAAATATTTCTTAAGTATTGGAATAAGGAACAGAAAAAACACATGGCAAATCTCCACAGTAACTGTGTGGGGAATTTCAAGCATTCTGCCCATGTGAAAGTTATGAAAGAAAGCATAATTAGCTTCTGTATCGCAATATCAAGTATGTTCTGAGTTCTTCTTCTAGGTTCTTCCCCTTAGCATAAGGGGTTTCTAATTTTCACTATATTTCCACTAGTTTAATAGTTTTGTGTTTTCCATTTACATAGCTACTAAGATGACTAGAGTTCTATGAATTCTTTACATTCTTGGATAGATTTTCCTTGAACAAAGGTACAGCAGAAGAAATATGAAGAAACAAAAGAAGTTATAAAGCAAAAATCTGTTTGCAACATAGAAACTTATGCTTTGAGAAATCAGACTTGATTTTTTTAAATTGTGTTTATATTTTTAGTATTTTATTTATTGGTACTGAGAAAATAGGAGCTCTATAACTCATTAGTGTTTTATATTCATAAACTCCTATAGATTCCTAATTGATTTCCTCTTTGTTTGATTGTTTTCTGCTTTACCAATGTTGGCAGTTAGCACGGCTACGTTTAAGGCATTTTACATTAGATGGGGACTGGCCTCAAAGAAATTTTATATCCATGTCTGGCCTGTTGAAAGAAACTTTTATGATGAATTTCCATATTTTCATACGAAAAGAAAGCATGTGTTCAATAGTATGTTCTTCCCCCAGTCTTGAACAATATTCTGCTTAACACCCTCTCTGAAGGCAACATTCTCCCAGGCCTGCATGAATGCAAATTTGAGGGGCCAACTGGTTTGGATTTTTTGTATTTTACCTGGCCCTGGCTAGGATTTTTGTAGGATTCATGCCAGGGAAAATAATGTGGTCATCTCAGCAGAAGAGTAGTAAAAATCAAGGAATGTTCCCCTTCTTTTGTTCCTGGACAATCTTCCTTTGCTAGTGCCATATTACCTTTCTAATAGGATGGAGGTTTTTGTACCTGACATTCTCTCTAAAAAATAAATTGTATCCTGAGAATAAAAAGTCTGCAGTTACTGTGCTTATTTAACCGATTGTCTTTTCCTACAGGAAACCTGTGTGCTCTATGCTGGTACTTGCAACCATTAGGTCATAGTAGTAGGTTTTTGTCTCATTCCAAGAGGACCACCACTTTATTCCAACTTGTCACATTCCCTGAATCTTGGGAATGTATGCTTATATTTTTCCTTTGCGTTTTGTGGTTATGAAAAGGATAAGGATATAGGCCTCAAGTTAAATTTTTATGTTAAGATTTAAATATGATGTGATTTTCCTGTGAATAATAATGGCTGACATTTTTGCCTTCGTAATCAGTTATTTCCAGCCTATTATTACTGATACACGAAATATTTTTTGTTGCTTTTACACTGATGAATTATTTCAGACCTTTAATTTCACATATATTTTGGTGTAGGTATAAATTCCCACTTTTTTTTTCTTGGAAAAGGAAGGTATTTCTATACTGTATTCTACCTACCATTAAAGGTTCTGTTCATCAGCACTAGCACTAATCACTCCTCCTCCTAATAACAGCAACAGTGATGGTATTCTGTATTCTCTCTATAATTTTATGGAAAAGGAGAGTGAGAAAAAATTCAGATTTTATTTATGACACTACTTACTTTGGTGGTCGATATCATTAATGATATCTGACTGCCAAAGTGAATCAAGAAGCACAAGTGTTTTGGCCTCCTTAGTTCTATTGATGCAGACTGATATAGCCTATTCACATTATGCCTATGAATTTCTCAGTAGATTTTTTGTGAGGAAACTCTATCAAAACCATTTCTTATAGTAACATCTTATAGTATCTCATCCTCATCTAGGAGAAAAACTTTCACAGCTGAGACGCTTTCAGTGTTAGGTAAAGGATATCTGGAGCCCTGGAAAATATAGCTGATTCTTTTTTTTTTACACTATAGAAACCTAAATGGTCTTTGGAATTTTTCTCTGTAGGGGAATAAGTCAAATTTAACAATAAATAACTCTAATGTACTCTACATTTAAATGTAAAAGTGTCCCTGTTGTCTGTTCTAGTTGAAATAGTATGGAAATAGTCCCAGTATGCATATTGAGGAAATCTGCCATGAAGTCTGTTCTGTAAAAATGAAAGTTTTTATCTTAAAGGCCAGTATAGTATATTATTATACAGTGTTTGACTACTGATCCTGCTGTGAATTTAAGAGTCCTAAATTCTTCTTAGCAGGGCTGAGCCAGAAGTAAACTTCAGTCATATTTCCACCTGTTAAGACAGAGACAGAAGTTATGAGAAAAAGTTTACAATCTGGGAAATGACTTTTGATTAAGACCAAAGAGAAGAAGGATGTAGAAATAGGAACACGTCTACTTCTTGTGTACTCCATTATCAAGCATTAAACACTTTATTATAAAATAGCAATAACTGGCACATGAGATGAAGTAAAATGACTAGTTTCTTTCTCACTTTTTCTTTATGTCTTTTTCTTAGATCCATCTATTTATAGTTTATGTTGTTATGTCTGGTTGTTTATTCTCTGCAAGATGCTTCTTTTTCTCAATCATTACCTTTGTTTATGATTTGTACACCACTTTGAATTATTCACAATATAAAAATTTTAAACTCAGTGAAATGCAAGTCAGTTGAGAATTTAAAGACCAAAATATTTTTGGGTTCCTTCACAATAATTGGTATACATTGATTTGACTGGATATTTTGAAATGTCTTCATTAACTTCAGCAAAACAGAATCACAGAATCACAGAACCAATTAGGTTGGAAAAGACCTCTGAGATCATCCATGAGCCACAGTACTAAGTGCCAGCCACATCCAGTCTTTCCTTAAACCCCTCCAGGGACAGTGACTTCACCACCCCCCTGGGCTGTATCTGAAAGGTTCCACAACAAGGAACAGTGTAGGATAAATGTTAAATAACGGGAAGCAATGTATCATACTTCTACTGTATACACTAGTATATCTCAAACACAAGATAATTATGGTGAGATGCTGGTGTGAAAAGTAATAACTTGTTTGCTTATTTAATTGGTTGCTTATAACTGCTCATACCTATTTCACAGCGGTTATCAGTGGGTGAATCAATTGCTCCCTAAAACACTTTTACCTGTATTTGTGCTTTTTTGTCTCTGACCACAGACCCGGCATGAATGGCATGGACACCTGATACCAAGCTGACAGGACAGAACCCAACTTTATGTATAAATATTTGCTACATAAAGACATGCATTGCTTAATGCAGTCCGTTCAGTATACAATGACTAAACAGAAGAGCAAATATATTCAAGTTTTTTCTTTCTCTTCAACCCTTGGTTAAATCTTTGTCCTGCACTTGCCTTTCAGCTATGTTTCTAGTTCCTCAGTATTTTGTCATAACTTTTTCCTCTGGCAACTAATTCCAGGCTAGTTTACTACACAAGTCTCCGCCCAAAAGGCTCACGTCATCTTAGGTTGCAACAAACATAGTGGCACATTTCCCCTACAATGCATGCCCTCTATTTGCTGATGCTATGAAAAGACAACAAACCAAACCAGATTTGACATCTTTGCTGCAGCCACAAAATTTTCTCCTTGACTATGGTGGACATGTCTGTTGCATTAACTCTTCCTGTTCACATCAGCTGTCTAGAGACAGGCAGGCAGGTACCTGCTTTGTATGTCTCTGAGGGCAAAATGTCAGATGCTTGGGTGATCTACAGATCATATTTTTACTCCTCTTCTTCAACTCACATTTTCCTTCATGTCTGCTTTCCAGTAACTAGTGCATGGCTAGAGTCAGTGACCTACCTTCAGAACAGATGTGACCTAAATAAGCTCCAATCTGTCTTCCTCTGCTTAGGCCAGCCCAAACCTGTCTTCATCAGCAAATTGTTCCAGTTTCCTAGTTCCTGTTCAATATCCAGTCAATACATTTTTACATATGTAACATAAAATACCTCTTTACCTTCTGCTCTGCATGTTCCATGAACTCCATAAAATCCTGGGCTGGATTCACACTGGTTCTTTCTTTTCAATATTGTAAATTAATATATATTTTTTTTCCTAAGAGCAACTTCTAGGCCAGCTAATTTCTGAGCTATCATGTTGTTTACGGTTGCTGTAGGGTGATACCATGTTAATTCAGTAATTACCATCACACCAGGCACTTAACACTCTCAAGAGCAATGGAGGCAGAGATCTTTGGACTTGACTGATGGTGTGAGAGGAAATCTACATACCAAAGTAACAAAATTTCATATTTTTTTTAGTATAAGCTGGATATATTAAAAAAAAAGTAACAATGCTCGGAAGAGATGTGAAACACAGATCAGCCAAAATACAAAACACTTCTGCTGGGATATTAATTGACTGATTTTGGCTAACATGATAAGCAACTGACTACTGCCATGACCATAAAATATCAGAAACAATTTAACTTAAACTGAAACAATTTTAAGATTTTTGTTCTAATTTCTGTCATTTCTGCTGCTCCATGATAGAGAAAAGAGGAAAAAAAAACCCAAGTAAATGGTTTTCTAAATGTGCCCATATTTTACTAGTTTTTATCTATCAAAATTGAACTGAAAAGCCACTACTGTATGGGAATTCTTCTCCTGGGAGATTAATGAATAAAAATTTAAAAAAAAAAGCATAATGTTTTCTGCAA
Source organism: Ifrita kowaldi (assembly GCA_013398055.1). Lineage (NCBI taxonomy): Eukaryota > Metazoa > Chordata > Aves > Passeriformes > Cinclosomatidae > Ifrita > Ifrita kowaldi. The sequence continues at coordinate 251,406 of VZRS01008828.1, forward strand.
TGGTGATGTAATACAGCTTTGACTCAATGTTTTTAGTTGCTTTTTTATTTTTGTTTTCTTGCTTAGTCCAGTTTACAAAGGGTAATATTGGAAACATTTTATTTTAAATTTATTTTAAATTATCAGCTAAAATTACTGTTTTAAGTTGATAAAAATAGCTAAACTCAAACTTTTAATACTCTAACATTTATTGGAAACTATAAACAGATTGTGTCTTCTAAGGATTTTAGAATGCTTCAAAAATAGGCAGGTACATGGCAGATATCAACACAGTCCTAGCCAGTCCTGACTAGAATATTGCTACCCACAGGTTACAGAATACTTCAGAGGCGACAAAAACAACCACAAAAAAGAAAAATCCACTTTGTGTTGGAGATAAAATAAATTCATATAAAAGAGCATAGAATCCAGTGAACCGAACACCTTACATGCCACTGGCACAATGCATTCAAATACTTCTTGTGGTAGACTAAAATCTGTTTTCAAAGAGCAGGGTAGTTGCATGTCTCATCAAAGAAAAATATATTTCCATAAAAGATTATCTTTGAACTGACAGAAACATCCTCCAGACCTAAAACCATAGAATGAGCTCTAGGAAATCCTAAAGAATAAAGGAAACAAAAAAAAAAGTTAGCACTGATCTCATTCCAAGGTTTCTATGGTTCAGCTCAGGAAAGAATCGCAGCACAGAATCTGCCATCAATGCCTTAAGTGATCTGAGTGTGCCTAACTCCTAAGCAATTGCCTTTCTCTCTCTCGTAGCTCCCATTTAAGCTTTCTTTTCGTTAAGAAAAAGCCAGAGCAATAATAGGGAAATGGAAAAGAGATGCATGGGAGGTGTTCCTCAGTGGCTACAGATATAAGCTTGTCTGGCAGGAAAAAACAAAATTCATTATGGAAATTACAAGGTAATCATCTATCCTTGCTAAGCTGCAGCAGCAATGTTAGCCTATAGATCTGAAACATTAAATTTAACCTTAGAACATGACATTTGAAAATAGATGGTCATTAAAATGTTAATTGTTTATTACATATATACCTTGTTGCTTTGTGTCGAGACTAATCTGAGATGCAATATTGGCATTCTATACACTACACTTGAACATTTTACTAAATAGAACTTTTTTCAAAAATTATTTATATGCATGAATTCTGAAATTGTATGATCTAAACCTATATTAACTCTTCTAGAAATCCATTACTGACATTTCCAAGCAAGCATACAGCATCTAGAAACAAAGGTGAAAAAAAGAGCAAATCTCTGTCTTCCCACGTGCTTCTATATACTTAGATACCTGACCCTGCTCAGGTTCTCAGAGGTTAAAGATGTATTACGCAAATCCATGGACTTTACATACTTTGATAATTATCAATTGCAACAATGTGAATTCTGCTGCAAGCTCAGGAAATTACTGGCTATTGCTGAAGTAAAGAAACCTACGCTAAGTAAAGAATTATCCTCTGTGTTCTCTGTTTATATTGGTATTTTCCTAAGCCTTTTCCTCTACTGAGTGCTGTTGGAGACACTGAAGTGGGATGGATGGGACTTGGTCTGGCCCATTTGCTGAGTCCCACAGTCTGTACAAAGCTGTTGTTCTGTTCTAAACACTCTACTAACAGCATGCCACCTCTCTGTGACTGACAACTTACCTTTGTCTTCTAAGAGGTTAAAAAACCCCAAAACACAGGAGAACATACAATGAAATTCTCAAAAGCTATCTAATGAACTCACAGTTGTTGCAAAAGTTCTGTACTTTATATTATATTCCTGATACTTTATGATTCCCAAGGGAAGAAAACAGAATTAGTCTAGGCAAAAATAGTATTAATTAAATTAAAATCATTAATACCAGCAATTAGCTATAGGTATGATATGATTGGTTAAATCAGAGAGAGGAATAAAATAGCATTAAGCAATTTGTAGTGAAATATATATTCATTTATGATATTATGTGTTGACTATATAGATGAACATATCAAGACCCAGATTCTGTCCCAGAAACTTTTCAGAATAACACACTTCCAATGGTAAATTTAAAAAAAAAAAAAAACAAAACCAAAAAAAACCCATCAAAAATGAGCTTTCTTGCAGTTGTGGAGTCCTGTGCTTAGAGGATTTCCATCATGAGAAGCTCACTAAAGCTGGTGCAGAATGGCTTGCTCTGAGACAACAGGTATCCTAAATGTCAACTGGCCACAAGGAAAAGTTGGTTTAGAGGTCAGTCTTCCACTCCTGAGAAAGCTTCCCCCAAACACTAGGGGAAAAGAATAAGCTGCTGTTGAAAAGAAAAATAAGACTTGGTAAAGAAATATATAACTTTCGTGGTTGATCTTGGCCTTAATGTGGGGGGAAAAAAACCCAACAAAACAAATAAAAAACCTCAAAGCCAAACAGTTTTCCACTTAAGCAGCTTCTAAAAGTTCAACTGCTGTCAAATTCAAGAACACAGGCATAAAATCACTCTAAGTTAACCTTAACAGCAACCTTGTATCACCTCTATGATTCAGCTGTTTATTAAGTTTCCAAAAGGTTGTTTTCCTTCCATTATTACTCAGATGGCTTGAAAGGTTTAAATATCTTCAGTATCCCCTTCTCATGGTAAATGTAGAGAAGACTTACACCACCTTGAAGCAAACTTGACAGCTCCTGCAGGAAGATCTCTCTGCCGGCAGCTACAGCACCTCCCTTGAGGCATTGGTCCTAGGCGTCACCTCTACTGAGCAAAATTTGAGAGAAATTATGTGTAGAAACACCAAAAAAGTCCTTTTTTTTTTGTTGTTAGGAGTAGTATAATAATTATATTTACACTTGTTTCTAAACCCATGGGCAGCAAAACTATGACCCTAGGCATCCTAATTGGAGGTGTAGTTTGATGAGGTGCGGGAGCTTGGCATACAGGCAGTGATGAAGGTCTGGCTCTGTTTTATTATATACTTTCTTATGTGTGAAAAATGCTTTGGTGTATAAGTTCTTATAAAGCCCTGAATTTTTTGTGTGAAATCTGATGACAGTGGTATCTCTATTTTAAGTATATATATAGAGAGGGACACAAACCTTAATGTATTTAATAGCTGCAAATATATATGTTTTCTATATGTGTGTTTTATTTATGGAATGTTTTATTAAATGTATTATGTTTATAAAATATTTTAGATTTTAACTCGACATGAAAATGGATGTTCTGGGTGATTGGTCTAAGCATTACGTATTTTATCTATTTAATAAATTTGTTTTCATAAGAATATTTCAACTGCATTAATTAATTGTCCAGGGCATACTTCTTCCTGACTGCACAAATTATTTAGTCAATTTTACTTCACTATTTTAGAATCATACTATTCTTGCTATATATTATTACATTTTTATTTTATATTTATTTACTGAGCTAAATAAATCCATAAAATAGCATAGACAGTCTGAATTCAGAATAATAACATATTTATTTTTTCCTTTTGAATAAAAAGTGGCTTGCTGCAATCATTTTAGGTAGCAGGGCAGCTGTTACACATTTTAGGCTGTATCACTATTTCCACAATTTATTTGCTTATGTTAAATTAAATTCTGTACACAAAGTTCCCTGCTTCTGTTTATGAAAAAAAATAAAATGTTTGAATGATGTCAACAGTGGCTTTCTAAAATACAGGAAAACTGGCAAAAACACTGAAGAAAATAAATTGGTTTGAGTAGAAGCCCAGTTAAGCCTGAAATCCTACCTCAAAGGCAGTTGCATGGACAGTCTGTCTCAACACTGGAAGCCCTGGTAGCTACGGAATGAAGCTGAAATCTTTTTATTGCTAAAAGCGGTGATCTTACACCAGTCTTTCCAAACAGTATGGAGACTTTGGGTTTATGAAAAAAAATTGGTTATAATTATGTGTTTTGCTTCGGAGTAATCTCCTACTTAAGACTCACATATGAAGTTTCTGAAAGTAACTGAACGAGAACTAGTTTTTTAGTCATATGTTATTGTTGTTTAACATATGTGTTGTTTTACAATCATGGAATGGAAATTCAGTTCCCAGATGACTCTAAAACTTTGGAATGAGAAAACAGCAATTTGAGATCCAATGTTCTTTAGCCATGACAATAATTTTCCTCTCGAGAATAATTTCCTGTTAAGTATAAATCTTACCCATTTTTCTGGCTTGAGTAAATATTTGTGTTCATATTTTTATCCTGAAATGGGAATTTCCACAAATAATTGGCAAATCAAAGATTCTTGACGGTGTGTGTGACCTTTACTAGTCATCATTTCCTTAAACTCTGTTAAGCAACTGTAGTTGGAAAGTAAACTTAATTAACTTTTTTCAACGCATTCTCTCGCTACTGTATTTAATGGGTCCTATTAGAGCATCTTACTGTCTGTGCCTTAGTGCCATGTGGCCGCTCTTATTCTTAATTAGTTTTTAAATGGAACCACTATGAAAAACATTATTATTTTTAATTTCATTTTTGTTTTGACTTTTCAAATATATGTATGACATTTCAAATGTATGTGCAAATATGTAGTAACATGTACCACTAGTACTTCAGCAGCATATTTATTTTCATTTCAAGTGCAAACACACAACACTTAGTAGCATACTTTCTGCAGACATTTTACTTGTAATTTCTTGGCTCTAACACTGTTCAGATTTCATTGAATTGTATTCAAGTATTCAATGAATCAGACTCACTTTTTAATGTTAGAGCTGGAGAACCAAGTATTTTGAAAAAGAAATCCTGTTATGAAAGACATAAGACTTTTGTTTCCAAAAGGAGAGACATTCAACATCTCTTGAAGTAGACTGAATTTATATGTATATCTCACAGTTAATTTTCAAGAAATTTAGATCAGCAGTAACAGATAATTTTTAATTTAGTTTCTGTACCCTTCCACTATTCAAAGAAGAAAATAGTTTTTTGCAAATTACAATTTTCAAAGGAATTTGAGTCACACTTATTCCTACGAAAGAAACTATTACTGCCACTTATTTGGTATTTTAAAATGCCCATCGCTTTTAATAATATATGTGACAGGTCAGACATTAAGTATTGCATTGTGTCAAATTATTAATATTCTAATTAACTTGTATTGTGAACTTTTTTGAGTGAAATAGGACTCGGGACTTTCAGAATGAAATTTTGGTTATAGCCAGGATTTCTAGGGAAAGCCTGGCTGTGTTGGCTGTTACAGTGCTTTAGCTGTTCATTTCAAAAATCCATTATTGCCTATTTCTGCTCAGGGTGTACTACTTTTCATATAGTAGATGTTAGTCAACACAAAATTTTTATTTTTTATTCCCATCTTTGTTCAAACACATAAAAGGAATTACTTTTCTTGATTGCCTTTTAAAATGCTATTATACTAATTTTCTAAAACCAAAATCTGTTTTTCTCTGTAGGTAGCTGTGATTTTTCTGAAGTGCTTCTTGTTTTTTGTTTACAAGAATTGAACTTCTTTGGTTTCATCCAGCCTTTCTTGGTGGTGCTATTTTATAAGAAACATAAGCAATAATACATGTCTGGAGTGACTTCCAGGGCAAGTGGTCTGGGATGCTGCTGGGAGAGGGGCCAGACTTCTGTCATAAGCTGGGGACGGGACACCTGTCACACCTAGCATGCCAGTTGTTTCCAGAACAAGTACCTAGCTTATATATAATTTACTCTTTTGTGGTGCTATTGCAAGTGTTGTGGTTTTCCTTCTCTAGTAACCCTAGCTACACCTTGCCTTCCTTAAGTTCTACCAGAACCCTGAGATGGAGAATCCAGAACCTATGTAAGTGTATATATACACATATCCTATATACCTATCTCTGTGAGTATGTATGTAAGTATCTAAAGGTGAGTTCTCCAAGAGGAACGATCCAGGCTCTTCTCAGTGGTGCCAGACAACAGGGCAAGAGGCAACAGGCAGAAACAGATGCACAGGAAATTCCACACAATTCCACCTGAACAGGAGGAAGAACTTCTTTACTGTGTGGGTGCCCAATTGGTTGCCCAGAGAGGGTGTAGAGTCTCCCTCACTGGAGATATTCAAGGACCATCTGCATGCAATTCTGCACCAGGTACTCTAGGGAGATCCTGCTTGAGAAGGGAGGTTGGGCCAGATGACCAATTGGCATGAATTCAAGAGGACAGATCTCTAAGCATAACACTAGTTTTAATAAAAATAGAAAAGAAGAGTTTGTGAAATTTTCTCTCCTACATACTTCAATTTTCCCCCTTTTTATTGTAGTTTTGAATTAGAAGCCACATCCTCCATTCATTTTCCAGTGCTGGTGCATATTTGTTTCTTTGTATCAGTACCCAGAAATCATAACTGGGACAACACAGATTTCATGGTTTAGCAGTCCAAAGGTTTGAAACTTTCTGGTCACACGAAAATTTATTGTGAAGTTTCATGTTTTCTTGAAGTTGTGAAAACGTATTGTTTCCTAAGCTGTGTGCATATGTGTGCATATGTCCTAAACTGATATATAAGCAGGGCCTGCTTGTCTAAACTGTGATTTTTTGCTTCTGAAAATGATGGATATAGTTGCCAGTATTGGATCACTGTCCTAGGTCATATTATCAGAAAAAAGGTGCTATGAGAATGAGAACACTGATGGTAATGTCTGCTCTGTGGATGTTACTGTGAGCAAGCACTGCCTGTGAGGCCTGAGGTATATTTCTCCCAGATGTACCTTGCTTAACGACTCATTACAAAAAGGGACAGTTAGCATTTTGCTTATTAGCCTCAAACTGGGTACCATTAAAAAAAATATATATATATATACATACAGACCCTTCTATGCATAGTTAATTCACTTAAAAACATCATAGCATGGAAACAAATGTCTATTATATTGAGACTATAATGATCATTAGTTGAAGGAGAATATTTCTAAATAACTTCATGATTAGAACAACTATAAATGCATGGGGATGAGGAAAAATATGAAATAATAGGAAAGAGAACAAATTCTCTTTTTCACTTCTTTAATTAAACCTTAACAAAATAATGCCAAGGCGTGTCCAGAGTTCAGAATTCTCATGGGAATCTAAATATTTTACAGAAAAAGATTTGTGGTCTCAGGCTAAATCAATGGTGTAATTAGCCAGAAGACAACATACTATAAAATGTCACTGCAGAAAAACAATTCCTTCAAGATTCTGAGGGCGAAGTATTTTTGAAAGAGTACATTAATATTTATTTCTTTTCCTCCTATCTTCTTTTGTTGATGCTGTTGTTTTGTTGTTTGCTGTTTTAAAAATGTGGATTTAACATGGTAGTAGTACTGCCCCTTTTTGTAAAAGAGTTCTTTTCTATCAAAAAACTCATCTTCTGCTAAGACTTAATTGGACCTAAGTGTTGATTCCTCTGTGTAGTTTTGTGCAGTTCTTCCAGAAAGTGGGATGATCTACTCCATAAAAAGGTGCAAGACAATTTCACATGGCTTTACATGAGTTAACAAAACACTCTTCCTTACAGTTTACACTTACAGAATGAAGGGAATGCCAGCTATATTTAATATTTTTTACTAAAAGTTTTAAGTGAGCATTTCTGATTCGCTTGGAAGGAAACACTGACCTTTTCACCACTGGGCACGTCTAATAAGAGAGTTTTCTGGTTCAAGCTTTTTTCTGATTATCAGAAAAATCCAATATTATTATGTTTTTTCCAGATCTGCTGGAGCACCTTCTTGTGTTGTCTGAGACAATTTTCCACTTGTATTTCTCCTTGCATTTCAACACAAAATGCTTTGGTTTCATTTTTTTCCGAGTTAATAAAAGGCAGTGTAAAGGCAAACTCTTCCTATTTTGAGAATAATTTATGTGAGAATAATACATATGTTGAGCAAAACTATATTTTTCATTCTTTGTCTAAATTTATATTATTAAAGGGCTTGTTATTGCCTCATTGTCAAATAAGTCCCTTTTGAACAAAATTTATATATAAGATTAGTTTTCTTAACATAAATAACTCTCTTTTGCAGAGCAATTTGAGACTTTTCCTACTTAGAATAAGGAAGTTCTAGGGGTCTACTGTCTGGAATAGGAAGTTTTATCCTGTAGGTTCTTTGAAAACTACCTCCTAGTCCGTTGGAATCTGGGAACAAGAAGAAGAAAAAAAGGAGAAGAAAGAAGCGTAAGAAATTGTGCTAACTCATTTTTAGACTCATATTCAGATATGAGCTATGGATGCTATATATCACCATAGATACATTGTTATGCTGAAATTCAGACTGTTAAACACCAAAAATGGTGTTAATCCTTGATCCCGGGTTTTTTCTTTTACCTAGCCTTCCTACTCTTTATTAATATTTTCTTTCCAGTATGTTCTGCCAAAACACTCTCAAGGTTTTGTTACAGATTGATTTTCCCAGGTCTTAAAAATATTTGCATTCTCATCTGCTGGAGTCCAATAATAGCAAGAAAGAAATTCTTGGTTTTAAACTATGCTACAGAAGTACCTGCAACTTTGAAACCACAACTGAGTATCTTTATTGCTTTTTTCAATGACTAACATATTAATTATTAGGTCGATCTTGAATGAAAGTATTACAATTTTGTCTTTCCTTTAAAAATACAAATGTAAAAAAAGAGATTTAAAAGAAATCCCAGCAATGAAATTTCCAGTAGAAGAAGAACATTTTTAAGAAAAATCCCACATTTTTTTGACTGTTTACCTTAGGCTGATATTAATATTGAATCCTCCTTTCTCATTTGTTATTTTGTGCTTTTTAAGCGTCTTTAATCATTTAACCTTCAGTATAACTTGTGTTATAAGATTTACTACATATATATATACACATATATACTACAGATTACAAAAATGAATTTAGATCGGGTTGGACTATTTCGTGCATAAAAGGTGCTAACCCTATATCTGCAGAGCTTAGGGCCTATTTAGTCTCTACCATCATCCACTGAATTTTCTCAGTCCACTCTTCAAAATACACCTCACTACCTCACTATAAATCTACAATTTAAGAGAATCTATGCAAACCCACACAGCCTCCAAAGTCCTATCCCGGATTTCTAAATATACCAGATTTTCTTTTCTACTCTCATTTCTCTTTACTCTTTGCTCCAAAGAACTTTGGCCAGAACACCATGCTGAAGCTGGCTCTGATTTTCAGTACTTCTGTTTCTTTCTATTCATACTTACATGCTGTAAGAAGAAAAAGATCCAAAGAATGCAAAGCCTATGAATATTCCAGTTATAAGGTTCCCAAGAAATATTAGATCAATGCTGACATATGGCAATTTTCTGTTTTACTGATCTATTTTAACTTTAAGCATAAAATATGCTTAACACTTTGTGAATCTTAACCAATTATACTTTTTACTTTATCTGGATTTCATTTTCAGTTTCTAGTCACTGGGACATTCTGGCAGACACAAACAATGAAATAAACTTGAATTAGAATGCTCCAGGTAGGAATGGGTCTTTAATGATGGCTCACAAACACTGCCTTCAATGCTACAAAGAATCACTAAAGGTTTGATCAAGCTTTTGTGAGTTTGCAGGAAGGAGAAGGGAAAAAAAGGTGAATACCATATATATTTTGTATATTTTTCAAATATATCTGTTAAACGTGAATAATCACAAAATAGTGAAAATATGTTTCTGCTCCATCTTGCAATTCTGTCTAATGAAGCAGCATTTAAACTTATTTTGGGTGCAGCTTACGCTCAGAGAAAATGAGAAGCAGAAACAAGCAAAAAACTTTATTGTACTTACTAGGTTGCTTAGAGAACCCCATCTGATAATTGAAATGTAGCTGGTTCGACCCATCTGGCAGATGGGAGGATCAGGTGGTTCTTTTGAACAGTGCTCAATATGCTAGCAGGTGTATTGTTTTTCAAGTTTTCTGTTTTCTATTTCTATTTTTTCCCCCTTCACTATCTTGTGGATTCCCTCTTTTTTATTTTAACCTTTCTTTTAATCTTTACTCTCACCACAGCTAAGTGAAACATTCTTTAGTATTAGTCTTTGTCTAGGAAGGATCAAAAGCCTTAACAGAAAAAAAAATTTGATGTATTATTTATATTTCATCAAAAAATGTGAGGTTGAGATACATTACTTACTGAACAGTACTAATCTGTGGCAGACTGTCCTCTTCAATAATATTCAAGCAACTAGTTAAAAATAAAAGATGGTGCACAAGGAGTAGTGCAGAGTTCTACTCTCCTAGTCTCCCATCTAAATGTCAATAGACATAATTAACATGCTCTGAACAAATGCCAGTTGGCTGGATTATGCAAACAGGTTTTAAAATACAGAAAGTATAAAGCCTAAGGCAGTAAGGCATCAGCAGCATATTTTTAAGGAATCACATAGAGTAAGTTCCCTTTTTTTTTTTAAGTTGGTTATTTAGAGCACATATTTAGTATTTTAAGAACAGAAACACATTTCCCTAATGAACAGATTGACCTAGGGATTTTCCCCCTTAAAATCGTCAGCCTTCATTTCAACAGTAAATGTCAATGAATCATCTCTTGAGAACTATTGTTCTTCCATGTGACCTAGTGCTTTTCTGCTTGGTTTTATTTTCTTTTTTCTTTGTTTGCTTTAGATTTTGCTTTTTTAGTTGCTTCAGTTTGGGTGAGTGGAAAAAGTAAATACGATAATGCCCAGAGGAAAATTATCCATTGAAAAAGAAAGAGGCATATGTGACTTCCTTGATAGAAATTAAATATACTTGGAAAGAATTTTCAGAACTTCCTATGAAAGAGATTCCTCAGGTTGCAGGGAGAAGAGAAAAAAGCTACTGTAGTGTTAGAAAATATGAGCATTCACATATCATATTGAGAGATAGTAGAATAGAGAGAATACAAAAGAATAGATGGAAGAAAAGCCTTATATTCAGTCACACACTACATGAGTTTTATCCTGCAGGAAAGAAGATGGAATATGTATGCAAAAAAAAAGACATTAGATGTGACCTTTTTCCATACTTATATTTTCTCCTTTAGATTTTAATACACAATTCAGGTTTAAGAAGAGACAATAACAAAGTAGATTGAAACTGCCAAATGGAATATTACAGCTGATTTCGTAAGAGAAACATTGTTAACACAGCAAATACATTACAGCCATATGTATACATTTGCTGACAGATAAAACTGTTGACCACCCTAGCAAACAAGCTAAGGTCTAAATACACCACAGCAAGTGATCCATACACTGCATGGGTATTCTCCTTTCCCTAAAGAAAAGGAAAAACTGAATGATTAATCTCATATAAGCATAACCAACCAAAATTTCTGAAGAAATTAACTTTGCTGTTGAAAATAAAGGGAAAAAAATTATAAGAGTCTTAAGAGCCTTTAGAGAATAAATTTGAATAAAAATTTAGATTTCATTGAAACAATGAATCTTTCTAATAGAATCCTGGGAAGGGTCTCAAGTGAACAAAATGATGAAATGTAGTACTAGAAAAGCTAACTTACAGGAAGTTGAGCTATGTTCTTCAAAGTTCTCAATTTCAGTGGTTAGTAAGAAGGTTTGTTGTTGTTTTGTTAATTCTGCAGCTTCTGTATGGATAAAAAAAAGGTGTGTTTGTCAGCAAATAGTCTTTTCAAGTATTTTTAAACCAAGAAACACAAGGTGACTTTAAACACAAATATCTCCCGATTAAATGTGATAACTCACTCACAGCTTTTCTTCTTCCCATATGCAATTAAGCATGGATGTAACATATTTTGCCATATCTCTAATATGCCATTTCTACTGTCCTTCAGGTCTGGCAAAAAAAAAAGAAAAGATGCAAAAATGCTCACAATTATATGAAATCACAATGCTGAAGAAATAGAATGAAGGCTGACTGAACTACTTACTTTTATTATCTCATAATTAATTTTCATCTGAATCCTCAAGTTCCACCCTCTAAAAATCAAAACAAACAAAAAAATAGCCAATATAACTTTATAGGTACAATTAAATTTAATGAAAATTAAATAATTAAAGAAAACAATTTTGCAAAATATGCTCACATAAAGGGATCAACCGAATTCTGCTAGGAATAGGAACACATCTAGGAATAGCAAGCTACATTAGTACTACTAAACTATCACCCCTGAGGGAGATTCTTGGTCTTCAATACCCAGTAGTACACAGCAATTCCCGTTCTCATTCCTCAGCCGACAGCTGCATCTGCCTGGAGGAGACAGCTACGATCTCATTGCATAGCTTGTGGTGTGGACTTACTTGTGGAGCTCTTGCTTCACTGAGAGATGTTTTAACTTGCTTTTGCTTTTTTGGTTTGGGCTTTTTTTTAATTCGTTTTTGGTTTCAGTTTTTTTGTCCAGTTCACAATGTGTGAAACAGTGCATGGCCCTATCAAGGGTAACATCTTAAACCCTTGAACCTTAGGAGCTTTACACATCTTTCCTGACATAAGGCACGAAGGTGCATAGCATTAAAGGCACAACATATGCTAAAATTCTGAAGGATGGATGACTTCATATGTAGGCTGCCATACGTTGTGGGATCGTGTTCAAAATATCTGTTGGGTGTATCTTCTCCATAAACAGAACTCTTGCCAGAACTACTCCTACATGAAGAACTCCAAAAAAAAAAGAGTCTCTGCACAGACTGAGATGTAAATGGCCTGGGAATCTGGAAATTAAATTGGAAGCTAATTTATTTTTTAATTTTAGAAGTACACATGGACAAGTACCTCAGCTACTACAGCTTTATAAGAGTTAATATGATCCTAGTAATCAGCAGTTCTTCAAGGTCTAGAGCCTGCTGAAGCTATTCTGAAACTGATAAAAATGGAAGGTTCTCTAGAGTTTCCCAAAAGCTAATTTATTGATATCCTACTAGAAACAGAGATGACTAAAATAGGGCATACTAAATCAATGTGTATTTCCTACATAGATACTAAAGAGAAAGGTTTAAATGGAAAGATAAGAAAAAAGTGGAACAAGTGATTATTTTTTCACTTCTAATTAGTGTGATCATTATTCTATATTGGGTAGGAGAAGGAAAGCTTTAAATGAAATTTCTACAGATAGATAAGAAAATGTAATGGAAATTAGATTAAAATATTAACACCTTCTAAAGTTGAAAATAAACTTAGGCATTGCTCTGTGTAAAGATAAAAGAACTCAGACCTCAAAAAACATAAGCTGGGACTGAAGGTTCCATTTCCCTTTACTCTGGATTTTCATTATTTTAATCCTTGTCCAACATTCTCCTAACCCTGACTCTTTCGGAAAACAAAGTTTATACTTCTGCATGAAGATTTATGAAGTAACAAAAACCCTGAATATTTAGAATTGTCTCATTCTTGGAAGTGATGAGTAACTCAATATCTAATCCTTTACGTGAGTGCTCCCATGATCTAGACATTTTGCCTTATGTATTGCTTGATCTCTTATATGCACACAGAGGACTGAAGAGACAATATTTTTTCACAATTTAACACATTTGGTATTTTAAGGGACTTTGAGAAATTTTCAGATGTCTGGGAAATTTCAAGCATTTAGACTTCTAAAACATGAAATCAGCATCATCCCAGTAACAATCAGTGTGTCCAAATGTACAGAAAATTGCACAGATGTTTGGTGTTTCTTTTCATACAAGCTGCATGGTCACTTTCCATATGTCAGCACAGTAAGATTGTGATAATGGCATTTGGGTTGGTGCTGTTGAGCCTTTTTTATGAGTATTTATCAATTCACAGTCAAGTTGATTGATTGAAATCACTTTCTGTAACCACACAGCAGGGATTTAGGCAGGAGATCCTGGCTTGAATCAGGATAGTCAGTCTCCTGGGCTTGATAAGGGGCCTTTAAAGTAAGCATTTTCCTGATGTAGTGTTCTCATGTTTCAGGATAAGAAAGTGTTTCCTTAGGCAGATGTCAAACTAGCCTCTCAGCAATTAAAAATTCAGTGCTTTAAAAAAGCTCTGCTTTTTTTCTAGATGTAGAAGATGCCATGCTCTTACTGATATCTTCCAGTAAATAGAATAGGATGAAGTCATGACCTATTTTGCTGATAAGGAAGAAACAGCCTTGTAATGTCCATTTCCCTTCAATACACAAATTCATGTATTCAGTGTGTTTATTCATGTAAGAGGTCCTGAAACTCTCAGACAGTCAGTTTCTGCTTCTCCATTGCCTACTGTGAAAAGCCTAGAAGCTTTCACTCCTTTTGTGGGCAGGAGCATAGCTATGGGTGGTGAGCTGGAATTGAAAGATAAAGGAGCTTTAGTTAATTGTACTAGTACTGGGCATTGGAAGGAGACAGAAAATCAAGAGCAGCCGTTGCAAGATTCTGGTTTGTGCCTGTAAAAAAGCGTGAAATATTTGTACCTGAGAATCCTCTCTATTAACAGTCACCGGAGAAGGAGGTAAAACAGGTTTCCCTATTCAAGTATAAATTTCTCAACTATTAAATTAGGTATTCTTTTACCTCTTCTTTCTTAAAATTGCCCCATGCGCCTTGAACAGAAAGGCTTGAGAGTCCCATTCTTTACTGATTAGATACTCTCCCTAGAGGGTACAACTGCAGATCTGTATCTGTTTGGACAAAGGAAAGAACTAGAGTCAGTGTTTACGACATTTTGAATGAGTGCTTTTATCCTCTAAAAAGTGACCTCTCACCATATTTTGAAAGAAAGCTGGATTCTCTACCTCTTGCTAAAGGAAGTCAAGACTCCAGAATCCAAAAGAGGTTCCTAAATCCTCAGTGACATATCACATCCTCAAACACATCACAAAGTTAGGCACTTCTATCATCAAGAAAAGAAAAAATTCATTTAAGCCAAATCCTTCTCCACAGAGGTTGTGCACAGCAGGCTACGTGTTGTGATGTATATTAATATCTGCAGTTGTTTCTACGGCAGGTACAGCTATCACAGGTTGTAATGGGAATATTAATTAAGAAATAATTACAAACAAGCAAGCAAACAAAAGCAAACCTGCAACAACAGCAACAACAAAGCTCTTTTACAGAGATTGCAGAGGAGAAAAGTCATACTAATATTATGTCTCCCTAGATATTATGACTAATATCTAGGGAGTCAAGTGTCTGCTTTGGGAATATGGATTTCATAACTGCAGCCAGTTAGAATTGTCAGTATTTTTTTTGTTAAGGTGAATTAAATCTAGTTTATAGATTAAACCAGAAGTTTCACATAGATTTTGCTTCTGTGTACTTACTATATTTAAAATGGCTGAAAGAGTTTTGAGTTGCTTAGACCTTACAATATGTTGGTAAGTTCTTTCAGAAACTTTGGATTCCATTTTCTAGAAAGCATTTGAAAACCTCCAGTAAATGGGATAAATAAAGGAAGTCAGGAGGCTTTAATGTGTACCTAAAATTAAGATTCTAAATCTCTGCTGTGCTGCCCTGTACTAGGGCAGTTAAACAGCATGATTTTTAAAGTTCTGGAACCCCAGAATTCTTTTGGATAACAACAGAATGATCATATGTTTTCTTCTGGGCAAAAGTAAAATCCTGCAAATAATTGCACCACGTCTTTGCTGTAAACAGTACTATACTGCCTGTTGAGAAGCATATGTTCAACACAGCACAGAGTTCTATTAATGCAGAACCAATGTCAAAGATTTGGCTGCTTCCCAGAATTAACTGACAGCATTGTCTGGGCTCTGTGCATTTCATAGAGTCTCTTCACACTCTAAGGAATTTGTGATTTGAAGTGATTTGAGAGAAGGAGCTACTAGAAATCTCAATATCCATCTTCCCAACAATAAGGCGACAACAAGTGATTACACACATCTGGTAAAATACCTTTTTTTTCTTTTTAATGAAGTAGCACAGAAAGATATGAAATGTTGACATTTAAGTTAACTTGCAAGCTCAGATTTTTTGGCATCAGCCACTGTCAGCTGAAATGGTTTCTACTGCTGTAGCTGTCTGCAGCTACGTATATCTCTCCATTTTGCAGGTATCATCTTTTCTATTTATTTTATCTAGTTGTATCTTGCAGGACAGCACTCACAGTTTTTCCTATTGTAAATATTTTTGGAAAATGCAAAAACATTAGATAAACATATAGAAGGTAGATTTTATCTTTCTGGATGTTTTTCACATTTTTTTTCCCTTTATATACTACAGTTTCAGAGTCAGAGCTCTTATTTCCCAGACAAGCAGTTGATGTCTTTCATGAAGGCAAACTACATGTCTTCAGCTCTCTAATGAGGGACTTTGGCTCGTATCACAGTTTAGAAATATTCACTGATAGCAAACTGTAGGCTAAAGGACAGTGTAAACTTTTTGCGTTCCCCTGCTGTTGATAATTTGGAACAATTATGTTGCAAGACTTTAAATCCTACTATTTTATTTACCCTGATGTATTAAAAAAAAACCAACTAGCATAAAAGGGACCTAAAGGCATTTTTTAATGCCAGGAAACAAATGATTTTTCATTGCTATCTCTAAAATAATGACCCAGTGAAAACCTTTGACAAGACAGTTCTTTAAGGGCAAACAAGATACTCTGTTGTGATAGTGCTCACATCTTAATTGAAACTAGAAAAAACTCCTTTGGTTAGGAAGAAACACTTTTGGTCATAAAAATACTATCTAAAAACTTCTTGTGAGAAATTCAGTGTATCTATTAGATTTGATACAATAAGGAGTTTCCCTATGTCATGGTATAACTACAACTGGCAATTAAGTACCATAGAGACATGCACTCATTCACTTGTGGAATGGGGAGCATAATCTGAAAAAGGTAAAATCCAGGGCTTGAGATAAGAACATTTTAATAATTGAAATAAAGTAAGATATAATATTAATACTACTCCTACGACTAGAAATAGTTGTAATTAAAATTGATATAACAAAAAGAGAGAGAGAAATAGAACTCAAGTTAAAAAAAACCAAAACCCAAAACAAGTGATGCACAATACCATTGCTTACCACCCACTGACTGATGCCCAGCCTGTCCCTGAGCAGCAATCAGTGGCTCTTGGCCATCTGCCCCATTTTATACACTGAGCATGGACATTCAGTAGTGTGGAATACCCCTTTGGCCAATTTGGATCACTGTCCTGGCCATGTTCCCTCTCAGCTTCTCGTGCACTTCTTCACTGACAGCATGTGGCACTGAAAAATCCTTGATTTAGTGTGAGCACTACTTAGTAAAAACCATAACATCAGTGTGTTATCAAAATTATTCTCATAATGAATCCAAAACACAGCACCAGTTGCTAAAAAGAAAATTAACTCTATTTCAGCCAAAACCAAATGGGATGTTTTTTCACCTAAAGATGATATGCTTAGCTTTTTGTTGTGCCTGTGAATGGTTGAAATGTATTATAGCCTTTCACTAATGTGCACTTATCCCAAACATTCTGGCTGGTATGAAAATAATAAAGGATACTCACTTTAAACAGGACTGTCATGCCAACCAGTATAGCTGCAGCAGCATGTCATCCTAGGAAGAGCCAGAAGGTATGGAACAATGAAAGAATCAGCTCAATGCCTATGGCTTAAGCAGAATCCTCTCCTCTTGTGACAGTATCTGGATGTGAACCAATGTAGTCAGTCATGTATCTTATATGATAAAAGCCTGTGCTATAAGCCTAAGGCATTATCCTTATAGGATATGATGGCGATTTTTCTGATCATATCTTTCTTTCTTAGGAACTAATAAACTGAACTATATTTATAACAGAGGATATTATTTACATCAGAACTAGCTCCCAGCTTCAGGAACAGCCAGGTGTTTTCTAAGTGCCACAACTCCCTTAGGTTCTGCCTTCCAGGAGGCAGAAGCAGCAGTGGGCTGCTCTGAGTGACTCAGACAGATTTTGTTAGGGCAGAGATTCCTTCACCATTCCTTCCAGTGTGATGGAAGCAGTAGTAACCTCTCTCTCTGGGGAGGCTTATTAGCAGATGTAGAACAGACCATTTGACTCTTTGCATGGCACTTCTTCCTTAACAGAGATTCTCTCTTCTGTGGGGAAAAGACAGATGGAGAAGATTCCTATGGGTTTATGTCAGCTCACAAAGCAACACTTGAATCGCTCTAACTCAGGCTTCAAGGGAAGAACTTGAAATTCAGAAATACTGGATGTCACATTCTTTACACTGGCAGAATAAGCCTCTTTGGGTGCAAGCACAATAGGAACTTTCTATTGACATCATTCTGTAGGACACTTTTTTATTGGAACCCATGAATTACTAGAATACCTAAGATAGACTGCAAATATAGACTGAATGGAGACTGCAGAAGCAAACATTAAACTGCATTTCCTGTCTCTCTGTTTAACTAAAAATCTAAAGTAACGTTCTTTCAACCTGCTTTTTGTGGCTTTCTGTTTGTTTTTTTGTTTTTTTGGTTTTTTTTTGTTTTTTTTTTTGTTTGTTTGTTTTTTTTTGGTTTTTTTTTGTTTTGGTGGTTTTTTTGTTTGTTTGTTTGTTCTTTGGGGTTTTTTTACTATTTTATTCTAATCTAGTGTAGATGTATGTTTCAGAAAAGCAGGCCATAACACCTAAGAGACAAAGCAGTGGGATGAAAAATGCCAATTTCCATTGGTTTGATTTCAAAAATATATTTGACCATAATTTGAAAAGTTTTCAGTGCTGACTGTTGTTTCTGTTCATTTTATTTTTACAAAGAGCTTTGGGGAAACAATAAAAACGTAACATGACCTTTTAAGTAACAAAGATATATTGAACTATATGTGTACATTAAAACATCATAAGACCTTAAATATAATTCGTCGTAACATCTGGATTCAGCATACAACCGGACATCTATAGATACAAGATAAAAACTAAACAGAAAGCACTGAGGAACTGGAAGGAAATGTGTCTGGTCTTCAGCCCAGAAACTAATCATAGTTGAATATACAACTTCTGCAAATATATTCTAAAAACTTGGTCAAGTCTGAGAAAATTAATACAGCAATCTTTGACTTTTAGAAGACTCATCATTAGGCCCAACATGTAAAATATTCTAACAGTAGCAATTTTATGACTGAAACAGTCAATAGATACTTCATTCTCGCCTATTATGGGATAAAGGAAATTAAAAAAAACCCAAACAAAACAAAACAAAACAAACAGAGAAAAACAGATGAGATTCTGTTTGTGTAGTTCCACTAGCGTATGTACCGACCACTGACAAAGGGCAGCAAGGAAATGATAATGATATGTTTGTACAGAAGGCTTCCTCTGTTTGGATCTGGATGGCATCAAAGTAAAATATCTGACAGCTTCCCTCGGCTTGTCAGATCATAATAGCAGCTTACTGAAACAAAGCCTTGCCTGCAAAGAGAATTGGAATCACAGCAGAGAAAGCTTCGGTGTAAAACAGAGATGAAGAAAACCTAGCAAAGGTGGGAGACTCCACAATATTTTAATGAAGTGTTTGAATTTCCAGCTTCATTACTAGTATATCTGAAGTCAAAATAGTTCAGCCTCCGAGGAGATCTGAGCTCTGTCAACCCATTTTTAAAAACATTTTCTGATTGATATGAAGGAAGCTTATTTTGTATTCATGGAAAGCCTTTTAAGAAACACAAAACAAAACAAATAAAGAGAATAAGCACACATTTAAGCACTGTCATAGGCCCTAACACCGACAACAGTCAAGGGACATTGCCCACTTTCCACTGCTGTTCACATATTATTCTTTTTGCTCAGATCATCTCAACTGATCAATTATTAAAAATTAGTTAATTATTAAACAATAGTTAATCAAATATTAAGTATCTGGACGTTTTGGAGCCCATTGTTTTCAGCCGAATCGCCATATAAATCTAAATATCATCGAATCTTCTTCCCTAACAGGAATGGCTACTGCCAAGTCTGCATTGGGAAACAGTACCTGGTGCACAGATTCCTAAATCATGACCACCACAGGGTCAGTGAAGACAGACAGCTCAGTAGTGAAAGCTGAAAAAGCCTTGTTTGCATGGCCCTATGCCAAACCAAATAAATGCTGCCTTACAAATCCCATCATCTTGCTACTTCTCCAAGCTTCACTTTTGCAGCTTCCACAGGAAAGCTCAGAAATCCCTGCTGCTGTGATGAAGACATAGCCTCAAAAACATGGCAGAAGGGAGAAAGACAGGTCTTGAGCCACATATGACTACAGAGGAAAACAATTGCATAGATTTACCTCCAGAAATGAATGGGAAGTTAGTACAGTCTCTGTAAAGTGAGAATGTAAAGCTCTATGTAGTAATTAAGAATTATGTAAGATTAAAATTAAATTTAAAGAGAAGCATCAAAGCATTATGAAATGGTGTTCCTAAGATGCAATGCCATATTTAATTTTATATCTGCAAATAAATTTAGGTTTTGTACTATCAGCATCATAAAAACCTCCAAAACATACTGCTGTTTTCATTTATCAAGGAAACATCAAGTCCCTTGATCCTACCCACCATGAAGCAAGATCCAGAAACTAAAGAATTTCAACAAAATTTTGTGATGACTATAGGAACTGAAATTTTAGAAAAAGAATCATGTTAGCTTTTTACCTAATAAAGCTGAAATTACAAATTCACAAGATCACTTTTTGTGAGGAATAGTCTCCCTGACAAATATTTATCAGATTGGTAATTTTGTGACAGTGAATGCTGCTTTGCCTTCCTTTCCGTTTGGTGTAACTTCCTGATAGTGGACTTCGTGAACCCAGAACTCTCAGTAAAGGCTGCAGCTTGATATTCATGCATTCAATCAAGAAAACTATAATTGATTTTCATATTACAGGATGTGTTTGCATGACAGCCAACTTGAGAAAAAGGTAATTTGGAGAGATATGTTCATGGATTTTTGCTTGTTCATTTTCACAGGTAACTTAATTTTGTTAATCAGTTTATGAATTTTAGCTTTTTGAATTATTTCTACACATAAAAAAGGACAAGATAGTTTACTGCAAAAAATTCAGGAGTAAATTTTAACCTTTTTTTTCCACTTTTTCTCAGAGTGAGTGGGAAGAAAAAAGTTGTGCAGCCTTCTTTATATGACAACAAAAAATGAATTTAAAAATACATCTATGTAATTGCTTTCCTACCATTTTAAATATTTGCTGTCAGAAGAAGAAGCATTGATAAAGAGAGAGTATATATTTTGCTTTGGATAAACCTTCCATAATAAAAACACAACCAGGTGGGGGTTGTTGTTATTGCAATTCATTTTCATACAAGTGACCTATCAGTAATGACCTTGACTCTGGATCATTTATTAGAAAATAAACAAATAGATGGAATAAATGACTTGTGGAAAAGACTTGGGCTATGAACTCTCCCAGATGGTCATTAATCCCCCAGAAATGCTATAGACTCTGATAATTAAGACGTAATTAATGTATTAATACTGTGTCTAAGTGCTGAAGTGTGTTTTCTTTTTGTTTAATTAACCTTTTGGAAATATTTTACTAATGAAGGAGAGCAATATAAGTTTGCCAGGGAGATGCCACATTATTTATTTTTTATTCACAGCAAACACAAATAAATTATGGAAAGCTCTTCATGTGTTTGTACACTTCACACTTCTGAGCACTGTTGACTATTGGAAATGAAGGACAAGGGCATGATTAGAAAGACTCATTATGCACTGGTTCAATACTTTAGTGCTATTCTTCACGAATGTGTTTAGCACTCAGACAGAGCCGACTATGAATTCTCAGCAGGGCAGGCAAAATTGAATTTTGCTGTTCTGCCACAAGGAAGCTAAAGGGCAGAGGAAAAGGGCAAAGCTAAGATGATTGATCTGGGAAAAGATCCTTGGAGACCCAGGCTTCCTCTTCCTGTATGTACTTGGGAACGGATTTCTAGGGATGCTGTCATGGATATTGCCAATGATTTTCATATGTATGAGTGGGGAATACTCCTACTGGTTTGGTTGCCTGACTACATACAGAGGGTGCTCCTGACATGCCAGGATATTTATTTCCTCAATGGCAACAGCAGGAGCAAGGCTGGTTTTCCAGAGTTCTTAAGGAAACTGAGATATACAGCAACAAGAACTGTCACAGACATTAATTTCCTATCAGCATTGCCAACATGATATAGTGCTACTGGTCCTAATGTAAATTTGTTTGGAACATATACCTGATCTTGCAATTTCTAAAGCTGATTAAGGGTTGTAGACATTCATCTTCAGTTAGGGAGTTCCTGATTCCCCTATTAGCTAGATTTTGAAAATTTTATGTTTATATCTGACTCACAACCAATTAAGTTGTATTGCACAATGGATGGCCAAAGACACTTCATTTCCAGATGCCTACTAATATTTATTATTCCTAAGGAAGATGTTAGTATTTTAAAAGTGGGGATGTTTTTTTCTATATATGTTTAGGTATTCTCACAGCTTTCAGATGAATAACTAGATTGCATTTTGAGTATCCATCTGCCTCTCACAGTACAAATAAGCATATTTAAATATAAATATGATACACTATTTTGACATAGACTATTCCAATTTTAACAGCTATTACGTACTAAGTAAAAGCTTCCTCTTTCTTGTTTAAAAATCAATTGATGAACCAATCAATCAAGCATAGCTTGAGACATAAATTCTCAGCTATGAATTACTTCTGTTATATCAAGAAAAGGTTTTCCAAGAAGTTCCCAAATTATTAGAAAGCAAGTTTTTGCTAAAACTTAGTTTGCTAAAACTACTTTTGCTAAAAGTATTGGCAAACAGTTTAATTTATGCTTATCATCTTCTTTTCATTTAGGATTATAAATTCAATCAAAAATTCTGAAAATGTTGCTTTGTCAAATATGTATTTACCTTGGAACAAGGGAAAAATATTCAGCCAGGTTAATGGAAGAGAAGAAAGAAAGATAATTTAATGTTTATTTTTGCCTTTATCTGATTTATCACACAATTTTCTGCCTTATTCTCCCTGTTTACTAAATAATTTATTAAATATATTCCTTTTATTTACATCTATAGGAGCAAAAATTAGATAGAAACTTGATAACACATATCAAGTACACTAAAACATATGTTATTGTCACTAACACCTATAACTTTCACAACAGTCTGAAATAAATTACTTATTCTACCATTAGATGTTGTGAGGTAGAAAGCAATCACTTTACAATGAGCAAAAGTTGGTCTGTAACTGCTTGCGAAAACTTTGCTGTTTTTTGTTTTGTTTTGTTTTTGTTTGCATGTTTGTTTTGGTTTGGTTTTTGGTTTTTTTTGGTTGGATTTTTTTTTGTGTGTGTTTTTTTTCTCTTGTGAAAGAAAATGAGAGTTTCTTGCAATGACTTTCCTGCAAATTTGCATTTTGTCTGTAGACAACTGACAAGTTTTTATTGTTTTGCACCCACATTTTAAAAAGCAAAAAAAGCCAAGCGAAAAATCAATCAGGTCCCAGCTTTATCCCTGTAGCTACGGAAGTTGGAGGACCCTAAAGTAATATGCAATTTAATCTGTGGAAAAAGAATTGTGGAGAAAAGTCCAAATTAATTCATTACACTAAAAATCAGTTACATCTCCATTGTATTTAACTGTTGTGAGGTTACAGTTTCGATAAAACTCTAGCTGTACTTTTTCATAATCACTGAACTTAAACCTCAGCACTGAAAGGTGTCTATGGGAGGTGTCTGCCTCAGGCTGAGTACTTTGCGTGAATTTTAATCTAAAATAGCATCTTTTCTTTAGAAAAAAAAAAAAAAGTCGATACTAAAAGATCCATTACAAAACTCTAGTGTTTCCTTTCTTTAGAGCAAAGAAAAGGAATTCACCAGGGCTGAGACGGTGCTCCCTGTCTAGTTTGAAGATTGTGTCATTACACGTGGGAATTAAAAGGTTGGACTAAGCTTACAGGGGTCAGGGAAAACACAAGAGCAAAAGAGCTATTGACAAAAAATGGATTTTTCATATATTAAGTTGAAACTGCATAGCACTTAGCTTCTATGCTAAGAGGAGGGAAGGCAGAAGTTTGTCTGGAATGCCAAATAAAAATCAAGACTACAAACACAGAGCTTCTGTCTTCTGCTTAACCTGCACTTCCCCCTGCCGATGTCCTGCTGAGGAGGAGGAAGTGGAATGGAAATAAGTGAATAGCCTGGAGAGAAAGAGGGAAAGTGGGAGAGTGCAAGGTCAAGAAACATAAAGCAGATGTTATGATGTTGGAAAAAAGGACCCTTGAGGAATAGAAGACAAGAGGGTTAGGTAAGAGCTATGAAATTGGAATAAAAAATACTTTATCTCCACACCATGCCACAGCATGTTTTTTCTCTCTAGTGCTGGGAGTAGAGGGAGAAGGAAAGAACAAACCCATTCCATGCAAGAGGAAACCTTAAAATACGTTAATTGTAAAATGGAACATTTTCTCAGCATCTCACACCTTTCTCCTTATGCTTGTTAATGCTGTCATTTTGCTCTTGGGCTCATTGCTGTCTGAATGGAGATCCTAACCTTTAGATTGACAGCTCTGAGGTGCCCTCTCTCAAGAGTCCAGCATTATGGAGAACATTTCAGACATCCATTACCAAATCTATAAACAAGACTGATAAATTTCTAAGAAAACAGTACAGTAATGAGACTGACAAAGAAACCACATGGCAGGAATAAAGTACGAAAATCTGTGTGTAGTAGTTTATATTTTGGTGAGGTAATTTAAATATATATGTACATAGAGTGACCACTCTTTTATTGTTGATTTTTTTTTTCTTTGAAGTGTGACTTATNTTGGTGAGGTAATTTAAATATATATGTACATAGAGTGACCACTCTTTTATTGTTGATTTTTTTTTCTTGAAAGTGACTATTATAGTTTCTTGATTTTGATGTATGACCATATCTTATCTGGTATATTTCAAAAGCCATTTTGGAACAGCAGGGCACAATTGGTTCTAAAGCAAAATGTAGGGGGAAAGATTTGATGTACATATTTAGACATATCTTTCCAGAAAGCAATTGTGTGCAAAAATAATGATAAAATTGCTGCAAATTTCTTCAATATTTGTTGGTGGGTTTGCTGTGAAGGCTAGAGAAAAGCTATCTCTCAGCCGTATCCATCTTCAGGAAGAATGGAACTTGGCTTTGTGCCCTTATTCCACACATTACAAACACTCTGGAAAATTTACTCATTATTTCAACAACAGACTGAATTTGATTAATTTCTTTGTTAAACTAGAATGCTTCAAAGTCCACTATAAAACTGCAGTGTAGTTAATAAATGCTTACTGAGACAAAGCTCCAGTGATACCAAGGCCTCCACATAAGTGGGGATAAGCAGAAACAAGCTCTGCTTCAGAAAAGCCATTGTGATTCACTTTTAGAACATTATAGTAAACTCTGCTTCTGCCCTTTGGTTGGAATTTCAGAATAATAAATATATAAGTGCTCTTCAGAGAGCTGACTGGACAAGCCAATGTAATTAACAATATTTTGTTGAGTATTTGAGGTTCAGATGCTTCCTGTTTCAGAAGAATATGCTACCTTAATTTTCTTTCACTCAGCAGTACTCAACTTGAAAAGCAGAGAAACCTGCCTATGAAGAAGGCTGGGGATTTGGTTTTTGGTTTGGTGGTATGGGTTTGTTTTTTTTTTCCTCACATATATTGAGAGAACTAGGATTTACCTTTGCTCCTCAATTTCAGTCAAACAAAATCCATGGCTAATGGAGATTTGCTACCTACACTCTTGTGAACAAAAGTGTCCTATATTTAAGCAATCAAATGATAAATTTAACTGCATACAGCTTTGTTTGTATATGTCATAACTGATTTTTACTGTAGACTCTCCTACAATTCAGCATTTTTTATTAATTAAAATTTTTGCTTCCTCTTTTTCCTGCCTCTTTCTCACATGGGTTTATAGAGCTGTCACTGAAGGGTACTTAGCAAATTTCACAGTCCCAAATAAAGCTGTGTTTGAAAATGATGATGATGATGGTGATACATCACATCATCACAATTTTATTTCTTTTTACTGCAACCTCATGTTATTGTTAGGATGAAAACAAGCTACTTTTATAGCAGGATATTTATTTTAATATTCCATTTAAAAAATAAATTTGCTGCAGCATGTCAAGAAAACCTTTTAAAATATTGCACAGTGTACGACTGATGTACTGCATTACTTCACCAGATCCCTGATGCTACAGAAATCCCACTGCTATAGACTAGCTTGTATCTTTACAAACATTTTGTATCTTTTACATATATTTTCTAAAAAGATGTTGTACATCTCAAACAGTAATATCACAGGATTAAAATAGACATTGATTTGCTTCACTGTTAACGACCAAGGGGTTAATTTCATGTCTGAGAAGTAGACAATAGATTCTTCTTGTTTTCAGATAGTGCTGGACTGGGAACCAGACAGTGGATTTATCTCCATATAAATTCACATATCTAAACCAGTAACCTGTATCTCAACTTCTTTCCTAGGCTTCTTCCACAGCATGGAGAGAAAGAGGTGTTTATTGTATAAGGTTTAACATACTCTAAGATAGATGGCTTAGGAGACATACCTCTCAGCACTTTTTCCTATTTGCTGGTTTTTTTCCTTCTTTTTTAGAGCAGGCCTCCAGACACAGAAAGGAATTTTAATACATCAAGGTTTGAGGAAAGTTTTCCATTTTAAAACAAAAGCTGAATTTGCTTTTAAATATTAAAATTATTTAATGTTTGACATAATTAAATATGTAACTTCTGATAATTTAATTTTTTTTCTAACAGTGGTTCTATGCTTTATATTTTGAAGGCAAGTCTTTCGATTTTTGATACTTTTAGTAATATGTGTTCTGATTACAGAAATAACACATATTTTTATTTAATTGGTCCTCTTTGATGTTCCCAGGCAACCTAATGTGTTGAAGCCTAAAAAAAAGGTTTATTCTGTGGTAGAACAAAGATAGAAAAACTGCTTGAACAGGTTTGCGCTATTTTCTGCTATATTCAAAGCACTCACACTAATTTAGCAGCAGACTGAAATTTCTTATTTTCTTATTCATTAGGTTGCTAAGGAATCAGAGGTTAAGAGAAGGTTGGGCACCTTGCTCCTGACAAGTGAAGTGCCAAGAGGATGAGGAATACGAGTTCCAAGATGACTAGAAATTTGCTCAGTTATTGTCACAGCTTCAAAAGATTGCATGTGTTGCCTCAAATGTTTTGATCCCACCAATCAGTGATATTAATAAATCATTTACTTCTACAGAGAAGTGTCAGGAAAATCCTGAACAATTCTCAGTAATTTCTTTGCAACTCTAGGCAGCAGCAGTGTGTATCTGTTACACACCTAATGAGCTCTGGGCTATAATACCAGGAACTCGGATAGTTTTCTGGGTACATTGCAAAACAGTGTGGATTTGTGTGGAAGAAGGAAGGCTACAGAGCTCATTAGGAATATTTTCCTGCCTTCCTGGCTGCTAGAGGTAATCCCATGTTTGTGGGAGAGGCGTAGTTCAGAACATGCAATTGAACTTATCTTGGGTTTTGACGGGCTTTGTCTGTGTATTTGTTTGCTTGCTGCTCTTGTGATTGTAAATATATTGCAAATGATCTGAAGATAGATTTTTTGTACTGTATAAAAGCAAAGGGGAAAAATACTTGAAACGGAAGGCTCCACGTTTGTTGACAATTAGATAGAAATGAAATCTGTCAACTGCCATGTCTTCTGAAAATGAAAAAAATGCTAGAAATATGCTAACTGCTGAATTTTTCTTTGAAGCATTTGTGATGGCAAGTATCTCATGTTAAATGGTTGAATATTTTTTGTTCTTACATTTACTGCTTTTCAGTAGTGCTATTTAGAAAGCACTCTTGAGTGCATTTATCTTTCTGTAAATACTTCTTTCCTGTGAGTCAAAATAATACTGTTCACATGCGCCAAGGATACCTATTGTATGTATATGAAAAAAATTTTGTCAGTTGACATACACCACCTCTGTATAGATGTTTGTAACTTCATAAAGCCCCATAAAAGAAACAAAGTCTTTATGCAACAGATGAATTGTTGAAATTGTACTGCAGATCGTTATGGATGCCCTTGTAATGGTTACTAAGGTGGGATTCTGAATGAGCCCAAGACAGATTAATGAATCACTAGTATTTCCAGGGCCAGCTTCAGGCATCGGAAATAGAGGCACTTGCCTAGGCAGTAAAACTGGAAAGGACAGGGAAATATCCGTAGTTTGTCTTCTTTAAGAAGATCTTTAATTATCTTCTTCCTGTAGCTATGCTACATGTGTGGAAAGACACTTTGGTTGGCTAATATTGCCAGAAAGATCAGGGTGTATGGACTAGGAGTTACTGCTATGCAGAAGCAGGGAAGGAGAAGAGAGGCAGTAAGAGTGACATGAAATTCTGCCATCACATTTCAGCCCTACTTCTTCTCCCTATGTCTTCTTTTACTGCCAGACTTGCCTCCCCACACTTAGAAGTGGCAAAAATAATTTTTGTCTTATGTTCCTGAGCAGTTTTGAACTGGTTCCCAAACCAGTTATGTTGGCAGAACAGAAAGCAATTCAATTGCCATTATAAGAAACCTATTTATATGACCTTTATAAATGTCCACTGTATTCTTCCACTTTTCTACATGAATGAATGTTGTAAAAGAAAGTCTGATGTGATGAAAAATTCATAAAGTTTAAGACCTTTGAATTTTCCCTGATAGTTCTTTTATCATGAAATTCGACAATATCTTTTGAGAGGTACATCTGGTCTTAATTAAGACTTCAAATTACAGCTAATCCATCATATACTTTGAAAAACTCTTCCAGTCTTAATTACAAACACTGTTAATAATGTACAACTTATATATCATTAAAGTTCAAGCTTCAGGTTTCAGCTATTTGATCATTTCATTCCTCTTGCTATTAACATATAAACCCTCCAGTGTGACCTCTCTGGGTAGGGATCTATAGACTGATTAACTTGCATCCTAACTCCATCTCCAAAATTTAAATAAGTCTTCTCTTTAACATGGGTCAGCTAAGAACCATCCACTACCCTGAAGTAATATTCAGGCTAATTTTTGATGTATCAGCTTAGATCCCAGGAGGAACAGCTTCATTAATAGAGCATGTTATCTATTCCAGTTAGCTAAGCTTGTTACAACTGGCTTGGGCACCTGTGTGCAGAGACGCACAGTGTTATGTAGACATAATCAATCTCTCTGGCAGCATTTACAAGCTAAAAAAAAAAAATATATATATATATATATCTATAACAAAGCTACTCAAAATAACGGATGGAAATGATACTTTAAAAGAAACCTACAGGCCAAAATACATTAGCAGTGAAAACAGCAATAAAAGTGAAAACTTCCCAAGATTTAGTCTTTGAATGATCTGGGTGAAATCCAAAGGAATTTAATGCAAACCCTGTATTCTAGGTTGTGAGAGTCACAGTGCTGTCTATAATCCAGCCTGTCACTGGTATATGTACTGGTATATTATGATATTAGTATGTCTGCACCACTTTCCTTACATGACTCAAAGAAGCCCAGTGACAATCTACTTAACATTTAGAAAAAAAAAATTAAAATTGACTGGTAACTCTAAGTACTTGAGAATGTATTTTTTTACAATAACATAGAAAAGTATTTGCAACAATGAGCTCTTACTTGAAAGGTTTGATAGTCTTCATTTTCAACATTTTTACTTGACTGACACTCAAATTTTTCAGGTTCCCTTGGATGATTAAAAATAGTTGGCATTCTAGACCTCTCCTCCTACAGAGCAAAACATCAGAATTAAGAGTGGAAGGATTAAACCAAGTTACAAAATTTTTTACCTTAAAGTAGTCTCCAAAAATGTGTTCTTTGCTACTCCCTACTTTCAGATATACTATGGCCTATGCCAGGTGAACTAAACTGAGAGAGATTTTCTAGCTGAAAACTAACAGTTATTTTGTC
This sequence comes from Ifrita kowaldi, assembly GCA_013398055.1. Taxonomy (NCBI): domain Eukaryota; kingdom Metazoa; phylum Chordata; class Aves; order Passeriformes; family Cinclosomatidae; genus Ifrita; species Ifrita kowaldi. The sequence continues at coordinate 281,198 of VZRS01008828.1, forward strand.
AGGTAAGATGTTTGCAAAATCAGTCCCCTTACCTGGTTCATCGTAGCTATCTAATCCTTGGAAAAGGGGGAGATGGGAATAGTCAACCAGATATGACAAGAGTGGCAGATCACCTCATCGACGTTAAAATTCTTGTAGAACCACACTTTTCCATTAAGTAGTACCTCATAGTCATTTTATTAAATCTAACAGGGCTGTGCAAAGTAAGATATCCCACTGAGGTGAATGAATGCAGCCTTTATTGACATAAAATCACTTAGGATATTTAGGCAGAATGGGTTAAGTATAACTGGAATTCAGGGTGCTGTGCTGCAAACCAAGATATTCCATTTTAACCTGAGACCTTGCCTGCTTCCCTGTGATAATGGCTGAACTAATACATGTTAATTTGTCCAACATTCCTTATAATGCAATATGCTTTGTTCAAGTAAATACAGTGTTTGAATTCTTTGTGACGTAAATCATCTTAATATCTGTCTTAAATATTGTTTAAATTAAAAAAAAACAAACCCAGGAGATAATATTAATCACTGCTGCCAACCTGAGCATACCCATATGGGTTGTAATTTGCAGCATTCCTGTTTTCTAATGCTTCTAAAGCTGCTAAATATAAGCCTGTACATTAGTCTAATGAATAGAACTAAAAAAAACCATGCTTAGTTAAGATTTGTAGTTGTACCTTTTCACTGTAATGTATAATTTAGTATCTCCTCAATCACATAATTTGGAGACAACGGTGTAGATCATAAGAGTTTTTGTTTTCAGTCTTATGATTTAATTGCTGCCTCTGTAGGTTCTGCTTGCTCAGTAAGAACATTTTTCATATATATTCCTTATGGGCTGGACAATATATTTAAAAATATCTTTGGGCTAATTCTAATTTATGGTTGCTAGCAAGTAAGAATACTGTATTAATAACTGCTGGTGAAAGAACCCCAATGATGGGGTACTGGGATTCAGGCCCAAATACAGAGCTTATGAAGTCAGTAGAAAGGCATGCACATCATCAGTGGGGCTTATATTAGGATCACGAAACTACAGCTGAGATATCTCTGCTGAAATGACTGAAGAAAATGGGATTTGTTGCCAGTACTTGTTACTTTGATACCAAAATCAATGGATATGCATGCCTCCATGCATTGAGTCTTCATGTGGGACCTTTACCTGTGGTCCAAGGGCAAAATCCCGTTTACAGCAATATTATATAAAGCTTACCTACCTCACAAGATTCTAATGTGAAGTTCTTCTGTGGTCCTAATTGCAGCATATATATCTGACAACTGTACCACATTGTGGTTCAAAACTTAATGCCCAATAAACTTAGTGTTGAGTTTTTACGTTGGTCTGTTTTTCTGGGTTTTCTTTGGCAGTGGAGAGTTAAATGTCAAGAATTTAAAAGATTGTCAAGACACTGGGTCAAGGAAAAGGATACTCCTCTTCCACTCTTTGAGTTTTATGTTATGAATAATTTACCAACATACTGTGTTCAATATGTCAACATCTAGCAGGTTGAAAAACACAATCGGCAAGTCTTGAATACTTAAATGCTTCCACAAATACAACATTTGTTGCATTAATTTTCTTTCTTCATCTGCTAATGAGTTTTCATAGTGAAAAAATTGCTTCAATGTAGATGTGCACAGATATTATTCCAGTGAATTTGATACCTTAAGAATTTGGCATTGTGCTGCTCTGACCAACTGCTGAGAACCTTCCCGAGATCCCACCACTGTACACAGCATCATCCCTGATGCTTTTAAACCACTTCCACTGAAGATTGTTTGATTAAAATGCTAATAAAGTACAAATAGTCCCATCTGCTTCATATGCAGCATCTGAGGTACTCACAAATGGATTTAAAATTACCCCTGTATGCAGCTGACATTTTTAAGGGGCAGTTTAGTGTCTATTTAAGCTGGCCGAAAACTGTGCTGCCCTGTTGAGTCTGCAGTACCAATTCTGTAGCAAAGAGACTGCCTACTGCTCGGACACAAAGGAGCTCGCAGGAGCACACAGCTGGGACAGAGGAGGAGAGCAGCACCATGGCTTTTGGCAGTTGCTCCATCCCACCTCTCTCCACTGACAGTGACACTGGGCACTTTTCAGCCTCTCCAGTCATGCAGGAATGGAGAACTGCACTAACAAGAGTCTTTCCAATATGGAAAAACATGTCACTGCCTTTTATACTTTGTTTCCACAGTGTGATAATCATGTTACTTTTCAGTTTTAATAAAACCGGGATATTCTTGCCTGCTTTTTTAGTGTTTTGTTGCTGTTGCTTTTAGCTAGTTACCATTCCTAAATGAAAAAAAAATCTTAAATAAAATAGTAATATATTACAAAAATAAAAGCATCACCACATGCTCTTTTCTGTGTACTCTACTCTCCCGTTCCCCTGAAATCACTTGATCGCCAAAAGACAGAAACTTTGATATCAATTATTTATATACTTTATCTTTCACCCCCTTTATGTGTCACATGTTCATCAGTAACATCAGATTTCTCCCTCTAAAACTAGTTGACTAGCTAACAATGTGGAGTTTGTGTGTGTGTTCCTGTCAGGTGGGGTTATACAAAGAGGAAATGGACCTGGATATTGCAAAAAGAAGTGTCATAGAGCAGGAGACACAATTTGGAGGAATGTTCCTTTCTCTGACAATGTGGTATACACTTTGTTCCAATACCTATTTACTGTAAAACATACGAGCTATTCTTGGGTGGCAAAGGGCCTAACTCCTTCCCTCTAATAGAATTCATTTATGTGTGCAAGTTTCTATGTGAGATTACATTAATGAAAGGCAACATGATTTCACAGGGTGCCCCTAGTTTGAAATAAAAAGATGCTGTTTGCTGAAACAGACAAGAGATAAGGTCATTTGAGAGTTGCAAGATTGTGGCTAGCATCCTTTAAAAGGGAAAAGTCCATTTCACCCATGTTTTCTCTGTGAAAGGTGGGTGCTTCTGACAACAGACTAATGCTTTAAAGTGGCTCCTCATCACCACTGCATTATTTTCCAACTTTTTTCCCTTTGTCTGTTGTTAAAGAAGGAACTTTTGAGGGGTGTTTCAAGAATTCGCAGTGAGTTAGGTCTTCGAGTAGATACAGATTCAGAAAAGTCTATCTTTCCATCTATAGTACAGTTGGGTAATGAAATAAGCACCAAGTCCTGCCAATATGGAAAGATTTCTGAGTGGTCAAGAATTCTAACCCAAACTTGCGATGCCTCTGAAATAAAACCTCTGCTTTAAACTTAGGAACTTATGTACTTTTGCTACGTGAGGAGTTACATAGAAGTTTGAAGAGTACACCACCACTGGAACCTAATTATCTCAGTCCAAATCCTCCCTAAATACCTGGCTCTTTTTGTGCATGTCGATTAATGTCTCATATTTGACAGCAGCACCTCATTCATGTATGAACTTCTGAATTATTATTCTATTTGATACTGGCAAGTATTTCGTTGCCATCCAGCTGACTATTCTACTCTTCGCTTCCATCTGTTAGCACTTGGCCTGTACTCAAGGAAAATAGCACTACTTGCATTTTCAAGATCATTCAGATGGCTGATTTCGGTATCAGTGCAGAGTGCTATCCCTGAAGCAGTACACCACAGCATGTCACCAACAACGACCCACGATTTCTTGCACTAAGAAATTCTCTGTTACAGTATCTTTTTCTTGCTGATAGCCCACAAGCCTTGCTTTTCAGCTATTCATATTTATGAAGAATATTTGAAAATGTAATAATATAATGCAATTTGTTGCCAGATGGTCAGTGTCTCTACAAATAAAAATGTAAATGGTAACTTTTAATAGTTAGTTTCACAATTAAAAGTTGTTCTGAAAGTGACCCTGATTTTAGTGACCACCCTTAAACAGCATTATGCAATCAGGTAAGGCAGAATGCCAATATAATTCAGACTCATTTTATGCAAAAGAGTTGGTTACAACCCAGAGTTACTATTTCTAATTACCTAAATCCAGGTCCTTTGAAGCTTGCTTGGCTTAATTGTTTATCCTTGAAACCAGTTGTATCTGAGTTTTTGGTTTTGTTCTTGAGTTGTAGTATAGTAACTACGTGTCTCTGCTGACTATTGAAAACTACTAATAGAAAAAATAAATGAACACTAGTTTTACCACTATTGGTTTTTTTTTGTTTTGGTCTGAGCTTGGGTTTTGTTGGGTTTTTTTGTTGGTTTTTTTGTGGGGTTTTTTGTTTGTTAGTTTGATTTTTTGGTGTTTTTTTGTTTGTTTTTGTTTTTGTTTTTTTTTTTTGAGACATTGTATTGGGAGTAAAGTAACTTGAAAATGACAGAAACTAAGTAGCCTAAACTGTCTGAAATCATACATGGTTAAAGACACTCCTGCTTTGCAATTTGCTTAGCAAAAAATAAGCCTGAGCTATTTTGCCAGTGCATCCTTGTTAATGTGAAAAAGCTGCCACAGAAAAAGTGAAATGTCTTACAAATGCTTTCACTGCCTCACAAATAAGACTTTTTCGAAATGGTACCATTTGTGAATATACAGGGCCAGTCAGTAATTCATGTTCATGTTTCTCCACAAATATCACATTGCAATTGAACACTGTATATGTAATGATCTCAGCACAGGTCCCAGGGAGTGAAAAAGGCTCTTGGGAGAGCGTTACTCTTGCTTTTAACCTAACATAAGTCCTACACATACTCCGCTCATTCTGAATTGCCTGACAATTTATGGGAGAAGTCATTCTCTGAGACTTTAATATGTTCCAGAATGGACCAGCCTTGGGAAAAAATGTAATGGGTACAATGAGAATAGAAGGAAAGACTTGGGAGGTTTTCATTTGTAGTGTGTTTCACTCAGTTTCTTCAGACTTAAAGGGGAATGTGACCTCTATTGTTGCTTTACATTTCCTTTTGCTCTCTTCCTGGAATAACTACCCTAGTAGCATGAAAAGGCACAACTGTAAAAGATTCAAGGTCAGGGAATTATGTGCTGATCTTTGTTCATTATGCAAATTTCTTCTGATGAGAAGATATGATCCAGGCAATAATCAGTATTTTTCCCTTTTAAGCCAAGTCTATAGGGCACATCTGAGAGATTAGGATGGTTCCAGGCACAGTTCATCAGTGATGTAAATGTGCGTAATTTAATAATTTAATCCTTCTAAGGTGCACTCTGTAGCACAAAGAAACAGAATCAGTATCCATAATGTATGGCCTTTATATATTCATATATTCATTTCAAGATAGTTACACATTGAGTAGCTTAAGCAATACTTAAATATGCAACTGCATTTTTTAGGTAAAGGAATTTTTTAGGAAAAGTGAAAGAATTTAGGCCATGCCTGGGAAAAAGTTATGCTTATTGAGATGATTAAAACCCACATCTTTTGAAATACAGATTATAAACACAGTAAGCGGTAACACATCCAAAATCTCACACCCTTTCATTTCCTGCACTCGACTACCGAAGAACAGCTTGGTATAACATCAGGTCACAAAACTAGGCTCTGAAAGTCATCACCGGCAACCCAAACTGTGATTCAAACCCGAGAACGGTATTATACCTCTTGGTGGACCACAGCACCAGGGGGGCAGGCCAGTATTTTCTGCTGGCCCTTCAGAGCACCACTGACAGCGATCGAGATGAGCGGAAGAGGATTTTACACCTCATAACGCCTTTGTATTTTACTTCAGAAGCCTTCAGCTAAACCTGAATACGAACCATTTTAATGCATCACATAAAACCAAGTGCCAGCGCAGGAACGTAGTTATAAAGAAGTGTGACAGCCACAAACAAAGCAGATGGTGCGTATCCCCGCGGTCCCTGAGACACGGGCACTCTTAGGTAGTTATTCCGCTCTCACAAAGTTGTCACCCACAGCAGCGGCGGCTCCAACTGCCCTGCCCAGCCCGGCCCTGCCCAGCCCAGCCCAGCCCAGCC
>VZRS01008828.1:287584-455652 GCA_013398055.1 Ifrita kowaldi
GGGCGCCCTCTGCCGGGCGCGGTGCGGGGCCGGCGCGGCGGGGCCCCCCCGGGACGGTGCTGTCTGCCGGGCTTCCTCCTGCCCGCCGTCCTTTCGCCGGCAGAGCCGCTCGCCCGGTATAAATACACTTATAATTTTATTTTAGTTCGAGGTGAATTGGATTCCGGTGGCGTGTGTCAGATTTATTTCCATGAGTAGCTCCTGGTAGCGTAACTGGAAAATATTCCCTGAGACCTCATGTTCGCGCTGGAAAAGGTGAAATAAAGCGAGCTTGAGTAGCCAGTCTGAATTTCTCTTTTGGCAAGGGTAAATTTTGTGGAACTTTGAAAATGCTCCTTTTCTTATTTTTTAATTTCCGTCAGAGAAAAGGTGAATTAATTCATCTTTCCTATAAATTTAGCAGCACTTTGTTCACCAAAGTACTTCAAATATGTTCTGACATCTACACAGCTTCAGAGAACTTTTGTTTCTGTTCCCACAGAAAGAACCAACATGCGAAGTGAAAGGAAACCTGAAACTGCTCTTCTGACAAGAAAGTATTGGCTTTCTGCCTCTTTCACATGTTTTCCTTTTGCATCATAATGGAAGGAACAGGATTTTTTGAATCCATGAGGCCAAATTTGGGTGTCACTGGCTGAAGAAAAGATTAAAAGATATTGAAAATATGTCAATACTCTGTGACTCCTAATTCAGATTCATCTTTCACAAACAGGGAGGAATAGTGGTTAAAAGCACTGCAGTTTCATCAAAAGGATCTAATGGAGGATCTATGTTGATTTTTTAAATTATTGTTTTTCTTCATGTCCCTCTATGAATCCCAAAAGAGAAAGATGGAAAGAGTGTGTAAGGAAATCGAGAAAAGGTGAAGACTGAAGACAATAACTTCAATTTTGGAGTCTATTTTCCAAGTGCTGTATATTCCCTATATTATCAAATATAATACATTGTTTTGAATAAATCATATCATTTTGTGATCAGTGGAGTTTTCGTCAGCTCTAAAAGTGGAATTTGGCCTGCTTGAAAGCTTTTAGAAAAGCAAATGTATGACTCCAATTCCCTTTTCAGATCATGCTTTTCAAGTTACCAAGAGACAGCGTTTCGGTCTGTTACTGTGCACTGTCGACCTGTGCTTTATATGCACATCTTAGAGATTTTACTTTTTCCCTGATTTTAGTGTTTATGCTTGTAGTGTTGTGTTTGAGAAAAGTGTGAACAGACAAGACACCTGAGACTTAACTTTTCAAGAGCCTTGTCATTTCAATGTTGTATCTCAGATTACAAGTAATCTGAGCCTTTGTTGTAATGCACAGTATACAATAAGTCTTTTCTCCTAAAAATATGCCTTAAGATACTATTTTTTTTACTAACTGGATGAAAGTTTGATATCTGAACACTGTGTTTTGTGAAGAAATGTATGTCTGGGGAAGAGGAGCTGCCTAATGGATCATGGCTCTGATGTTCACGGGGCATGCTTTATTTCTAGCATTAATGATGTTTGATGTCTTCACTTTTGAAGAATCTGTAAGCAATTACTCTGATTGGGTATCGCTCATAGAAAATGTAGATCAATATGAAAAACAGCAACTTGAAGGTCTTAGTGCTGAGCAGAAGCTGAAAAGAACAGTTCTTCATCCAAGCTTGTATTTCGACGCTCAGGATGTTCAGGCACTAAGGCAGAAGGCTCGTACAAGCCATTTGCATCTCTTCAGAGCCATCAGAAGTGCGGTGATGGTTATGCTGTCCAACCCTTTATACTACCTACCTCCACCCAAGCACGTTGATTTTGCGGCCAAGTGGAATGAGATTTATGGTAACAACCTGCCACCTCTAGCGTTCTACTGTTTGCTGTGCCCCGAAGATAAAGCTGCGTTTGATTTTGCCCTAGAATATATGGATAGAATGGCTGGCTACAAAAACTGGTTGGTTGAGAATGCACCTGGAGATGAAGTGCCACTTGGTCACTCCCTAACAGGATTTGCCACTGCTTTTGACTTCTTATATAATTCACTGGAAAATGAGAGAAGGCAAAAATACCTGGAGAAGATATGGTCTGTAAGTGAGGAAATGTATGAGTACTCCAAGGTTCGTTCCTGGGGAAAGCAGCTTCTCCATAATCACCAAGCAACCAATATGCTTGCTTTGCTTATTGGGTCTTTAGTTGCAGGAGTGGACAAAGGATCTCAGGCAAATATTTGGAAACACACTGTTGTTGATGTGATGGAAAAAACAATGTTTCTGCTCAATCATATTGTAGATGGGTCTCTGGATGAGGGAGTAGCTTATGGGAGTTACACAGCCAAGTCAGTAACCCAGTATGTTTTCCTGGCCCAGCGCCACTTCGGTATTAACAACTTGGAGAATAACTGGCTGAAAATGCACTTTTGGTTTTACTATGCCACCCTATTGCCAGGCTTCCAGAGGACTGTGGGTGTTGCAGATTCTAATTACAACTGGTTTTATGGTCCTGAGAGCCAACTGGTTTTCTTGGATAAGTTCATCATGAAGAATGGAGCTGGTAACTGGCTGGCACAGCAAATTAGAAAACACAGACCCAAGGATGGGCCAATGGTGCCATCCACTGCACAGAGGTGGAGCACATTACATACTGAATTTATATGGTATGCTGCTGAAATCACTCCTCAGCCCCCTCCTGACTATGGTACTGCTAAAATGCATGTGTTTCCTAACTGGGGAGTTGTTACTTATGGGGCTGGATTGCCAAACAGTCAGACAAACACCTTTGTATCCTTCAAGTCTGGGAAACTCGGTGGACGTGCTGTCTATGATATCGTTCACTTTCAACCCTATAGATGGATTGATGGGTGGAGAAGTTTCAATCCGGGACACGAACATCCTGATCAGAACTCCTTCACTTTTGCTCCCAATGGACAGGTGTTTGTATCTGAGGCTCTTTATGGACCTAAACTGAGCCACCTGAACAATGTCTTGGTCTTTGCTCCATCTCCTACAAGCCAGTGCAACCAGCCTTGGGAAGGACAGCTTGGTGAGTGTGGCCAGTGGCTGAAGTGGATTGGTGACGAGATTGGAGACTCAACTGGAGAAATTGTAACAGCCTCCCAGGCTGGTGACATGATGTTTGTGAGTGGTGAGGCGGTATCTGCTTACACATCAGCAATGAAACTGAAAAGTGTGTATCGTGTTTTGCTGCTCTTAAATTCTCAGACATTGTTAGTGGTTGACCATATTGAGAAGGAGGAAGACTCTCCTGTTAATTCAGTCAGTGCCTTTTTTCATAATCTTGACATTGATTTTAAATACATACCCTATAAGTTTAAGAACAAGTACAATGGAGCTATGATGGATGTGTGGGATGCCCACTACAAGATGTTTTGGTTTGATCATCATGGGAGTAGTCCTGTTGCTAGGATACAGGAGGCTGAACAAGCTGCTGAATTCAAAAAGCGATGGACTCAGTTTGTAAATGTTACTTTTCCGATGAAAAACACGCTTACAAGGATTGTTTACCTTTTCTATGGCCCGTATGTCAATGTCTCTAACTGTAGACTCATGGATAATGCAAAATCTGGATTTCAGATTTCGCTCAGTGTCAACAACACTGAAAATACCATCTCTGTTGTGACTGAATATCAGAATTTAAAGGCAAGGTTTGATTACTTGGGATTTGGTGGTTTTGCTAAAGTAGTTCATGAAAATAAAGTGACCAAGTTTGGTCTCGGTACTGAATCTGTGAAAAAAGAGATGAAAAATAAAAGGGTAGTTTTCCCTTTTGGATTCAAAGTGAACATAATAGCAGGATTAATTTTGGGTGTCAGTTTGGTCATACTGGCTTTTCAGTGGCGGTTTTACATATCCTTTGGTAAAATGTTGCGTTGGATCCTGATACTGGTTGTCACACTGTGGCTCACTGAATTGGTGGATGTGTGGAGCGTGTGTACTCAGCCCATCTGTGCAAAGTGGAGCAGTGACATGACAAGGCTAGAACATGATAAAGGCAATAAAGCCAGACAGTTAGAAGGAAACCCCATTGTTTTGCCAGATGTTATCATTACTTCACTTCCCACTTCTGGTGCAGAAATTTTAAAACAGCTGTTTTTCAATACCAGTGACTTTTTATACATCAGGATACCTACACCCTATCTTGAAATTCCTGAGACTGAATATGAAATTGATTCCTTTGTAGACCCATGTGAATGGAAGCTTTCTGATGTCCAGCAAGGTAATTTTCGTCTTATCCAAGGGTGGCTCCAGTCTCTAGTTCGAGACACAAAGTTGCATTTACAAAACATTCATTTATATGAAGCTAGCAGAGGTAAAATTGCTCAGCATTCTGCATTAAGCAAAGACAAAAAGAAAAGGTCCAGAAAGAGAGAATCCTTGTCAGAGCAAAGAAGCAGGGCAAGAGGGAGTCAAGAAAAAGAGGCTGAATATATAAGGGAACTGAGAAGACATCTCGTCTATTATCCTAATGCACGACCTGTGCTTAGTTTAAGCAGTGGGAGTTGGACATTAAAGCTTCCGTTCTTTCAGGAAATCTTAGGACCATCAATGAGAGCATTATATGTAGTGAGGGACCCACGGGCATGGATCTATTCAATGTTGTACAAAAATAAGCCAAGCCTTTACTCCTTGAAAAATATTCCACAACACTTGGCTGCAATGTTTAAAGGGGAAAATGGTAAAGAAAAATGTAGTTTAAATGGAGGCTATGCCTCTGAGTTTGAATCACTAAGAAAAGAAATTTCAAATTCTAATTCAAATGCTATTTCTGTGTTGTCTTATTTATGGCTAGCAAACACAGCAGCAGCAATGAGAATAAACAAGGACTTGCTGCCAACAAATTATCAGCTGGTCAAGTTTGAAGATATTGTGAGCTTTCCTCAGAAGACGGCTGAAACTATTTTTGCCTTTCTTGGTATTCCTCTTCCTCCTGCTAGCTTAAACCAAATATTATTTGCCACCTCCACCAGTCTTTTCTATCTTCCTTATGAAGGGGAAATTTCACCAAGTAGCATTCATGCCTGGAAACAAAACATGCCCCATGAAGAGATTAGACAGATTGAAGATATCTGTTGTTCACTGATGGACCATTTAGGATACCCAAAGTTTATAGAATAAATGCTGCTGGTCAGCAGAAATTTGCACTAATGATCTCTGACTCCCAATTTGTGGATAAATACTAGAGAAGTTTGTTTATTCTTGTAAAATGTGTACAGTCTGCTACTTTCAGAGAGATTATTTTAAGAAAAATATAACTGTTCTTGAAACTGTGGAAGGGTTTTTTTGTTTTGATTTGTTTTTCTTTAAAAAGATACTGTAACTACTTTTGTGGCCTTTCAAAAAAAGCTGTTTGAACCTTTGCAGAAGTACCAGCTGGGACCTCTATAGCTCAGGGGATTCGTAGTAGAACTGAGAGCTTTTCACTTCCAGCTCACCAGTTTGACTCCAGCCCAAATGGTTAGTTTCAGAAAGTATTTACCATCTGATGATTGTATGATGGTTTATATGAAATTATACTTGTCAAACTGGTCCTGTTCCCAGTGGTGATTGTTGGCCCCCTTGGACAGGTTTACTGATGCATTCTGTTGATGTCTCACTGGTCACTATAGTGGTGCAAAAATAAACATAAACTGAGATTTAGGGCTGTTCAGCATCCCCTTAGTGGGAGGAAACAGAACATTTGAGTAAATCTAGTTTCTTATTTACAATTTGAGCAGACAGGCCCAGGACTGGAATGAACTCGGATAATAAATCTAGTTCTAGGATATGTTTCCTGCATGTCAGAGATGTGGTACTTAAATTGGGGTTTGACATTTGACAAAATAGAAGTCTTAATCCTCCATTCCTGATGAAGTGGTACCCCTTGTGAGCCTGAAGTAAGTTTTCTAGAGAAAAAGAAATGGGATGAAATCTAAGAAACTAACAGGATCCCTCAAATGAGCAGTTAAAGTTGTGTAGTTTTGACCTGCCTCAACATAATCTAATTTTGAAGGTTGTTAACATATTGACTTCTTAAACTGTTTTATTCTGTACCTCTTGTCTTAGAGGGTCTGCAAGGGTTTTCTTTTTTTGAGTGAGACTCTTCCATCCTTCTTTGTTGCAACATGTTTCTGTGCTGATTTTTGTGCATAATTTCCCTGGGACCAGTGCAACTATGTGATGCCATTGGCAATGGCTTATTGTTGATGTCTGCATAAAATGCAATCTGAGATTTAGAAGACCTCAAATAAATCTCTAGCCCATTGTTGCTGTGGGATGTTTTGCTTGTCTGTATAATGAATTTCTGAAGGACAGCCATTGCTAACCTCAGGTCTTCTGTCAGAGAGGGGAGAGATCTGAAAATCACCTGACCTTCAGCCACCTCACATTTGAGTGATGTTTCCCTGCAGCAACCTATTTCCAAGGTGGTATGATTTTTATCGTGGTTGGTGTTTCTTTAACATGATGCTGTAATATGATGTTTATTTGAAAACAGATAGGCCTGATAAGATAGTTGTATCTTTGTCACAGCTTATTTTCTTCTTGACTCACACTCTTTGCGCGTGCCCATTAAGAAAAAAAATTCCCATTTCCCAGTTTAACTTGCTCAGCATTCTCTGGAAATGCATGCATATTGTAAATGTCTGCAGATGTGTATATCAGATCACAAGGAGACATCTATTTCCTTTACCGTCTGTTTTTTATTACAAGTGGAATTGTGTTGAAATATGCTTCAGTTGGTTTGTGGGAGCTGGAATCAGAGCTTATTATATATTGAAATGTGCGTGTAATTGTTATTTATTTGGGTGGTAAGCGTTGGGCAATGTCAAAAGTGCAGTGAGTTTCTTCATAGAGATTACAGATACCCTTGCTGAATTTTAATATAAAGGAGTTCTCTTTTCTTCCAATCTTACCATTGTGTCCCTGTCCTACCCAGCTGTTTTGTCCCCCCCCATATGCACATTTCATATCCTTGAGATATCTCATTGCAACCTAGATAAAAGTACCTCTTTCTCAGACAGTCATTAGTATGCCAAACAGGCCTCTACCATGATAAAGCTATTGATAATTTGTTGTCTCACTCACAGCAAATTACCTGTCGTTTACTAGCAGTAGCCATATTTTCCCCTTCAGACCTTTGTTTCACCCTTGCCTAGGTGGAGTGTCATGTTAAAGGAAATATTAAACAAGTTAATATACATTGACATTTTAGTGAAAGTTTTGTTTCCAAGTGTCATTCTTTTAAACTGACTTCCCTCTGAAGCCATTTTTGATTGTATGTAAAAGAAAGTATTGATGTTTGTACGGTTTGTACTTGACAGAATAAATTTCAGCATTTACTTTCTATTTCCAGGATTTACAGTCTAGAATCAGAACAAATAAAAAGGCTTTTCTCTGTCAGATGTTTTAGGGCAGCTGAAGGTAGGATTTTGTGGGTATACAGAGTTATTCTTAAAATTCTCTTTTATTATTTGAATTCAGAAGAAGAACGGTCACTACATAGACACAGACACTAAGCTCCCCTTTCTCCATATAATAATGTTTAAGACTGTCAATAAACTTTGAGAATTGTTTGACCTTTTTGAAAAACATGTCTGTTTAGGTCCATTGTATTGAAAAGTGTTCTGACACTTCCATTTACACTTTCATAAATACACTCATGAAAACTAGTCTCAGTACTTTATCTTCTTAACTTTTCTTCCTTTTTCTTCGTCTGTTAAATGTTGATAATTATTTTTACTATACTGTAGTTTGAACTGTCCAGTTATGACACAGCTAAGATTCTGCTGTATTTTTTTAAAAGGCAGGCTTTATTTAAATGCTTATCTCTAAGTCGTATTTGGAAGCATAAGAAAAATAAACACCAAGGAACACATTTCAGTTATTTACTTTGTGAGTAAGTGACATTGGCCCTGGGGAGATGCACATAGGTCTTGGCATTCAGAGTTCTATCAAATAGGATAAATCTGTAGTCTCTGAGCACATCTAAATGCCTCTATTGCTCCCAGTAGGCTTTTTCCAAGAGCAATGTCTGTGGAGATGATTCTCAGTATTGTGGTCAGATTGGTTCCTTCACCCTTTTTGCACACAGCTGGCATTCAGTCCTTATCAGATTTATGTTTGAACAGTTAATTTGACAGATCCAGAGTTTAATATCTGTACAAGATCCTCAATTATGTAAAATATATGGCACAGCTCATTTGACAGTGTAATACTATTCTGTTAGTGCAATTCAAACAAAAATGGCTTTTCAGATTTTATAAGTTACTGTTAACTGATTTGTAAAGCTTCAGTCATGGATAAGAATTTTTTTAAACTGTAAAAATGGTTTCATTTGCTGTTGAAACATAATGGTAGCAAACTCATGTCCATCCTACAGTCAATTATTAGTATTGGAGACATTATTCGTTTGATGAACATAAACATACACTAACTGGAATATGATACTGCATTTCCTGAAAACATTTGAAGTGCACAGTTCAAGATTAAGGATGAAAACATGTTATCAATATTTCTGTAAGTTACAAAAATTACCCCTTTTGCAAGAAGCCCATATGTTGGGTTCCATATGTTGGAATATTTTGTAATTAGAAACTGTGATACTTGTTTAGGTGACTTAGTAATTTATCAAAATTATTTCTTTTTATTTACATATAAATTTTCTTCAAGAGGATAAGTACTGTGTCTTAACAGTTCTATGGTCAGGGCATCATAAGCTTTGATTCTTTCCTCTGTACTCCTTTTTCGACTTGGTTCAGACTAAAACCTGATTTGCTTAACTCTCATGATGAGTGGGCTGTTTTCCAAGTGAAGAGTCTGTCTGGAGGCTTACAGTCTCGAATACCATATTTCAGTGTGGAATATGGACTATGAATTATGGATCAAATCTGTAAATTGTGATTTTTTCAGAACCATTTATTTGGACCATAAGTGGAACGATGTCTTGGTGACCTCAGTGAATGTTGTGCCATTGATTTCAACAGGAACAAAATACTGTCATCTGCTATCATAAAACTATTATCAACTAGTTAGCCTGAATATTCCGAAACAAAAGAAATGACAGGAAGTAAATACCTCAAATGATCATTAAAGGTTACTCTTCTTGCTATTAGGTGACAAAAGGAAATGTATCTTAATAGTGTAAAAAATATAAATTGCTCTGTAACTGTAACAAAAACTACCTTATAAGCTGTCTGATAAATTTATAAACCCATAAAAGGAGGTACAGAAACAAACACATATTCAAAATAATCTGCAAAGCACAATTTTCAAATGTCAGGACTTTGATTTTCTTTAGTGAGAAGAAATTTGCTGCTATGTGATCAACACTATTCTTGTAAAGGATGTGAATGGATAATCTTGTGCTGTCTCAGAAAATACTTAATAATGGGAAAGTGCTGTTTCATGTTGCTGAAATGATGCTGTTTTAAATTAAACTATACATCTTTCAAGAAGGCAATGTGCTGAGAGTTATATGTGATGGAGGAGAACAAAGACAGTCTGATCTCATTCACTCAGGATAATTTCTGAAAGCTTCTTCATTTATGGTGATATAAATTCAACACTTTGTTTACTGCCTTCACTGAGAAAGGTATTGTGGAGTTTTAAGAACATGACCTGAATTAATCTATGCCACATTAGGTAATTTAACTTTCACACCTAAATAAGGAGTCTTGTCACCTTAGAATCAATGGAAAACGAGTGTTGCCCTCAAAAGTAAATCAGACATTGCCATTATCTTTTTAAATACTCAAAAGCCAGGAGTGGTAAAACCCTTAATTTAGATGCCCACTAACAGGCCTCAGATGAAGTAGGATGAATTTGGATTTAAATGTGTATGGTCTTCCATTTGAGTAGATATCTATGTCTGAGCAATTCCAGTGTATACACTGTCCAAACAAAATTTTCTGAAACAACCTGCGTAAAATAAAACTATTGTTAATAAAGCAATATGTTTGTGTTATCCTCTTTTTCTTTCCGTATTATTTCACCACGTCAGATAACACAATACTTTGTGAAGTGGTCAAGTGTACGTATCTAAAATTTTAAAATCCTGCTATTCTTGTTTGTTTTGAATATGGAAACCATTGTTATCTTTCAGAAAGTACTGATAGCAAGATCTGGTTCTGTCTGCCCTCGAATGCACAGTAAGTACATTTGGTATTAAGTGAAAGACCACAAAATAGCTATATTCCTAGGACAGAAGAGGTGATTTCTCACCCAGTTTTTTGGGAACTGGACAGCTGGTGCAGTCCATACATTTGAAGTCCCTTAGTCTATAAACACTATTTGCAAGCTGTGTATTTAGACTAGTCCTCTTCTAGTTCCTGAACTATACACAGGAGTTTTTCCAGAGACAGATATTTGGCATCGAAACCATTATTAAAGGTAAGTAGGTAAGCAAGTTGCAGCAACCATGAATGTTCTCATGTGTTTATTTTTCTTTTTAAAGACATGTAATCAAGTCGAATAAATGAAGCCCTCTGGATATCTTTTGCTGAATGTGGGCTGTCACGGGCAGCATCTATCAGATCCAGAGGCACAGGTAGTTCTGCCTCGTTTCTGTTGCAGAGACCTGTAACCTACAAGAGGTGCAGATGAGCTGCATCTAGTGTTCTGCAGCTGAGTTTTGCAGGTTTAACTGCTTTTTTGTTCATTTAACTTTGCAGATTATGTTCGGGATATAACTTAGAGGAGCAGGAATATGACCTGATTCTATCTTTCCTGTGAAATTCAGCTTTCAGTTATAAAGAAAAGGTTTGCAGGTTTTTAAGTATTTTTGAAGTGATATTTAACTGTGAAGCAGACATAATGGCTTTTTTTTCTGGAGGGTGTTAGCCCTGTGCCTTCTCTTTTAGTGGCTGCTGACTGATTTTGCAGTTGGCAGTCAGTAGGTGCCTATGCTTTGTAGCTCATCCTGGGTCATGTCACTACTCACACCAGTAATTTTTTTTTAACCTTCTGAATCTTGAACCCAACTTTGTATTTTGAGAAAGTTACGTGGAAAATGCCTGTTATGATAGGAACAACAACGTGTTTTGTAAAAAGAATGTTGCTATTTATTGCAAATTCTTTGACAATATTTGTCTCCAGCTATTTTCTGAAAAGTTGTTCAAAGTGGATAAGTGCTATGTACAAAGCTGAGAGAAAACTAATACCAGGAGCATGATAAAAGGTAGGCTGTCAGAGATAATAAATGCACACTTGTATCTGTGAAAGCCATTAATATTTTCACTTTTAATTGATTTTCTAAGAGAACAGTTGCTTACATTTTCTTTGGGGGTTTTTTTAACCTTCTGTTTCCATCCTACAGCTTGCCTGGAAATAGACTTTTTTCCTATGTTTTCTGAATCTTTGAAATGTTTATTTTGTAGCATTTTCTTGAACCTTTTGTTGTGTTTCAGGATCTTTGAGTCTGTTCTCTTTACAAATTGCATCCTACAGCTGCCACTTGATTTCAAGAAACATAATCTCAAAGGTAGTGAGGGATATAGGTACACAGAAATGAACTGAGAAACAGGAGAAACAAAACGTTACATTGCTGAAGAGAACAGACTTTAAAATGTCTGTTAAGAGTATTTAGATCATAATGAGCTAACAAATCATGCCTGAATAATAGACTTTATTATTCACTTTAACTGATTAGCTGAATATTGTCTGTTTCAAATTACCACGTGAGTACTGATGGAAAGTGAAGTTAGAAGGAAGTTTTGTTTGTATATATCTATATTGACTTTTTTTCTTCAAAACGATGCTATTCTTTTGTATTCCCAAGCTGTGTTTGTTTGCAACAAAATAGCTGTTAACTAATGCATCTCTATAACAAAATTGTTGATATCAAAGGATGCTTTTCAATGATAAGAGGCAGCTTTACCTGCTGGGTGTAGATTCAATATCGATGGTTTCTCAACTGCCAGCATCCTTTGGTGACACATTTGAAAGAAAAGTTTACTTCTGTAAAAAAGAATTGTTTCATCTTAAAAAATGGACTGCAGTTTTGCTGAGCAAAATAGAGGTGACATGAGAAACTGCCTATTACAGACAGAATACTATCAGTTAGTCATGATTAAACCAGTCACATAATCAGATCTTTAAAAGTATACATGTAGTTCTCGTCTTTTCCTCAGCCTAATTGCTAACCTTCATGACCCTCTTTATTTGCAGGTCAGGCTAAGATGAATTTCCTTCTATTTGCTGAAATAAAAGAGCAAGCCTACATGAAGGTGGCCTGGCTTTGTTGATATGCTAGGGTTTTTTGAAGTTGCTGTCACTTGAATGTATGTCTGTATCTCTCAGTCACTCTAGGGTACATTGCAAATCTTACGTAATGAATGATCCTGTTGATTTCAGCATGTAGGAATTTACCTATTTGTATTCCATCCTTTTCTGACGATAGCCACATCTCAGTATCCTTAACACATGAAGTGAATAGAATGATTAGTAAAGTGCCAGGCTCGACAATAAACAAAGATTTCTGGGTTTCATGGTTCACATCTTGTTGCGAGTGTTTGCCAGCAATCTGCTTCATCTGCATTTAGCTCAGTTGGCTCTGCATAGCAACAGACTCATAGCACCCTTTGAAGAATTTCCCTTGAGAAATGTATAAGTTAAAGGCATAGTTTTAAACAGCTAAATGTTTATATCATTGCTTTAGGGCCTCTTAAGTTAATGTAGGTGAAATTTTCTTTCTGATTTAAAGGTGCAAGGAAAATGAAAGGAAAAAATTACATTTCCTTGACAGTTAAATAAAGATGTAATTAAAAAAAAAAAAATCAGGTGTTATTAAAGTTTAGAAAAAAATCTGTAGGGTCAGTTTAGCAAAACTGCTATTAATTGTATTGTTAAGTGGTTCCTCTTTATGCTCTATAATGTATCCTGCAAGACAAAGACACATATGACCAATTTGCATTTCTGAAACAGAATCAGCTAGATACACAAGCAACTTTTAACTGAAAGCAGATGCAATAACCTCATGAAAAGGTGGTCTTAGACATATTTAGATACCTTGCAGTTTCTGTTTTGCTTAGTGACTTTTATTTCATGTTTTCAATGGTGACTTAATCAGTTCCCTGGGAAAGCCAATGCTTAACAATCCCTTTGGTAAAGAAATTTTTTCTTTATGACCTTGTCTGACACAACTTGAGGCCATTTGCTCTTGTTCTATCGCTTGTTATTTGGGAGAAGCTACTGAATTGCACCTCACTACAACCTCCTTTGAGATAGTTGTAGAGAATGATAAGGTCCCCTCCTTCAGCCTTCTCTTCTCCAGGCTAAACATCCTCAGCTCCCTCAGCCACTCCTTATCAGACTTAGTTCCAGGCTCTTCACCAGCTGCATTGCCCTTCTTTGGCTGCACTTCAGCACCTCAGTGTCTTTCTTGTAGTGAGGGGCTTCTCAGCCTTTTGTCTAAAATCAAGTCTTGTCTGGAGTAATATGTATGTTGTGCATGCATATCATGAAGTTCCTAAAATCCTGCTAATTTTGGGAAAGAGTCAAAATGCTGGAAAACAAGCAATGTCTATATGGAGATGAAGTAGGTGTTCACAGAAAATGTGTGCAGTGAAATACAGAGACATTTGAAGGTGATGAAGGCTCTCAGCAAATACACTGAATTTGTTCTGAATTTAGAACTTAAAACGGGCTTTGATATTTGAAGCTTGCTGGGAAGTGTTTAGGTTGTGGCTCACTTTCCTTGCAAATCAAGCACTTCTTCTTAGTGGGGCATTTTAGCTGGAAGTTTTCTGAGACTGACCATCATATGTTCATCTTCTTTTTTCGTGCTGTGTATTTTCCCTATAAGACTTCTATTTATCTATTTTAGAAAGATATATTTGTTTATCAAGAGTGAATTTGATGAACTGTTTCATTAGTTTTTCCTTCTGTTGCTTTAAAAGTAGAAATCATACTTTCAGGCATTTTGTGAAGGAATCCATCAGAATTTCTGAAAGTCAGAAATTAGAGAAAGCAGTCAATATAACTGGTTGCAAACTCCGCAAATTCTTCAAGATGTCATGTTATACCAACAAAAAGAAGCATAAGAATTTAACTTTATTTTCTCTGCTGCAACTTAATGGGTACAATTGTATTATTTATGGTGAAAGTACCCCTTTTTTTAAAAAATAAAAAATACTTCCTTCATCAAAACAAATGCATATAGTTCACAGTTTTAATTATTGTATTATGAATATAATAAGTAGCTGGAATTCTGTGGTAGACCAAATCCGCAATATCTCTTGCACCCTTTGTGAATTCAACTCCCACAAAAGTTACTTAACTGGTCTCTCGCTCTAAGGCAAAATCTGTTCATCGCACTTAAACCACTGGCAAACACTTCAAGAAAAATTAATTTAATCATATTTTATCATATTTTAGTTTTGTATATCTTATTGACAAGAGAAGGTTGAGTGTTCTGCTTTCATTTTGATATAAAATGCACTCATCTAAGTAAGCTGTCCTGTAAATTTGCATATCTGTTCCCTTCCAGAATTCGCAGAGATAGTTTTCTAGTATGGCTGTTCTTTGCTTCTTTCAGTAAAGTGTATTTTTGATTAACTGGTTAGAGAATGTGGAATTTAAATAAACAACTGTTGAACTATTTTAAATATTTTAGCAAGTGGCCTGTACTGATTATGTCTCTTTTGACTTTGAGTTACAAGTGTACCTCTCCAAAAACAAATGCTCAAAAGTGGTACCTCAAATCTATCTCATTGACCGTTCAATTCTTATTGCAAAATCATTGTAAAAGTGGCCCAGGATCTTTATCCAGGAGATGAGTACATCAAAAATAGTTGCTTTTCACATCAAAATGAGAACTCTGACTGTTGGACCACGAATATCAAGGCACAGCATGGCTTCTCATCCTGCTGTTGTGTAATCATGTTTTTAGGATGAAGTGATATGATGTACTTTGATGCCCTGATACCAACACAAAAGCTGTGTCAAGAATGAAAAATAGTAGTTTTAATCAATATGTAGTAATATTTCTTGCCTGAATGTATATAGAATCACGTTTTGCTGGGGTCTATATTTCTAACTGAGGTCAGTATCTTCTGGCACTAGGAAAACATGATGATATGCTAGCTCATATTATGCATTGACGGAAGAAGTAGTCGATACAGGATAGCCTATAGCCTAGAGTTCTTCATCTGTTTCATTTTAGTATTGCCAAAAATATACTGTAAATAGGATATTTTTATTGTGCTCACAGGGCATACTGTAAGCTGTGGAAAGAATGATCTTTTTCTTCATTGAAAGGCTTAGCAGAATTTTTTTGTGCTATGTCTTTCACTGCTGCCAGAACAGCAGAGCAAAAGGACACAGCTGGAGGAGAAGATATTATAGCAGGATGTTCCTGCAATGTGATGGCCCTCAGAAGAGTCACCTTGGCTGTGCAGCCACAAATGAAAACTAGAAGCCTATTGCTTCTTTCTAACTCATGGATCGAATCTTGGAAGTCTCTTACTTTTGAGCACTCTGTGGATCCAGAAATGATAAGGCATTTAAAAAATAACCCTTGAAAGTACTTTTAATGTCATGACATCTGAGATAATCACGCAACTTCCGTGACCTTGACTAATGCTCCTAAGAGATTGAAAATGCCCAGATGGGGGTGTATAGTCATGTAAAAGAAAAGGTAATTTCCTGGGATGTAAGAAACACAACATTTTAGCTCATCAGGCTGTAAGGGTATGGCACAGCACAATTCAGGAGTAGACAAGTAAATTGACAGCACAGACTCCTGAACAGCTTCTAGTTCTGGTTCAGATTGATCGCTGTGGCTGAAGTCAGCACAAAGGCTGGGCACTGGTACAGATACTGATACTGATCCAAACAAATGCTGTTATGTGGCCTCTTTCAGGTGTCTTAAGAGAGTAGAGGATCCACTCCCGTAGTTGCCCGTATTGGTGAAAGATGCTGTTGTAGTTCCTTAATGAGTTTGTTCCGAGCCAGTGAAATCTGCCAATGTATGTGCAAGGCATGGCATGTACAAGGCCACGTTCAGGAATCAGGCTGACAATGGGGATGAGAGGAGGGAAGCATGCAGTGCAGATGTAAAGGCAGTGGCAGCTTGAGATGAACAACAGGAAGGAGAAGGGGTGAGATACGAATAATTTGTGGCGGTCTGGAGATTCTAGACATCTGCAAGGAGGCAAAAGTTTGGCATGTTAACAAGTGCCTGTTGTAATTCTTGTAATGGTACTACTTCTCTATGTTAGCTGCTGTGCTGTCATTTCAGGTTTCTGCAAAGGAGAATAGCACAATTGATTCTGTAAAGAAGCTTCATTTAATGTTATAATTAAGCACATTTTACAAAAGTGAAAATTACTAGCGTCATATGTTTTTTGCTTAATGACAAATTAGATCTCAGAATGTAATATCTTGAGGGTTAGTTTTGGTTTTAATTTATTTTTTTTAATCACAGATTTCCATTAGGAATAGATGACTAAAATATGTACCTCCACAAACTACTCAAAATAATACATAAGAGTGAGGGATATGAGACCTTTGCTATTTCCAAGCATTTCAAATGAAATACTTTAGAACTGGGATGCCAGTGGCAAAATCTCTAGGTCTTCTGCCTCAGTATTATGAAATTAGATTGTAGCAAAATAATTTTATGTAAAAAACTCCTACTATGTTTCATCAGTTGTATTTTGTTTTCAGTTTTGTCATTTATCTTTAATTCATTGGGGGTTTTATTTATTTTCTATGAATAAACACTGAATAGCTATGTTTATGTATCCTGAAAAACCACTGTAAATTAGCACAGTACCACTGAAGATAATGAAGCTGAGCAGGGCTGTAACAGCTGAGGTTAGATAGCCTTCTTTGTGCAAAAGAAATGTCAATGTGGGACAGGGGCTTCATCTTGATGAGAGGGTGGCGTAACGTTTTGGGACGTGACCCAGAAGACAGCCACTGTAAAACTCAGCCTTGTGCAATGCATTATATTCCCTCCATATCCCTCCTACCCTTTTCCTTTTGTAGCTGAAAAGGGAGCATTGTCCACAGCCCCATTACAACTGGGAAATGAGACCTCTTTAAACATTTAACCTCTTGTTTTTCTGCATGTTGGCTTCTGTTCATTTAGATAAATAAATAAAAGCTCCCATTAGTGTTGTGTAATCAGCCTGCAATCAGAAACACAAGGAGAAAATACTGACTGGCACTTGAACTACATACTACTTTGTTCTCTTACAAGGCAGTATGGCAGCCCCTGCTCTGATGATAAACAAAGAAGTATATTGAATCTTTATCTAAAAACTCTGCAAGAACTAGCTGTGTACCTATTTCTGTGCTTTGGGTACCTGAATGGTGAAAAACCTATTGATAGCAAAACAGATCACAGAGGTTTAAAAGATTGAAAGATAGGCCAAGTGGTTGCTAAGCTTTAGATTTACAGCTCTCTTTGAAGACCTGACTGAAATCATAATGATAAAGGATTTTTGCTTAGCATGCCTGCTATGGTTTTGTGAGACATTCAAGTATCTTAGGCTGTGTCTGTACCTATGTGCTGAACTCCTGGCAGCATATTCCAGGGGCTAGTTTCTATCCACTTGCCAACAGTGGAGGTATTTTGTTTTAAAGAGTGCTATAACAAAGGATGATACCTGTTCTTCTTCTAAATGGTGAAATCAAGAAACACCAGCAGTTTCAACTCAGTTTCACTTAAAAATGATATCCTTGAACTTGAAACCCAAGTGATATTGAAATAAATGTTTAAACCAGATATTATCAAAGTTGATTGTCACTCCATATGTTAGAAAGTAAAGGTAAGGTACTTTGACAAGTAGTTGCAGTTTGTTGTTTT
Source organism: Ifrita kowaldi (assembly GCA_013398055.1). NCBI lineage: Eukaryota > Metazoa > Chordata > Aves > Passeriformes > Cinclosomatidae > Ifrita > Ifrita kowaldi. The sequence goes on from VZRS01008828.1 coordinate 305,355, forward strand.
TACTAATTAGTTCATTTCCTTCTTTCTTTTAAAGTGCACGGCAGTCCATGGCTGCCTTTTCTGCTGCATGAACGCACAGTGCTGCTTGTGTTTCAGTACAGGCCAGATGAACAGAACATCTAGTTAAGATCAAGAATGAGATTAGGTCTTATTTAGAAAACATCATATAAAAACCAGCCAAGTAAGCCAAATAGACAGAAGTAATGTGAACAAAAAATCCTGACCTGAATTCGCAGTGATCTTTCAAGCAAGATAAGAGAAGGAATTAATTAGCCTAATCTTTGGGTGGAACTGTGAAGCATATACCTGCATAAAACTGCATGGCTCTTGCCCATGTGGAAAAAGTTGTCTCCTTAGTGAGGGCTGAGGTGTTCTCCAAGAGGCATTCTTCCTATATTTTCTCAAATCTGTAGCCACATCAGCTGTAATGCTTTGTTGATTTCCTATCACAGGCTTTTTTCTCTGATAGTGTCACCAGATAAAGAGGATTCTGAATTGCATCATACAAAATGAGATTTCCTTACTCCTGGCAATTTTTCTGTAGCAGATGTTAGAGAAATTACAATGCAACAAAATTACAGGTGTTCTGTTCTGCTCGAATTTGATATTGACTTTTTAGAACTCAGCCCCCAGAGACCCAATGAATAGGTGGTTTTTAAAGTCAGTAGAGTTTCTCTCTGGCTCTTAAAGCTAATGCATGTCTGTTTTAATGTGCTTGAGCCAGGTTACAGCTCTCTTGCCTCCAGCCTTCTGTAGCTAGCATTGGGCCATCAGCAAGAGGGGTGGGTATGAGAAAATTACTCCTGAGATCCCCACAGTTATAAATTCTATCCCATTTGATAAACAGACCAGAGATTTCAGGTCTGAGGGACGTGTATCTTAGCTTGTTTCTCCCCAAGCATATACCTTCACACAGATGAATTAGGGCATGACATTTTGGAGCCCCATAGCTACCACATTTCCACTGGAATTTCTCCTCCAAAATAATAGCTTGGACAAGGGGGGAAAAAAAGGAAGAAAAGAAAAAAGAGGCGTTAAGAAGAAATGCCTGATTTTCTATAGGTGATTTGTCCTTCAGCATGAAATTATCCCATCAGGACATGAGTAAGAAAGAAATAAGATTTCAAATATTATAGAGATACGAGTTTGTTCAAGCACCTAAGGTAACGGTGCAGACAAAATAAGTTTCCCACTGAATACAAAGGAAGAAAGAGTGAGTTTATAAGAAGGTAAAAAAGGCTGTACTTGACTGGAGTAAAGGACCATTCAACTCAGTGTGCTGTTTCCAGTAGTTGCCATATATGAACACTTAGGTAAAAGTACAAACAGTGTAAAAATAGGATTCTTCCTCTGATCGTTTTCCCTGCCTCAGGACTGAGCTAGATGCATTTAGCAAATCTAAATAGATTTCTTTTCCATTAGGTTTTTCAGTCTTCCCTTGAGTCCATGTAAAATTTAGAATCTATTATGTCCTCTGGCAAGGAGTTCAGCAAGGCTGTTATTCCTTATTTTAAGTGCCATCTTTCAGTATTTGTTTTCACCATAGCTCCTGTCATCTGTTTTCCAAACTGAAAAGTCCTTGTTTACTTAGTGATTCTATGCTTGAAAGCATTCCACTCCTGTAATAATCTTCTCTTCCCTTATCTGATTTTTTGTTATTATCTTTGTTAGGGGGACAAGAGCTGCTCATAGCGTTGAAGGTAGGGACTGACACAATTTTAGATGCTAACTTATGACTCCAAGTTGGTGTCTAATCATATTTTAAAGATGCTTACCTTTTTCTGCAACTGTAACCAGTTCTGTTTTGTACTCTGATTCTCAGCGAGAGATTTTGAAGTTTGCTTATAACAGAAATGTTATAAATAAATTATAACCATATTAACTGAGTGTTTACAAGTCATAGCAAAAATCTTCAGACACAGCTCTACAAAGCAAAGCCTCTGTTTACAAAAAAGAGTCCAAAAAACGCTCCAACAGAATTTTGTCAACATCAAGTTTATTTTTTCTTAGAATCAAAACTTGCTACTAGTTTCAACTTTGTCACAAAGAAGAATAGGTGAATTTTCAAGTTAAAATAGGGTATGAATAGCTAGTAAACTGATACAAATACTAACAGAGCAGCAGCATCATCTCTGTTCTGACCATTAATGCAACTTGTCTTCAAAGTCAGCTGTGTACTTCTGAAATTTTTACACAGCTTTTAAATCTGCACAAGATGTTGCTTGTTAAATCTGAAAGTAGAATCACATCTGGATTTTGCATGGCATTGCACAAAGAAAACAGGCAAAAAAAGAGTGCGAGAAGATCTAATTAACTCTTTAAATATTCAAGAGCTCTTACCTAGCTTCAGCAATATACAAAATGCTGTGTAATGCAGAAGTTTGCACTCCCTCTGTTTCTCTCTTTGTAGAAAGGTTTCTCACAAGTATCTAGTTAAAATATACTTGATTATATTTTAATCCTTGTTAAGATTCCTTGTCTATGCAAACATGAATATGCTTTGAGAAGGAACATTTTCTGTTTAGAATGCTATTCTGGAGCTCTTAGTGTTGTTTCCTGTGTAATCATCTCGTGTAATCTTCCTATATCAAGACAAAAAGAAATCAGTCTGGTTGCTGAACACATAACTGCATGTCTGTCAGTAGAAAGGAGGAGATTATACAAAGGAGAGGATATGCTCCCTAAAAATTGCTTTATCACTAGGTAGATTTTGGTGGACACCTGAAAAGATTCACTTTTTAGAGTTACCTTTGTGCAGCTTTTCTCAGTTGTTTGGCTTAGATGTATAAGTCCCATTTCCAAATAAAGTGGTTCAATGGATGCACTTGATTCTGTTAAATAATTAGATTAGACATCTAATCCACATTCCCTGTCTGTGTACAGATGAGTTACATGTACTCTTAGTGTGTCATGTGAATTACAGCAAGGAGGGGGGTGCAGAAATCTCTGGCCTGTGTGATGCCATGAAAGACAGATCCTTGAGTAATCTTAGTTATTCTCATAGGCTTGAAGTTTCTGGCTCTCTGATATACAGCTGACAAGACGTCACAAAATGAGACCCTCTGTTTTTTTAATCACATCAAACCCCTGTATACCAAATGAGCTAAACTCTAGATTACAAGAAGGATGCAGAGTTGCCAAATTTACGGATCATCCAGGTGGTTACAGCAGTCTATATGCATTTGGCAAACTTCAGCCTTCAAAGAACATACTGGATTCAAAAAAGCCATAGGATCCATCAGTGGCATGGCTATCAAAGCAGTGTAGTGGCTAGGGTTCATGCTCTGGCTGATCATCACATAAGCATTCTCACCCCATCTGAGCTGTTAACATAGCAAATACATTGCATTTACTGCTGCTGTACCGATGGCTGTGACCACAGTGACAAATCACATCTGCTGCTGAACTGCATGTGTGAGGATATAGCCGAGTTCCTGCTCAACAGGGAATGATAGACTGTTTCAAGTCTCCACACATCATTTTTCACATTGCACACAGTCATAAAGAGAACCATAACTTCTTTAATGTAAGGGATGAAGCAGCAAAGAAATTGCTGATTATAGAAGACAGAACTTCTTAGCTGCTACCAGCAGGATTGGGGAGGTCTTCAGTCAGGGCAGAGGGAAAATACTGAAAAATACAGAAGTAAATATGGGATTAGAAGAGGTAGGAAAGGATATTACTTGGGTAGCAGTCTCTTGGAAAACTCTGTAAATGTGTCCTCTGACACTGGACAGCTTGTTCCCCAACTCAGGTTGGGAGCTAAAGATGCCAGATTTCTACTGTGAAATTGCAGTGAATGGAGGAAGTATGCACATATCAGAAAGGGGTATATATATATTCTCAATGTGGACCTTCTGGCATGAAAGTCCAGGATAAAATTCATTACCATAAGTATATCTTTCAAAATATATTAGAAAGTCTATTTTCAGAGTGCAAAACAGCAATAAAGCAGCCATTTCCCAAGCAATTTCCCCTGTGTTTTATTGAGAATGGGAATATATGGTTTTGGGATATTGAAGGAGCAGCTCATGTCTCCAGAGGTGATTGAAGCAGTGGAATTTATTTTGAAGTAATGAGCTTGGAAGAAAAGCATGGAGAGAGATAGTTCTGTCATAGTTGAAGGTCTTGTAGAAGGAGGGGAGGATGCTGAGAGTTGAATAAAAGGTGAGACTGCCAGCAAAGGCAAAGGCAGCATCCTGTATGACCTTTCCTTCATGATCTTCTCAGATAGCTGTATTCTTAGGACATCTTCTCAGAGTGTTGTATTCTCTCTTTTATTTTTTTGGAGCTCCCTCCACCATCCAGTGCCCTCTTGCCTCCCCTGCCATTCTCTGGAGCAATTTATTGTCCCAGGGAGAAATCCAATGAACAGCAGGGAGACAGCGTTTGGTGCATTGTCGGATCCAGTGTCATCCACACTGAAATAAGTGTAAAGAGTGTTGTGGTTCTTCTGGATGTGTATTACATATTGTGATCTCTGTGCTTCCCAGCATCTTGTTTATAAAAGTACTGTTTTTTTCCCCAGGTTATTCTTGTTATACTTTAATTATAAGCTCTTTAAAAATGTAGGCTAAGGTCGCTAGCTAATTTTCATTGGCAATGCTAGATAATACAATAACAATTTGAGGTGGCCTACTAATGTTCAATTACAGTAATTTGTTTAGTGAGCTGAAATGCAACATTAGGAAAAAAACGTGTTTTATTGGTTTTTCCTTTATGCTAATGTTTGTGAAATGTTAGCAACGATCTTACAGTTAAAAACGGCTTTCTTCAGTCTTCTGTATTGTCTTATGCTTTATTTTGTGACTGTCCCTATTGTATTAATTTCAGAAAATTAAAATTCTTGAGAAGTTCCATGCATTATTTTTAGTTCTGAAATGGTTGCCATCCTAAATTGGATAGGAAAAAAAAAAAAGAAATGTCATATCTTGCTCAGGGCCAAACTACTATATTTTTAAACTTATCTAGTGTCAAAGTAGCATAGAAGTTAACATTTCCTTGTTTAAAAGAAGCCAATGACTACTTATAGTACTCAAGCATGCCCTCTTTATCTGGTAATTTCAGAGTGCTGATCTGAACAAAACCTAGTGCATCACTCCTTCATGGACTGATTGGTGGTTAGAAACAAGCTTTAACAAAATTAACAGCAGAAATAATGCTCTTGCAAAATGTATTTAACTATACTTGTATATGCAAGTGGATGATAACTTCCTAACTTACTAGTATTGGAAAGATAAATTCTGGACTTGCTGTTAAAAACCCTTCTGGAAAATATAGTCCTAAGTAATTAAACAAAACACAGATTATTAAGGTAGCATTCTTAATTTCTGAACTGAAACGCTTTAAGGAAAGTCTGTGTAAACAGCACACATTATGTACAGAGAATCACCCCAGCAGTGGGATTTGAATAACTGCATAACTCACTCAGTGTTTCTCACCTGGCAGTGCTTTTTGCTTTAAATGTACCTCTTCTCCCATTGTGTGAAAGGCATCAATTTCCAGTGCTGGAGGGTCATGCCTCTTGACTGGACCCAAAGACCTAGTGTTAAATGATTTTGATCTGCTTTCTTCCTAGGAACATGAATTCAGCTAGCGGAGGAGTTTGGATCTGTCTGATTCTATGTGCAACGTCAGGATGACTTGGATAGGAAGAAAAAACACTGCTGGGAAAGCTTTTTTTATATGTTCTTAAGGGAGAAAATAAGTGTTTGCTTATCTGCTGTGTTTAATTGAGTTGGGATTATAATTGTTCAAGTTTTCACTCCCAACTGTATTTGTAATGGGAACAGTATTTGCAGTGTGTTTAGTCTTCCTGGGCTTCACTGTGCCCATTAATCTAGCTTTATGAAGGATTTACATTTTATATTTGCTCATCGTATTATTTTTAAAAGAAACAAAAAGCTCCCAAATAAGCCCATAAAGGCAAGGTTATGAACAGTTAAAAGGAAAAGATAGCAGTTACAGTAAGAATTTGTAAATTGAGTGCAGCAAGGTTGGCAGGAAAAGCCAGGAAAGTGCTTATACTCTCACAGGGTAACTAATGGTTTAGTAATAGATTGAGAAAAGAACTGATATAAAAGTTTACAGGATGCTTTTATTCCTCAGTGAAAAACACAGAAGAAGGAAAAAAAAAAAAAAAGAAAGAGACCAAAAGTATGAAAAGAGCTTTAAAGGCAGCAAAACGTACATCAGGGAAAAGGGGGATTGTTCAATTTATGCCACTGTTTTAATAGACCTAAAGGATTTCACTTGACATGCGACCCTTCAACACAAGCCAAGATTTTTGTACAGGCTTTCTATTTTGGATAATAAACATATGTTGGACAAGTAAGTTCCTCTGGTATTTAGACACAAATGTCAATTTTATGGTGGAAAATGTAGTGGCTTATGTGTAGTAGTCGTCGTTGATATCAATGGATAAAAACAAATGGATTAGTTTTGAAAATTATGGTGAATGCTGTTATGGAAATATACTGGGAAATCATGAACTGAGGGATGTGGAATGGATCTACATGTGGAACAAACTGAAATCTGACTTTTTAAATTATTTAGCTGTATTTCGCTATATGTCCTTCCCTATCTATCTATACAAACATAAGCACATACAGTATTAAAGAAAGAGGGCAAGTTCAGAGTGTAAAGAAAATCCCCCATGGTCATAATCTAACCTGCAGCACTGGAAAAATAGGAAGGAATGTTAATCAAGGAAAAACTATTCTGTAAATAACTGATACATAGTGCTGCATCTTCTGCTGAAACTGTTACTGGCTGTAACTGCTGCAGAAACTGCCCTAGATGGGCAGAGCACTCAGGGGTTTCATCTTTGTCGCAGTGTTTTCGTTGGTTTTTTTTTTTAATTTTTTTAATTTGAGACATCTGCTATTTCATGTTTTTGGTATTCCCCACATTTAATTTCTTTCGAACTGAAACATGAGCCTTGAAGGTTGCATTTGCTAAGGTATTGATTATTTCCTTTTTAAAAAAATAGAAAAATACATCATCTATCACTGACATTCACAGAACATTAACTAAGTTTTAGTTTATCCAAATTTTTCCTGAGGTGCAAGTCATTTTTAAACCCTGTATTAGTCAATCAAGTCCACCTTAATATTCAGATCATCCATTTTACAGGTTTCCCTTGGTGCTATTTGTCAGAAGATTTAAAGTCACTTGAAAATTTGTACACCATAGTGAGCTTCAGATATCAATTGCCATTTTTTCTTTCTCTATGCCTTCTTTCCCCTCTACAGTCATTCTCTCCTGTGTTTATGCATACTTCCTTCTTTTTGGTATGATTCATGATGACTATTTTTAAAACATATGGTGATCATTGTGCGTCATGAGGATGAGATCCTTTACCCATGTTTTGTGGTATGAGATTATGAAGTGTTTTGAGAAAAGCTCCTATTCTTTCTCTCTACCAGTAAATCTCATGGATCACTTCCACAAACACATATATATCCTCAGATCCCAATGCATCTAGGACCTCCAGAGCCAAAGCGTTACACAGACTTAAACTAACTTTAACAGTAAAATGATTTAATCTATTTAATGTAAAATGTTTTAATCCATTGATACGAAGATCCAAAGAATGGATCTTACCCATTTTTCCCCTTAAAGTCAAACTGAGTATGTCTTATATTGTATGTTTCCAGCAACTTATTTTGAACCTATGTACGCTTTCAAAGGACTATTATTTATAAACCGTTTTCTTTCTTTGCTACTTTTTGTAATGGATCAGGGTGTAGAAATATTGAGGATGTATAGGTAATTGGGCTACTTGATGGCTTGGGAGCAATTCATATTAACTACTGTCTACTTCATCTCCTCTTATTGTTTGGAGTGAAAATTAACTCTCCAATACCTATAGTGCCATGGAAAACATAATCTACTTTTTTAATAGCTTGTAGATCAAATAGCTCAGCTCTGGGAAATGGGCTCCAATAAAAGCTCCATTTTGTTATGCTGGGCAGCAAATCCATATTATAGAAGCTATCTTCATTATTCATTGGTATTTTCCTAACTTAAAGTTTCCTTCAAGTAGTGTTAACATTTGATGATGGAAAATGAAGGCCAATAAGCTGTACAGTGTACGTGCTTTGTAAAATGAATTGGCCTCTTGGGAACAGAAGAGCTACAACTTCAGTAGTAACAATTATGTTTTTATGGGCCAAGACAGAAATAAAATGTTGAAATGGGAAATTAATGCAAAAGCTTAGTAGCAAAATTATCAAAAGCTTAGAATCAGAGCATGTAAAAATCATTGTAATATATCAAAGCATCTGTTTATGAATGATCAGTTACAGAGAAGCTGAGAGTTATAAATAAGGTTATACTTTCCCATTTTCCTAACATCAAATACTGGCTAAAAATCTTTTTATTAAAAATATGCATTATGTGGGTTTTACTTCCTTTTTGCTCAAGTTCAATTTTCCTCATTTTTTAGGTAATAATTGAACAAAGAGCAATTAATGAGTCAAAGACCATTCCAATTTCTAGTTTAATGATGGATAGGCAATGATAGGACATTTGGATATGAAGACATGTTATTTGGACACTGTAAGTTTCAGAGTAATTTATAATGCTATATTAGATGTGATACTTCTGTTGTCAGTCTGTAGAAGTTTTCAAAGCAAGAAAACAAAAATCAGCATGAGATGAGAGTGGGTTCCTAAAAATACCTTAAAGAATATCTGCAAATCTATACTGTGGTAATGCTCAAAAATTTATGTAAATCTCTGCTGGCCAGTGCTGGCTGGTGTCACTTTGGTGTTTTTTTCGATCTTTTATTCTGTTGCTCATTTGAATTAGAAATGAGTCTATGATGGCTGGCAGCAATCAGCAATAGTGTGTACAGGGATGCAATATGCTTAATAACATTTATTAAGAAAGGTTTCCACAAAATCCAAAATTGTATTAAAAATTTCCAGTTAACTCATTGCCCATAGGAATTAAAACCATCCTTTTTTGGTTTATTTAATCTGATTAAACTTTCCATGCTTTAGTATATGCATGCATGTGCACTGTGTGAATATGCCATGTGCAGGATAGAAAACCTATTTTTAAGCAATTTTAAGCTTCCAGCTACTGAGATGCAAACCTTTGGTTTTCATAAATACGTAGCAGATGCGATTCACTTGTGTACATTTGAATTTGTGTATGTGCTGGAAAGACTCTACTGCGTATCAGAATGGACAGAAAAATATTAATTTTTGTTTCAGAGAGCTCCCATCTCAACTCAGGGTGACACTACTGTACTCTGTTTTGTATGAGCACCATAAATCAAATAAACGTATAAACAATCTCTCATTCCACTTAAAATATTTAGAAGTATGAATGATAGGATTAACAGATGTTGTGCCTTCCCAAGGTGTGGCAGAACGTTTGTGTCAAAGTGAGAAGCTGAAGACACAGATATATCAATAGCTCCTTATACTTCAGCATTGCAACAGCATATGAATAGTAAGGAAACATTTTTCAGGGAAAGCAAGTTCCTGCAAAATTTTAAGGTCATAAAAAAGGGAAGGAGATTTTAGGCTTTCTGGACAGTGCCTGGGGAAAGATTAGCACTTTCAAAGAGGATCCACTTGAGTCAGCAAAATTAGTAGGGAGCTCCCAGAAGCCAATGCTTGCTCATTGTCCATTTAGACATGTAATAGATGATGGGAAGTGTTGAGATGGGGAACTCATTTTAAAACTCAGATCTTAGAACTTCACAGGCATTCCCTTGAAATCCCCAGCCTGAGATGTTGCCTCATTAATAGATATCTAATTAGACTCTCTGAAAGGCAGGCAGTTTTCAAAAAATTTGAGGTGGTTTCTCTGGTTTTTATTCCATGTGTGGCTGCAGTCCCTAATTTACACTTTCAGGCTGAGAGTGATTTTGTTCACAATGTACAGGTGACTAAATCCCTTTAGACACATGGGGATCGGGGAAATTTAGGGTTTACTTGTAATGCTTGAAGTGTCCCTTTTCTCTTCTTAAAGGAAAGACATAAGGGTAAATTAAAGTCCCGCATCCCTGTCTTTAGCCATTTTTCTATCTTTTATGCAGTCCTGCACACCGATAGCTAAAGAGTTTTTTACCAGTAGGGAGGCCGTGGGTAGTTTAAGGAGTTAGTGTAAGTGATTTGTCTTTAATTTGTGAGGTGACAATTCTTTTTATTTGAGAGAATAAAGAAACATGGTGTTAACTTTGTAGTAAAACCAGAACGGCTGCTGAAAGTTGCCAGCTGAGCAGTGGTCAGCCCAGTAAGTCAGAAAGCAGTTGTTCCTGATTTTCCAACAGCCAGATTAGTTAGTTTTGTGGAAATTTTTCATCTGTATAGTTTCTTATTTTGCATGGAGTTCACAAAAAGAAAAGAGAGCTATAAACAGATACAGTAGAATGATCAATAGGTGGAAAATAGTAAACCCCTCCACATCGATATATTCAGCATTATGTGTTTAATAGGAAGCTGTTACTATTGATTTATTTTTTAATTCACCATCCCTTAAAATGGTTTGCATTTTTATAATGCCTTTTTTTTTTTGTCAATATGTTTCAGCAAATTCCTTCTATTCTATCTGTGCAATAGGGTTGGTACTAACACAGATCAAAGTGTATCAGATGTTTCACAGTGCACAGCTTAATGAAATGTGACTTATTTAATTCTTAGTAATTTAAGCATCCAGCAAAGTGTCATCCAGGGGTGCTGGTGTCAGACATTCAGGTGGAACACAGAGCACACCTGACTGAGCTCTTTGAAAGAAGGGCTGGGGCCACCCTCTTTCATGGGACATGAAGGTCTGCCTCACTCTGCCACGTGTACGCCAGGCCGCTGAGGTGGAATGAAAATATCAGATTTTGAGATGTGTGGTCTTTTAAGGCTGTTGTCTCCTACCTAAAGGCTAAGTGATAGAAATCCATTACATTTCATGGGGCCAGCTCTGACAACACCTCTCATTCTGAAAAGTGCCTGATGTCATCAGAGTCACTCTGACTATCTCCTGTGGCTTTCAGAGGAAAGCGTGAGAGCAGGTTTTTTTTTGTTCTTCTTTTGTTGCGTTAAACCATGAGGCCAAATCTTTAGTACCAATTATTTATCTCAGTGGAACTTATGTTGGCCTTGTACTAATGCCATCTGCCAACCCTCCCTTAGAACAGCAGTGGAGGACTTAGTCTCTTATTTAAGGGATGAGAGGAGAAGTGTTTCTTTTTGTCTTGCTTTATTTTGTCTTTGGTGATTTTATTTTGCTGTGCACTTGCTACAGTAGTTCAGGAGCCCTTGAGAAACAGTACTATTCTTCACTTCAAATCACTCCTTAAACACAGAAATTATCTTTGTTGTGACCATGTAAGTTTGCTCTTGCGTGTGAGTTGGCTGTTAATCAACAGGCGATTCATTTCTATTGGCTTCACAACCAGCCTAATCAGTTCATTACTGAGCTTAACTAAAGTGTTCTCTTCCTCTCTGCAAGAAAAATACTTCTGAAGCAAGCAGATGGGCACTTGACTGCCTTTGCTCTCAATGTGTACTATGTGCTGCACTTTAAATGGATGGCTGGCAGTGATCCCAGGCTCTTCCCTTCCTGGGATCCTGTATTGCTACATTTCATGTTCATGGCTACTGAGGTTTTACATGTTCATTAAATAATGCAAGACTAAGGAAGACACATATATGCATGCAGACACAGAATCTTAAAAAAAAAATAAAGTGTTCTTACAGCAGTTTAACTTTTAATACTATTTAGCAAATGAAGACAGAAAGCAAAACACTTAGCGGAGAAAAAAACGGTAAATTGAATATTTTTATCAGTTTTGCTCTGCTTTCTAGGTCAGCATCTCACATAGAAGACTAAATCATTATGACAGGTAAATGCATTTTGCTGTCTAATTGTTTGAAATTGCATGATAACAGCCATATTGCTACAATGAACTGGTTTTGATGGTTGAACTAGACACACTTTTATCACTTCAATATTAGCCTCTACAAATTGTGTCTCCCTCATCCAGTAGAATTCTTTCCTCACTCACTTAAAAATAAACAAAACAGCTGTATGAATCCCTTCACGCAGACACCTGCCCTTGCAGAAAAAATCTAAACAGCAAAATATTATCATTGTTTTATAAAAAATATATGCAGGTCAAAAGGGCAGTAATCACCACATGTGGATTTAAGTCCAGCATTCTTACATTGTTGCTCTGGTGTTTGATACACCTCTGCTCATTAATGAGGAGTAGCTGTTAAAAAAGATTAGTCATATTTCAGCATCGGCAAGTTATGTTTTAGACAAATAGTATTAAAAATGCTTTAGCATTGGTACGGTTTACTTCTTTAGCAATAATGCAGTTTTTGTTAATCAAGGAGATTCAGAGTCTCAGAATTTGCATTTTGATGAACTTGGAGGTCTTTTCCAACATTAATGCTTCTATGATTCTATGTAAGCAAATGCTACAAAAAAGAGAAGAGATTATATCCTCTGTCTATTGCATCAAAATGTTTGCAATTGAAAGCTGGTCCATATCTAGTGTAAGGAAGGACTTGCAGATAAATGTATTATTAAGCAATAAAGGAATTTATGATAGCATAAGGTGTATCACTAAAGCTGGTAATTCATTTTCACAGTAATGATTTAGGTAAAAGAGTAAAAGTAATAAAAATAGGTCTGTTAGCAGAACTGCTGCGTCATACATTGGGTAAGGTGTAAAAGCTCACTACTCTTTGGCTGTTTAGAAAGGCAAATATTTTTAGACACATGTCAGTTTCCTAACTTTTAAAACATTAGGAAAGGATATGCTGAAAAAGTCAAAATGGAGCTATCAGAACATTTCAGAATGAAATATTTTATTTTTTGGTAGAGAATTTCTTAGAATTTTTTTAGTGTTATGCAATATAAGATGGCTTTATAGCCTCATGCTTCTGTCAAATTTTGAGTGTTTCCCTCATATTTTTTTTCTAATTTTTTTTTTTTTTTACTATTTATTGACAAGATTAGCAGCAGTCAGGCACAGGGAGAAAACAATGCATTATACAATTTTGTTTCTGACTTATGTTCCTAATCCCTGTAAAATGTCAAATTGAAGGTGAGAAAGAACCTTTTACTACAAGTAAGAAAGAAATACAGCAGCTGCAGGCAAATGCTTTCAGTCAAACATGGATGTGTTGTTTTTGTGTAGTCTATCATCCTGGCCTGGAAAAATAGAGCTTGGTCATGCAAATTCTTCTTCAGAGAAATTCTGGTTATTGCTCTATAGATCAAATTCATCATTTAAGGTCCAATTCAGAGGTCCTAGTATTCAACAGGAATATTTATTCAGGCTCCTATGGGCTTTGGATCAGGAGGTGAAAAGGAGTTCCAATTCTCATTACCCAGTGAGAACTAGTGGAGTTTGTTTCAAAAGTGAAGCAGATATTGATCTGCTGTGTGAAACTCTATTACATGGTCTTCCAAACATTCGGACTAAGCCCTGGAATTGTTGTACAAGGTTCTGGCTGATATGCGAGTCACATTGGCTGACCAAGTGTGAACCTAAAAATCCGCTGAAATTTTATAGCCTACAAATTTTGGCTAACCTCCTTAACCTTATTTCATGCCTAGCTAATCAATAAATATTGTGCTGGTGTATGTTTGTTTGGTGATAGATTCTTCTAGGTGTTAATGTGAAATGTTCCTATGTGCTTACCCAGAGAAAGCACAATTTCAGAATCAGTCTGAAGTGTCTCCTGTATACACACCCTGACCCCTTGACTCAAGGCTTCTCCACAGTGTATGTGAGAATGCAATTTTGCAAACCTGAAAGTGAGAAGTGGAAGCTAGTCTGGACCTGGGTTTTTCTTGATATAGGAAGGGGAGAGAAATGGCAGAGCTGCCTAGAAAATAAGGACAAAATTGGAGAATGATGGCTTTGGTGCTCCTGCTGCCCTGGAAAAGATAGAAGGTGATAAGGATGCTGTCTCAGCCAGGTCTGCTGACTTGAGGGGGGCTGGGAGTAGGTGCCCTGGATCACAGCCTAACCCTTACCTCAGCCTCAGAAGTGGCAGCAGCAGACCTGCTTATTTCTAAGGTTTGCTGCCAATACAGTTGATCTTTGTACCATGGCTGTTGCTGTTTTCACATCTGTTGTCTGAAGCAGCCACCCACTTTGTGCTTAAAGTTTACTCTGTTCTTCCAGGACTAATTCCCTTTTTGTTTTGTCTTGCTTTGAGAGATATTCAGCACTCATTTATCTCCTTGAAAACTCAGTTGAAAATACACATGGTTTTTTAAAGACTTTAAAAATACATTCTGGGGATTGATTGTGACATTTCAACTGTTCCTCCTATTCTAACATTGTAATTACACTGCTGGATGTAGGAAAAATAATAATAAAAAAATAAAAGTCAGCACAGTTCAGAGATCTTGAAGTCCATCAAAGATTTCAGAGAGCTTTAGAGCTTCCAGAATATCTGGGAAGGTTTGCAGGAAAAATTCTCAAAGCAAACATTTTACAAAGAATCAGTAACAACTTAACCCACATTAATTAGGACAGCATCATTATAAGTCCAATTAAGTAGTGGTGTTAAGTGTGAAAGCTTCTTAACATTTTGCTCAGATTGTGTTGAATAATGATGCACTAAAATAATGTTTATTTTGATTCATTAAACATTTCCTCATTATACAGGATTACATCTACGAAGCGTGGAAGGTAAAAAGTACTTAACATTAAACTCTGACACAAAATCCTAATTTGCAAAGGATTGAGGTTTTCTTATACTTTTCTTGTTAGAATAGTTTCCAAATAATTCATATATCTTTGAAGTAATTTGGTTTTATTTATGTTCACATTAGTGTCCATAAAAAAGTTCCAGCATAATAAAATAGTTTCTAGGACTTTTATTTCTTTCGGTGATATATGGTCAATTTCCAGAGGAGTCTTGTCTTTTCTATAGAAGGAAAATGCCTGAAGTCATAATGGGACATCTTCCTTCATAAAAAATAATAAAATTGTCATGAAACCAAACCTTTGTATAACCAGTATATTTTGACAATTCTGATTGCTTCAGATGTTCAACATTATGATTGTGAGCAGGTGTCAGGTAGGTATAGCAAAAAGATTTTTTTCCTCCATTCATTGTATATGAAAGAATTAGAAAAATAAAAGCTAGAAAGATTGATTTTTGCTGTCTGTGATCCAGTAATTCAGTAAAATTGAAATCTGACATTTGTTGACTTGAGATTAGCAGCAGTCAGGCACAGGGAGAAAACAATGCATTATACAATTTTCTTTCTGACTTATGTTCCTAATCTCTGTAAAATGTCAAATTGAAGGTGAAAAAGAGCAAATCTCCTGTGCAAGAATGTAACGAGAGAAACTCTTGCCATGTGACTGGCAAATACTTGCTGCATATCATTTTTGCTGACAGCAGAGCAATGATGTTTTTTCATGCTGGTAAATCCGAACACACCAAATGAATTTTGGTGACATTTACTGCTCATATCTCAGCTTTTCTTCTTCTAGTTTCGTGCGTAATATTGTCTTCCTGATTCCCTGTTCTGAGGCAACATACAGTGTGGATACACTGAAATGCGCTTTTTGGGCAACTTCTTTCAGGCTAACTCCCTCAAGAATAGCTGCCATGCAGCTTGTGCTTCATTGCTTAGTTATAAAATAGAGCACACAACGTACATAGCCAGAAGAAACAAACAAAAGAAAATTAGTTAAATCAAACACAACTGGCTTATAACCTTTCCCACCCCCCTCCCCACCAATTTTTTGTTTAAGGCAAACAGCTTAATGACAACTGAACTGCCTCAGAAATGTGAACCTACACTGACATCAGCTAAGTGCTGTCACAAAATTGATGCAGGTTATGCAGCTCTTATGATCTGCTGGATATTAACATATTTTGAAGGCAGGATAGAGCACTTCACTCAGCAAGTCTATTCTTTACTTAATCCTACCTTTCTAATTGCTCAATGTGAAAAAATATTCCTTTATTGCATTTTTTTCTTTCAAAACCACCTGCAAAAACAGTGTGCTTTTGAATTCCTCTTGCTTGTTTACTTTATCCTTTTTGCACTTAGTATGATTTGGATATACAATATATTTTCAACAACATCATGTGTTTGCATGTTAGTGGGTCTCTGTGAAAAGGCTGATTTGTTTAATGCTGCTCTAAATGGCTTTTCTTCTTTGTGTTGTGAGAACTCTTAATTTTTGCCAGAAGAGAAGGGGAGAACTTTACAAACCCAGCTTTTCTTCAAGTTAGATCCTAGGTTTCTCCTGAGAAAACTATTTCAAGAAAGGCAAACATTTTCCAGAGAAAATCACCTTATCAAAACCACAGTTATTCATCAGAAAAGGTTTGGATGGAAACACTTCATCCAGTCTCATTTCTTTCTGCAGTTACAGCTACCTGCAGTGCACAGATCTTTGAATGCCTTCTGGTTATATCCCTCAAAGATTAGAGATGTACCCTTCCCTAGTGTTTGCCTCATTTCAAATTGCCTGATCAACCCTCAGCCCTCAAGTGCAAGTTCCGTGTTTCATGACATTAATTTCTTATAGCCAACTTAAAAACTCGGAAAATTGAAGACATTCTCTTGAAGCAGCAATGATGTAGCATCCATTGCTTGTATATTTTTAATGTTCTTCATTATTCTATTAATTTACAAAAAAAAAAAAGGAGCAATGAAGGAACATATTTAATGGTGCTTGCCTTTTTTATCTTCCTCACATCCCTTCCTTCAAAGTTCTATTTTTAATATTTTAATGCATTAATTTTATTAATTTTAAATTCAATATTGACGTAATCCCTCAATATTATAGCTAACACAAACTAAATAACTCTACTTCTTTGTTGCAGCAGTTCACCATGCAATTATATTCACACTCTTCCTTGTGCACTCTTCAACAGTGAGATAGCACAAAATTATAAGATATGCATGACTTGAGTGACTTCTTTACTGATGGATAATGTGGTGTTCATTTTGTCATGAAAGATTATTTTTAAACACTGTGCACAGTGTAAGATTGTTACGGGCATGTAAGAATGTAAGAATAATGGGGATTAAAATGACAAGCAGGACTTGGTCTTTATCAAGAAATTGATGTGTGTTTGAGGAAAATGCTTTTACTTCTAAATTTAGAGATTTTAAAGCACCTGTTTTCTAAAAGCAGCTATAACAAACGCAGCAAAAGGGAAGAGTAGAAACTACTGTTGTTAAAGCCAAATGCGGTAAGTTAGATCTGTGGCTCAGTAATCAGCACAGGAATCTTTCAGCAATATCCAGAACATTACGGATTCTGCGCAGGTTCCTCGGCTTTGTCTCATTCAGACTGGATGGGCATGTTAAAGCACGAATGATTAGACTTTTCTACTCCTGGCTGCTTTTACTTTTTGAGATATCCATTTCTGCCTCAGTTCTCATGTGGTAAGTGTAGTTTCTTGATAAAGGTCCCTGGCAAATTTCATTACATTCGTCATGAGTGAATAAGTCAGTCAGACTATACCACTGAAAAATAGAGGACAGAATCACACAGGAAGATGCAGACGTTTGATCACATTTTTCATGTGAACATCGCACTGAGCAGAACTGTTTGAACATCATTTTGAACCCAAATGAACTTGTTCTATTGTGTGGTATGGTGTCCTAATTTGTGGATTTTGAGTGCTTTCATGTGCTACGTGACTGTCATTTCATGTAGAGGTGGAGCAGAAAAGGTGGATGACCATGCACAGGTTTTCTGAGGTTTCTCTGCAGTGTTAGCAGGCCTTCTACTAATTGATATCTTTGCTCTTAGTGGCAAGGAGAGTGATTAATCTTTGCACTGAATTGCTATGGCACACCCCCACCTTTAAATTTAACACACTTTGAGAGTCAGTCGTTCTAAAGGCTAGTGTTATTCAATAATCATTCAGGGCTTGCTACATTTGGCATAAAAGATTCATCGAGAGTTCAGGACTTTTGCTAAGTCTGGACCTCAAGAGACTTAAGATTGTCAGGAGAAGTAACTACTGCCATATGAACTACCATGGCTTGTACAGCCAGCAAAAACAAAAAGAATTAAAAACCTGGCTTAATGACTGACAGAGAAGAAATACCAAGTCTTGTACAGGATGAAAAAGGGTGGGCACCATCTGCTACTCTGTGGAGTAGGATTATAAAATGTGTCAGTCAAGCCATTGCTTAGAAAAGCAGAGAAAATGCTGCATGTCGCTGCATCTGTTACCACAGGTAGAACTTTCAGGGAAGAAAAAAAAAATGCCTGATATAGTGCAGAGAAGCTGCTGCTGGTCGTTATGTGAGCCTCAGCACTCCTGAATGTTCAAGCTCTAGTTTGCAGGGATAGAGATGGAGAAGGAAGCATATAGAGAAATGCAAGGGAGATCTAATATTTATCTTAGTCTTTGTCAATACAGAAAACATTAAATATTTCTACTCTAAGAATTTCTTTTTCCCATGTAATTTCATATCCATCCTGTTCCTAAACTAATGGCTTTGTGTACAAAGAGTTAGAAATCTCCTTGAATTAAAAGTTTTACAAATGTTGAAAGAGTTATTAATTCTGTATCTACTCAGAGAGGCAGATGTTTGCTATCCATGACATTCAGGTTCTCAAGAGACATGCATTCAACACAGCAGCAGGCTTGTTGGTAGCATGCTTTCAGCCAAAGAGAGTCTGGCCAAGGGCAGAGGACAGAAGGCCAGGTTTTCCAATGACCAACAGTTGCATGTACAGAGAACAAGGCAGATTAAAGGAGCTGGGGTGCTCAGTACAAAGGTGCATGAGATACCCAGGTGAGTCCTCATAGTGCTCTAGAAAATGGATATCTATTTTATTCTTCTTTGATAAGGCCTGGATCAGTGATGCTGGACTGTTGAGTTAATATTCGAAAAACTGAAAGGTGGAGGTAATAATAACAGTACTAATCTGGTTTCCTACTGCAGTTTAGAGTCCTTTGAGGGATGCAATTTGGAGTACTTATGTAGGATGCTTTGTGCATATCTTGTCATCTTGTTTTCTTGCCTCCTACTGTGTAGGTATCTTTATAAAGGACCTTATTGATTAAATTTTTGAGTTTCCAGAAATATCATTTTACTGATCACTCGGAAGAACGTGGGTTCTCTTCTTCCTTCAGTTCTTAGTGAATGATAGAGATTCATGAGAAGTCAAAGGAATGGTATTGTCCTCACATTTGACTGTGGCAGAGGCGCTGGTTCATGCTGTAAGCTTCATAAGTTTGGGAATGCTAAAAGAAGAAAAGGACAAACCTTGACTGTTTTTTTCCTGTTGAACATTTTAGTTTTATCTTCTTTCACAAGTACAGCATATTGAAACCAGAGAAAATTTCCCAGAAAAATACCAGTTCCTGATGGTATTTACAGAACATCTATAATTTTTAGAGGTTTAGTTCCATGTGGACTCATGGCAAGAGCACTGCTGATCTTGGCTCTGCATTGCCATTTACATCGATGCCATGTATCTGAACTCAGAAACACTGCAGTTCATTTTTCATTAATGTAAGTCACCAGCAGACCCGCAATCATTTGACTCATTGCGCAGTGGGTAACGTGTTTTGAAATAAGGTAAGAGATTTGATTGCCCTTCTCTTGACCCTGCCTTTGCCCTTAAAGTATTTGGTTTTATTTTGTTGCAAATCTAGATGTATTGCTCTGTTCATTTCTGATTCTATCTGCTGCTTCTAGAAAAGCAGTTTCTATATAAGCCATGCAGAATCTTAACATAGATTCATATTAGCCAATTTGAGAAAAAAATACCATTTCCACATCAATGTAGATTTCTGCGTTGATTTTAAAACAATAATACATAAAAGCTAAAAGATATTTTGATGTATGAATAAGAAAGGAATTCCTAGTCCCATTCCTAAGGAGCCAAAAGGTGAAAATAATACAATAACTGCTAAAAAATAATTTAAAAAATCAAACAAACAATCTTCAAAATGAAAGACATTTTGAACTTTTTTTAAATTTATGTACATGCACATATATTATGCATGCTTCTATTATGTATATTATATATTAAATATTAGGAAGAAAAAAAAAAGAAGCTGTAAAAACTGTTAGGAGAATTTGGCAAATTTACATCTGTTCATTTACAAATTGCCAGAAAATTTCTCACGCTACTCTGTGTTTTTTTGAAAGAAAAAGTATTCTGCCTTTCAGATCCCAAAAGTACAGCTGGTCAAAAAAAGCTTTCTTTTCACTAGAAAATGAATCATAGTTTATATGGCATTCACTGGGAGGACATAAATATGGAAAGACAAGTTATCACTTCTTTGAAAATCCATCATTTGAAAACCATATTTTTTCAGTGACTTGTATCTCAGTAGGAAAGAATATCACTTTGAAAAGAAGGATCTTTTTTCTAACAGATTTAATTGGACTGTATTAGGTTTCAAAGAGTATTTCATTAATTTTATTATTCTGCAGTGATACCCTTGGATCATATTGCTTAGATATACAGATATTTAGAAAAAAAATGCATAAATTGCTTATATTAGAAGTCAGCTTTTAAGAAATAAGTCTAGAGAGCATCTGCAAAATGAAAATCTAAGGAAATAGGAATTCTGCAATAAAAACTGAACTATTGTAAATAATATCAGTTTTGGATGACTTGGTGACTTTTTCCAGTGAATTAGAATAATATATATTATTAATTTTTCTGTCTGGGAGATAGAAGAAATATGGCTGACAATGGAAAATTCATGGGGGAAAAAAAAAGAGCTGAAAACACAAAAAAAATAATTTATTACCTGTATTTTGTATTAAAGATTTGCCAACTAATAATGATAGTGTTGGTGATTGTGTGGATAAACATGATGATCCCTTAGCAATATTCTCTAATTCTTTGAACAATTATGACCTGTTTGTCAGAAGACAATCATTCTAAGTAATAATCTGCTAGCACAAAGGGAAAATTTTGTCTTGACATTTGGAGTTTGAACATTTATTTTGACTTGACCATGACTGGTGAAGAGACCTCCACACTTCTCGTATATATGTGGAGAGGATATGGGACTGATGGATCCCACAAGAAAGATGGAGAGGGATTGTTTACAAGACCGTGTAGTGGCAGGACAAGGGGGAATGGATTCATGCTGAAAGAGAGTAGATTTAGATTAGGTAGTAGGAAGAAGTTATTTTATTCTGAGGGTGATGAGGCACTGGAACAAGTTGGCCAGAGAAATTGTGGATAACCCATCCTTGGAAGTGTTCCAGGTTGGATAGGACTCTGGGCAACTTGGTCTAGTGAAAGGTGTCTCTGCCCATAGCAGGGGTTGAAACTAGATGATCTTTAAAGATCCTTTCCAACCCAAGCCATTCCATGATTCTATGTATAATCCTCAAAAGCATCCTTCAGAAGCCTTTGCAAAGTTAATTATATTCTGCATATTGTTGATTTTGTTAACGTTGTATTATATTTTCCATACCAGGGCAGTGGAAAATAGAAAGAACTGAAAGCACAGATTTGGTCTTGCCTGTGCTGTCTGTGATCAGCTGGGGACAAGGCTTAATACACAGTTACTTGTGCTAAATCAACTCATTATAAAAATAAATTTATAGATATCATCTAAGGTATTTATAAAACCAGAGAGAGACATTGTAGATTATTAGGACGGTAAATAAGAAGGTGCATGTGAAAGTGCACATACGCATATATACACACATTTATTTATAATATGCAGCCACGTAAGTGAAGCTTGGGGCTTTTGTTCTCAGCACTGAACATATTTCCAGTAATAAACAATTGTTCCCACAAATTTATTTCCTATATGAAATTATTAGGTGTGTAGTCAAAGGAAAGGAAGCTGGCGTTGCAGCAAATTACCTTGCTCAGAGTCATGCAGTAAGTTTGTGATTGATTAGTGTTCCCTTTCCTAATCAGACCAGTGATATGTCCTTTACATAGCAATGCTTCCTCCCCAGAAATGGTAAGAAGGAAAATATCCAGAGTTCTGAAGGGCAGTGTTTAAAAATGGAATTGTTTATTTATGGTTTTTGTTAGTGAATACCACCTATTTAAATTTTTGTTATTTATGAAGAAAAAGTTGGAAACTGAGTAAAAAAGTGCCAAGCAGTAAGTTGAAAAACTAAATAGAAATGTCAGTCAACTGGAAGTAGGGATTTAAAGTTCAGGTAAGCAGCAAAGGACAGTAATAACAGCTGGTATCATAGTGAACCCTCAAACAGCCCTCATTTGGAAACTTGATTGTTTTATAAGGAATACTTTACCTTCAGAGATAATATAAAGAATCATTTATATTATCTATGCTTTTGTTAACAGTATATGCCTTCCTTTGAATACCCTTGATAGATGTTACTAAATTGCCATTATTTTGCTTAGACGTTATAGACAAGAATTCCTTTAACACTGGTGCAGTTTATTCTAGAAGGTCTTTACAAAGTATAAAAAAATGGAGTATTTTCAGGTAATTTTTGCTGGAAATTATATTCTTCAGTTTACCAGGTGTATTCTTAATGATGATATGAGATGATCTTCTCTATTGATATACTGGTAAGTTTTATGCCACGCTGTGATCGGAGTGTGTGGTGCTCTCATCACCTAGAAGAATTACAGCATTTGTGGTGAATGGCTGCAGACTCAAATATGAGAAGGAATCTACTGTTGCTCTGCTGCTGCAATGTGGCTCATCAGAGCCCACAAGTGTATTGAAATATTCTTGTCATGCAGAGCTCTTAGTGTAACAGGACTTTATTATTATGTTGTCCAAATGTTTGGTGCCCTTCCTGCTTTAAAGTTTTTTTTTCAGAATTTTTAATAATAAATTTTAAAAATAAGACTTTAGAAAAATTTTGATTTATCAGGCCAAACCAAAATCAAATATCAAAATGATGCCTCTGCCATCTGTACTGTTTGATATTTTACTGTATATTAGAAGATTAAAAAAATAATAGTTTCAAATGTGCTTTTGTAATATAGAAAAGGGCTTAAATTACTGTGGCTTTATTTTTCCATAAACTGAACTATTTGTGTAGAGTATTTAGGGAAAAAAGACAACCTCTCAGAGTATTTATCACCCCACTGTTCCATAATAAAAGATGTGGGAAGATTTGAAGTAGGCAGTTAAGCTCTGTAGGGCACCATAATCAGGTGAAAAGTATTTTTTCTCCCTATTCTTCACAGTTTATGTTTCCAGGAATGAGCTGAAACTCTCACAGCTGTCATTTCTTTCTACCTTTCTAGATAATTTCATTTACAGACACAAACAACATTGGTAGAATTTTTTAGTTTATATTTTAAGAAAAAATAAACTAATTAAGTAAATTAAAGGATTATACTAATTTCACTGAGTAGATTCTTATGCAAGAAACAGTTTAAATGCCTAACAAAGATTTCTTAAGAAATAATTAATTACCAACATCAAGACATAAACTGGTCCTCCACATCTAAGTCAAAAGCTTTGCTAGGTCCTGGATGGTCATATTCAGATGTATTAATTCAGAGACATGGGTGCCACTTCTCAAGAGGCTCCAAAGGCAGATAGGGATTGAAGAATTCCTGGGACATGGCTTTATACACTGTGTACCAGTTGTCATCTGATGCGCACAAAACCGCCTGACACTGATAAACTGACAGATGCTAAGCTACAGATATTAATTCCTATGAAAGCCCAAATCAGTGCTAGAAAGACTGGAAGTTGCCCCATTTCTCATGATGCAGTGTTCAGTTGCTCCCAGAGCACACTTCAGAGGTTAGAGAAGCTGCTCATGGCTTCTTTTAATGTTTACTAGTAGTACAAAGTCCACCTTGAATCATAAGCATATGCTCTGAGGAGGATGAAGACCTACTATCAGCAAGATTTGGAATTATAACTTTGCACTGACAAATGAATCCCTTCAAATTCCTAAAATTCCTGTGAGTTTTTAAATCTGTACACTACTCTTCTATTTGGCCCAGATTAACTGTTTTATCGTTTGGTTGTTTTTTTTGTTTTTTGAGAATTGAGAATATTTTCTCTAAGAAGGAACGAGATAGTGGAGGGACTGTGCACTTCAGCTGAGGTACTCAGAATGTGCAGCCTTGGAAATAAGGACACGACATGTCTAGCAAGCTCACAGTAGTACTGAAGTACCTCTGTGTATGCACTCTGTCTTAAAAGTTTACCAAAACTTCCATTTTTGTGGAAGCCCCTTGCCAGATACATGCCTCAGGCACACAACAGAAATTAACAGCATTATCCCAAAACTAGAGTTTGGTTTTTTCCTGCAGACTTCTGCGACCTCTAGTTGAAGATGCAGTGATCTTCTTGCAGATGGAGGCTATGGATAGTAGATAACAAGGCACCAGAGGAAACGAACACATATATTTTCCTCTTTCAGTAACTGCCTGTGGTGTGGAGATGGTTTTTTAGAACCACTTCCAATTATCAGCAAACTAAAAGAAACTGGAAGTGGAAATTGCTTATGCCCTGAAATAAATGAATTGCTTATGATGGGCAGTATCAGCAAGCTGACTGTGATTTTTATATTGATTCACTTAGAGCTTTTTATGGTTAATAAGCTGAGAATGACAAGTACAAGGAATATTATTAATATAATTAATAGTGATTTAGAGAGCCTTTATCCATATTACATTTGTGTTAAACCCTCCCAAGCACTATTGAATAAAGATCTGAAGGCTGTGTTTGAGCAAAATTGTATTGATTTAAACCCCAATTGTATCTCTTTGTCTGAGATCAGTTTTAGTTCTCCGCTGTTTTATACTGGTATTACTGATTTCTGTTCTGTTCTCTGCATAACATTGCACTCTTACTATGTCTGTACAAAACAAAAAACAGTTGGAGCCCCAAAGCTGTGACTAAAGCTATATAAAACTAAAGCTGTATAAATTAGGATAGGTTCTGAAACAAAAAGTCCATAAACAGGACTTATGTCTTCAGTGTGTCTGACAATATAATGAGAAGTGATTTTTCCACTCTCTAAAGGAGTACATCTAAAGCACAACTAAATTTAATTTGGATAAAATAGTGTTCAGGCTCACTAAATACTCACCCAAAATAGATGAATGCTTGAAACAGGGAATTATCTTGGCATCTGTGAAGCAATTATTCGGTCTGCAATGAACTTCCAGTCGTATATTGAGAAAGGTCTCTTTCTTTTCAGTACCCTTCTGGTAACATGGAGGAGTATATAGCTCTTCCACCTAAAAAGGCTGAAAAATACTACTGCAAAATGTTAAATTGTCAAATATTAAGGTAATGACAACTTAGGACTAGAGCTTTGCACAGTCTCAAAAATGCACTAGGGAAAGGTTCAATAAATTTCGTGATCTCCACAAGAATAAGAATGTCCTGAAGGTCTTTGCTACTTACATACAATGACACCTTTACATTTTATCCTGCACAGTTAAAAGGACCACATATATGAATATTTCCAGTATACAATTTTGAATGCTTACATTGTAGTGAATGGGGAAGAATAATTTAATTTTAGATTTGTATGTACATATTTATTTAGTTACTTACTTACTTAAATGCTACCTTAGCCTATTGCAATATACTAAATAAGATGGGTTTTTTCCCCAAAGATTTTCTGTATATAGTGATATATAACCTATTCTGTAAATAATAGTATATAACCTATCTTCTGTCATTGGAATTCCACCTTCCATGCTAGATTTTATCACAGTGACTTCCATAAGTTGCACTGTAAAGAAACAAGCGTGGGGCTCCTGAGATGATGGCATTTCTTTATAGAAAATGCTGACTTTTATCAGCAAAAAACCCCAAGCCTACTACTGAAAGGTAATATTCTAAGGCTGAGGGAGAAGCAGTTAAGACATAAGCAAACCCCAAGTATTTCTTTTTAAAAGTGGAAAAATAGTATGGAAACTTGTTAACTGCAGACTGTAGAATAAGGTTTTTTATGCACTGTTCTTCAGTGATACCAGAATTTACTTGCCCTTTTGTTTCACTTGGACTAGTAAAGGTGTCTGGAAAACCAAACAAATAAAAAATTAAGAAATTGAAAGTATCCTCAATAACTTCTGTGAATATAAGGGTTAATTAGGCATATGCAGTAGCTATGTCTAAGGACATCTTATAGAAATATTAAGTAACAAAATCTATCACATTTGCAAAATTAGACTGTTAGTGAATAAAGTTACATTTGTTCTGCTTCCAAAAAAAGGCCAGAGGACCTATTGAAACATATCTATTTAAAAATGGTACAGATAATTAACTATTCTCAGATCAGTCTGGTACCTCTTTGCATATTTTGATATTAATGCTTGTTTAAAGCTAAACATCATTTGCCCCAAGCTATATATTACTTGGTATTGAACACACAAAGAAAACAAAATTTCTATATAAAGAAATGAATCAAAATTCTTGTACTTTGGAAAAATTGCTTTTTTGATATTGCCTTTTCTATAATAAATGTGAAAGATGTGATATAGAAAAGAAAGTACTGAAACCAACAATATATAAAGAAAAAGATCGCACATGCAGAAAAAACGTCACTGGCGGGAAAGCATATTAATCACACACACAAGCAGGCACATATACAGAGAGTGGTTTGAAACCAATGTGTTGAGTTGTACCAGATTTTCCATAAAATAGGAAAAGAAAAATAAATCCGTATTCTTTAAAGGGACCAAATATGCAAATGTAGTTATTAGTGAGGTACTATTTTGTCTTTAAGTGTATTCTCTTTATCTCTCTGTGTTTCCTACTTTGGGAACCTCAAGTGACATCATGCCAGCAAAATCAGCAATGAATAATGTACTTTTTATGCAGTTCTTTCCTTTGAAGAATCCAATGTTGAAATATTAATTAGTTTTCTGTGTAAGTCCTAGATAGCTTTTCCTCAGCAAAGCCTTTACAGAACAAGGGAAAAGAAGATTTATCCCCCACCATCCTAAAACTCTAAGTAGAACAGGCAGTAAATGGCGTTAACATATTTTGAACTAACTAAAAAAAAAGCATACGATTAAGCCCAAGTAGAATTTCAGTCTGCAAATACTTGCTAGTCTCTGTGGCTCTTGTGAAATGTGATTCATTTCTGAACTAATTTCTTTCGGTGTTTTGAATAAGAAAGACCTTGCTTGCAGGGCTAGCTTTAATCACAAGTTACATACAATCAAATTGGATTTGGAAATGTACATATGTGCACACCCTTTCCTAAAGATTTGGACAGAAATTAAACTCTATGCAAGCATTATGTACCGATCAGGGTGGGAAAGGGGGGAATTCTTATAAATAAGAGCTAAACATCTTGTTTATTTCTGGACATTTCCTTTTTAAAATTAATAGTGTTGAATCTGGATGGATTCGCTTCTGCAAAGTCAAAGTCTCAGTGAAGGCAAGGAAAAAACAGAATTGTAATTTCATGTTGATTTCTTGATCTTTATTATGCAGCCAACAGGAAAACCTACGAGGTAATAGTCTTCATATTTCAAGGCATTTTTTTATTTATTAGTGTTATTATTTTATTTATTAACTGTGAATTAAGTCTGACAAGTTTCTATATAGTTTTGAATTAATCTTATACTTCAAATTGCTTAATTGTTATTGAGTCTTCATGAATTTACTGTCTTGATTCTAAACTGTTGAATGCTTTTCATCAGCTAATATATAGATATATCAAAATTATATAAACATATTAAAATGCAGTGATGCAATAAGTATTCTTTTAAAATGTGATGTTTTAAAATCCATTGGACCTTCAGAAAAGCTGTATATTCAGCATCAGATCTATAGCTTTTTAAAGTTGCCAGAGCCTCTTTTAAATGAAGTTGGCTTTTTAAAACCTGCATTTAAATAGCCATGAATATTACATTTTATGCAGATTTCATTACCATTATTTTATTTTACTTAAGCAGGAAAACATTGCCATATTTGTCTGACATGTTTTGGTTTAACCATACACTTATGCAGGCATTTGCAAAGGTAGACAAACCGTCCTCCTAAATGAACACTAAGAATAGGATGCACTTTGAAAACATGAGTATGTGAACTTGGCTTGTTGCTGAAACAGGGAAATGTCAGCGCTGCAATTTGCAGTTAGTGCCATTCAATACCACGCTGGTTAAGCACAATTCTGCACTTTTATGTCTCGATTCAGTCAGGTGTCTAACAAAAAATGGAAGGAAAAGGAAAAGGAAAAGGAAAAGGAAAAGGAAAAGGAAAAGGAAAAGGAAAAGGAAAAGGAAAAGGAAAAGGAAAAGGAAAAGGAAAAGGAAGAGAAAGAGAAAGAGAAAGAGAAAAAAATACTGTATTTACATTGCAATGATTTCATGGCATCACAAATAAGATTAAGAGCAGTTACTAAAGATATAGATACTGTAGATGTCAAGAAGTTTGGTTTCTTAGAAATGGATAGGAAGGCACAGAAACATAACCAAACTTTTCAATAAATTCTTATGTATTCTAGTCAGTGCTAGATTTGGCATGATTTGCAGAGGGGAAGAAATTAATTACTTTTCCGCAAGGGAAGGCTCCAGGGTTTTTATTGTTCTGGGGAGAGGTAGAAGTGTAGAGCTTGATGAAAAAAATTAAGTGCTTAAAGAGATTCAATCTTTAAGCCAACAGATTCTCTTACTTGAAACATAAGTGGTGAGAAATAAGCCACAGCAGAAACCACTTTATTCTTGCCAATACCCAATTAGACCTTTGGAATAACTTGTTCTCACCTTGTCTTCTGGCCAGTTACGGAGGATGCACTTTGAGTACTTGTTTCTTTACAATTGCCTTTTGTAAATAAAAATGTTTGGGTTTTTTCTCCCACAGGATTCCACGTGGTGAGGGAAGAAGTTATTAGCTTCCCTTTCTAAAATTATTGCCTATTTAAAGCCATTTAGAAGCTATAGGCATGTTCTTTAAATTCAATGCAGTGTATTCACACTAACTTTGGCAAACTTAAAGAATTATTTGAGAACTAGGAAAATGTTGGGGGCCAGTACATCAAAAAAAGTCTCTTCATGGTTTCTCTGCACCAATTTAACTATTATTTAAAATGTCCTCTGGCAGCATTTGTAACATTAATTGTTTAATGATTTTCTCATATTTAAACCATGGTAATTAAATTGTACAGAGAGTATTTCTCATTCCAGCTGCAATAAAATGTTTTCACTTGATTGAAGCTGAACTGCAATTTGGCCTTTATGTTGTAAGGGAAGAAAGCCACAGGACTTCTGGGAGCAAATGGATCAATTAAACAATGTTCTTTTGTAATGAGGGTTACATCATTCTGCCAGTGATAAAAATCTGTAACCGAATCTGTCACAAATGATGTATGCCATCTTCTGAGCCCCACGATGCTAACCTATCAGGAGGCAACTATAAGACTTAACTTTCTATTGATCCTTGCATGTTCTGTTTCTGAAGTCAGTAAAAAAATGAAAAAGCAGCTCATTATAAAATTTTAACTTTATGATCAGAGGCTACCAGAGGCTGAGAACAGCAATTTCCAGGGATGGAAATATAATTTTGGGGCTTGGGGCATCAACCGTTCTAGGATGCCTGTTCCAGTGCTTGACTACCCTCCAAAAGTAGTAAAGAACCATTCCCATACATCCTACCACTGGATTCCACGGAGGAGATCTCCCTCCCCAGTTCCTCTCCTCAAGAAGCCTCAGAGAGCAATGAGAGGCTCTGAGCCTCTTTTTCTCCAAACTAGACAAGCCTGAAGTCCCTAGCCACTCCTCACAGCTCCTGACTTGCAGCCCTTTCACCTGACTTGTTGCTCTTCACTGGAAGCATTCAAGGACCTTCACATCCTTCTTAAATTAAATCCTTCCAAAACTGCACAGAGTGCTGAAGGAGAGGCTCTACCAGTCCTGACTACAGTGGGATAATCACATCTTTTGATTGGTCAAGCAAAAAAGATCAAGCAAATCTGAACAAGCAAACAAAAGCAAAACCAGTAACACATTCACTATTTCTTATGTGTCAGGCAGGTGTTCCTTGTGGAAAGAAAATCCTCAGCACACGTAATGTTTAGTTGGAAAGACAAAACTGGAAAATAAACCTGGGGATTTCTTCTGTGCAAGTCTTTGATCTGTCCAAACTCTACAAAGACTTTTATGTCCTTACTTACCCACTGGTTTGGTTTTAAGGAAGATTTTGCTGAGAGAAAGAGGCTGCAGTCAGGATTCCAAATACATTTGTGAAGCGCAGTTATTTTGGATTTGAGGAAAGGGCAGCAAACCAATTCATGTGTTTGGTCAGCAAACCAAGCCAAACCAAACCAAACCAAACCCAACACCAAACAGCGCAAAATGTGCTACTGCATACCATCGTGGTTTTACTCCAGAAGGCAAATAAGGATCCCTAAGCCACCCACTTATCAGATTCCCCCATCCCCCCAGTGGAGGGCAGAGAAGCGTAAAGAAAATATAAAACATCACAGGTTGAGATAAAACCAGTTTAATAATTAAAACAAAATAAAATGCATTACCAGTACTAACAATAGTTGTAATGAAAAGGAGAGAAGGAGAGAGGAGTAAAACCCAAGAAAAACAAGTGATACACAACACAGTTGTTCACCATCCACTGGCCAATACCCGGTCTATCCCTGAACAGCAATTAGCAGTTCCCAGCCAAGTCTCCCCAGTTTATAGACTGAGCATGACATTCTGTGGTGTAAAATATCCCCTTGGCCAGTGGCGGCCAGCTGTCCTGGCTGTGCTTTCCTTCAGGTTCTTGTGCACCTGCTCACTGGCAGAGCATGAGACAGTGAAAAAAGCTTTATTTAAAGTAAGCACCACTGAGCAACCACCAAAACATCAGTGTGTCATCAGCATTATTCTCTCTATATATACACTAAATAAATAACACAGCACTTTAGCAGCTACTGGGAAGAAAATTAACTTAATCTCAGGTAAAATCAGGACACATACCATCCCAGAATACCTCAGGATTGCCTCAAGGGCAGATTTAATCCTTTAAAAGTATTGGAAGGCTGAGTCCTCCTATGTTTTCTGTACAAGTTTGCACAAGGAAGGGGATCTCGGTTCACAGACCTGCATTCTCAGAGCGGGATGAACTTTAGAGCTGACAAAACTGAGAGATGAATTGTGGAGATGAGGTAATCTTATACCTACATAGAGAGGACAGAGGAATATATTTCTCTTTTTCTGGGTAAAATTACCATAGTAATTACTGACAATAATCCATTCCTAAATATTTCTGTTGTTCAATTCCATATTATCCAAACATTCTTCAAAACCAACAAAATAAAACTGGAGATATCATAGGCTGGTAATCACAATTCAGTCTAGTCACTATTTCTTCATTTTACTTCAGATGGCAAACATAATTTAACCCATTCAAAAGCAGGAATTAATCCTTTAAATTATGTTCTTCAGTGCTTTTTGCTTCCTTTTTATCTGTTTTCTGTCAAGCCAATATTAAAAAATGTTACAAATAGTTACCCCTAAATTTTATACAACAAATTTTTCATGTAACATTCAAATCTTGTTTACAGTCAGAGAAAGAATACCTTATGTATAAATAAACAAAAGAATTTATTGCTAATACAACTGATATCTTAAGAGTCTAAACATTATTATTCCAAATCTGTTTCTCATAGAAAAAGAAGGAATAATCCTGTGTTTTAAAAACTACAGTTATATATATTATATAATTAAGTTATATGAACTTACCCTATTTCTTGCAGTTATGTTCACCCTTCCCCTTCTCCTCTGGGTGCCTTCACTCTGGTGCTGGTGATGAATGCCAAAGTTATCAGCTAATTGCCAGCATGCAAGTCCTTTGCCAGGAGGAATATGATAATTATGTTGATGGTTTCTTATTCCTCACTCTAGGATCTACTTTATATATTTTTTATATGTTTGTTAACATATATTTATACATTTTTTGCTTTCTTCATTGTTCTGCAGCTTCTCGTGACATCCAGATTTACTGTATATGGTACCTATTACGCATGAGAGACCATTTCTTTGAACTCTTCGTTAAACATAAAATCAGCTTTATCAAGCTCCAGTTTGCCATGTCTTTGAGTATTTTGAAGAGGTTTGCAGCTGTGGGTTCTTCAGTGCCATAAATGCAAAGCTGAGTGGTTATTATAATTTATAATGGAACACAACAAGTGGAGCACAATGAAATAGGTATTAAAAATGGAGGAAGGTAAGAGAAAATCTGAAAAAAAAAATGGAATGCAGGAGGGAAGGAAGGAAGGAAGGAAGGTAGGAAGGAAGGAAGGAAACTGACTTGAAGTTCGAGCCAAACCCTAAGCATTTCTAAGGCTTGAGGGAATATTTTCCAGTTGGCATCCCTTCAGATTTCTCTTTCATAAGACTACAGACCCCATCAGTGAACAGATGCCTTTGAGAATTTCTGAAGAGCTGTCAGTACCATCAGTATTTCTTTTAGTTGGCTGAGTAAGTCTTACAGAGCACCAGTGAATCAGGATTTTAAAATGTTATGTGCTGTGATTTGTGTGCACCATCTGAAATATCAGTCTTTATCATTTTAGGAGGTGTTCTTGCCCACAAGAGAAGAAAAGGCCATAAAGTTTTTCCTTCCCATTATGGTTTTAAGTAGAAAATATATTGCTATGTACATAGGACACATTTGAGTAAAAGTTGCCCTTGGGACTTCAAATCTTTACCATTTCCATATTATTGTCACTTCAAGGGGTTCAATCATAACAATATCTTAACACAGGGTTGTTGTTTGTTTTCAAATATTTGCTCATCCTTCTCTGATATAGGCAACTCTCATTGTTCAGAACTTATGAATTTAACAAGGCTGGACTGGGTCAGATTTTGAGTAGAAAACCTCTACAGTTTTCTTTGAGGGGGAAAAAATCCCTGAAGTGCTTTACAAAGTGGGATCATGATACAGCATTGATAAAAATTTGCATTGTACTTGAAAGAAAATTAAATATCATTTATTTCACCATGCAGTACAGAATATAAAAATGATATTATTTGACTTAGAAAACAAGAGTAATATATACTTTATTATAATACCTTGTATTTTAATTTTTATATTTGTAATTATTATTATATTTTTTGGATGTCAGGCACTTCAGTTTAAATTTCTCCCTTGCTTATTGGCATGAAAAATACATCCTTACATCCCTTTTTTTTAGTTGTCTTTGCTTGAGGCTGTGCCTGCAACTTACAAAGACTATCAAAGGAAAATGATGGCTGAGATTCAAACTGTACTGAGCTGGAGGGATACAGCATTCTTTTAAAGTTTACTTTAGAACTTTAAGTCAAGAATATTTTTTAAAAATTCAATCAGTTTCAGTCATCTCTAATACATGAAACAGCATTTGAGTTTTGCTGATGAGTTGATGTTTAGTTTTCTACAAGATTTGCAAAGAGTCTCTAAAAGAGGAGAGGAAAAAAGAGCCTTTAAAGTCCAATAGCAACCTGGAATTATTTTAAGGTTTAAGTGCAATATAACATTTTTCTTTGTCACTTTTTTGCAAAGAAGTAATATTTTGGGACACAAAAAATGTTTTGCTTGCTGTATAGTTTCTCAGAAAGAGAATCCATAAAGTTTAATAAAATATTAATTTGGTCATTATAAGGATTATTTGAAAGTTAAAAATAGTAATTTCTTCCATGATCGGAGAGAGAAAAAAATGTGAAAACAGAATGTTTCAGCATTGGATTATGGAATCAAACACTAGGGGTTTGGTATATTTATATTTTGGTTGTGGACAAATGCTCTTTGTTCCATCACAATTTAATAGTTTGCATCTCCTCTATCACTTCCTGGTCCATAGTGCAGGAGCATCTCCATATTTCCTTTTCAGGTATCCACCTTTGCTACCTACCAGCAAGGATGGTAGAATTTCCCAGCTATCTAGCTGGTCTCATATTTTGCGACGGCATTATATGCTGCAATAAGAAGAAAAGCTTGACTCATACCTATGCATATTTGCATAGATTGCAACTTCCATCCTGTGCTCTCCAGAATCTCATTCAGGGGTCAGACTAAGTCACATCTCCTTTTCTTTACACACCCATCTGAGCCCACAAAAAGGAAAGGAAATGTGAGGGAAATGTTTGTTTGAGACCATTATAAAATAATCTCCTCCCAAAAGCATTTAGATAAATTTCCATTGCATTGCACTACTTGCTTAACTAGTTAACACTTGGATTTAGGTGAAATTAGAGTAATTTTTATGAATTTAATTTCTGGTAAATGTTAAGAAATTTGGCACACTGTTTTGAGTGACAACAGTTTTCTTGAAAGTAACAACCATGCTATTGTATATGATACATATCACTTCATTTCTAGGAAAAAAATCATCTGTACTAAAAAATGTTGTATAATGAGTTTTTCTAACTTTATTATGTTATTGAAATTTGAAAAGTGTGTGTAATTTTTTTTTCTTATTTTTGCCTTAGAAAATAATTTTATGAAGCTGAGATTTTGTGTTCTTCTAGTGCAACAAGACCTCTGAGAATTGATCTGTTGTGCTTTGCCTCAAAGAAATTCTTTATGGCACTCACAAGTAAGCTGACATACTTTCATCAACCTTTGTGTTATTTTTTAGAAGCTGCTGTTCCAAAATACATAAGTAGAATCCACATTAAATGCTTCGCTTCTTGAACCCAGCCAACACAAGAACGAGTCATCCTTGTCAATCTACTGATTTCTTGCCTTTGAGAAAATGTATTTTCCAGAAACAGCATCTGTGCCACTATCATAAAGGAATAATAAAGTTAGAAAAGAACTAGAGCTTTTTCTTTCAAGAATTCCACAAAGAAAACTTTCTCCAAAATGAAACCCACATATCACATTGTGCATTTACCTCTTCCATGCATGCAGTGTAAAGGAAAAAATTAAATCTGCTAATTGTTTCAGTAGAGGACACAGTTCTTTAAGGTGCTGAGTGACAGCTGAAAACAAAGGCAAATGCATATAATTCTTTTGGGATGAGCAAAACTTTGACGATGGTTAGTGTTTATGACAGAAAATGACAGTTTTTCCTCCAATGGCAGGATGCAAAGAGATCCCTTATTTCCACTCATATCTGATAGTATGAAAATAAAAATAAATAAAAATTCAACTTGAAATCTTGTCCCCCTGGGTATTAGAGGGTGGGTCAGAAAAGGTGTCATATTGTCCTGTTGTTATTCTGAATAACCCTGAACACTTCTTATTGCAGTACCCTTGCCAGGGGTTGCACTTGGCTCTTATATACCTTAGAGATATGAAATAATTTGCCCTCACAGTTCAGTTGATGGATTTCTACCCTAATATTAAATCCAGGCTGATGAATTGAATGTTCTATTACATTATTGCCTATATCCCACTTAGAACCCTTATTTTTTTATAAGCTCTAGTGAAGCCTTCACAGCAAAGAATTCAGACCATGAAATTCAAATTTTTGGTGTTTTCTAATTGTAATTTTTTGAGTTCAGTGTAAACAACATGTGACATTAAAAATGTGATAAATAAGGCATAGCCCCATAACTTGCTATTCAGTCCCATGAGCTCCCCCCTGTTTAGAGATACTGTTCAGGTCCAGTGATGCCACTGTCAGGCTGAAATATTATTGTTTATTACTTAAACATTTTCCTGAAGGAGTTTTAAAACTGTATAACGAAAGCTGCAGAGAAGACTACCACGCCTTGAATGGGGCTCTGAGAGGCCCTGGACCACTCGCTGATGAAGACAAGATGAAGTAATAATTCAGGGCTGGGGACATTCACAGAGCACAGGCTTAACACCTCCAAGGTGGAGACCACAGCCCCAGGGCTATCAGCTGCCAGGCTAGCACAGACCCTCACACCAAAGGGTGGAGGGAGAGAGGATTTGGGTGTCTGGGAAAAGCCTCTGGTCAGAGGTGCAGTCACTGCCCATCCTCCACTGTGCAGAGGATCCCAGCCGAGGGGTCCTCGCCTGGGGGAGTGGGAAGCTTATCCACAGCAGAAGGGGGTGACATGGACCTCAAAGGGGTCCCCAGACCCTGCACCAGAGCACCAGAGAGGATGGAACAGACCCTCAGTGTTGAAAGGGACAGCGTCAAACTGGCCCCCTGCAGGGGATACACGTGGGCGTTCCCACCTGGCCCAAAGCGTATATTAATCCATGGGATTCTGCACTCTTTGGTGTGTGGTGGTGTGTGGTGGCGTGTGGCAGCGTGACACAGCGTGTGGCAGCGTGGCCACGGCGGCGACTGGGGACCCTCACCACCAGAAGACCAGATGGAGGGGAGCAATGAGACATCCTTGGAACCCTGTGATGGGTGATATGCTTCCACCTAACCCCTGTCACCTCTGCCTGTCCCCCCATCCCCCACACACACTTCTTTCTCTTCTCTTTCTCTTTCTCTTTCTCTTTCTCTTTCTCTTTCTCTTTCTCTTTCTCTTTCTCTTTCCCTTTTGCTTCCGCTTCCTCTTTCTCTTTCTCTTCCTCTTCCTCTTTCTCTCTTTCTTTCTTTCTCTTTCTTTTCTCTTTCTTTCTCTCTTTCTTTCTTTTCTTTCTTTCTCTTCTCTTTCTTACTTTCTTTCTTTCTTTTCTCTTTCTTTCTCTTCTCTTTCTCTTTGCCTCTTTTACTATTAAATAAAATATATCAATATTTTCAGCACCAACATCTCACCTTGTTTGGTTTTAATCTCGTTTTTGGGTATATTTTGAACCTTCAAAGGTCTTTCCAGTTTATACACAGAGATTTAATTTTCTTTGCTCTTCTGGGTTTAAACTGGACTGCACCAGCCACATATGGCTTTCCAATTTAAATAATGTGAAATATATCAATTGCTACCCAAACCAATGAAGATAATTAATGCAGAGCGGCTAGCATGTCTGACTAGACATACTTCTGTGTCATTTTTAAGAAGTTTTGTCAGTAATTGATTCAACTTTTACTTACTGAACAGTTCACTGAAACTAAATATTTGTAGGATGAAAGAGGAATAAATAAACAGTTATGGAGTTATAAACAACTATAAAAATTGCTTAACTGGTGTAATTACAGTATGAATTTCTTGCCTGTTTGTCACATTTTGGTTGAGTTCAGCATGGCATAAGCTCAGTGGAAGGTCCTTCAGATATTAAGCCAGGAGGTGCAGAGCAGACTCCAGCTCCTGCAGGATTTTCAGCTCTGTTGTGGGCTCTAGGAGATGATTTCTTGGGTAACCTTGTTAACAATCGGGAAGAGTCGTTCCAGATAGAACTAGGTGACCTTCTTTTAACCTGGGAAATGGACTGTGCAGGCATTTAAAGATAGCTGCAGCTTTCTTCCAGGTTTCAGCTATTACAGCAGGCACCTTCTTGGGCACTAAGATCCCAGGAACCTACGATGAGGACGCAACATAGAGACTCCAGTTTCAACAGGACCTGTATCATCAGAAAGACCTGCAAATCCATTAAATCCTTTAATGTTCCTTAAATATTTAGGGAAAATAATCCCTCACCTTGGCTAGAAGAAAACTGGTAAGAGCCTTGAGAATTTACATTTCTCTCTTTCATTTTTTTAAAGTTTATTGTGTTTTGTTATTCATGCTGACATTTATGACTAAAGTTAGCACTTTCTTTTTGTTTGGTTTTTATGCTCGTAAAAAGTAAGGAATCAGCCTGCTGAAAGACACCCAGTTAGAAACAAATAGTTTTCCCTTTCTGAAAGAAGCAGGATTTAACAAGTTTGGCTTAAATAAAACCTACAGTGCAGCAAAACAAGAGTCCCACTCCTGGACTGGAAGCAAGACCTGCTTTTCCTCATAATTTTCTTCTTGTTTCTTTATTTTTCTTCTCTTTTGTTGTTGTTTTGTTTGCTAGTACACAAATTTATTCCTTATTATTTATTTTTCATGCTGTACATATAATAAGGGCTTTAGAAATTGAATGATATTTTGAATATATTGAAACTTCCTGCATTTAATTTTCTGGATTTTGCCTCAGTTCTTGTCAGAAACATGCTTTGGACATTTAATAAATCTCTGTGTCCCATACCTGATGTGCCATATGTGCTTGCCTGCAGTCTTTTAACTTACAGCAAGGTATCCTGCTAATGAAATATCTTTCTACATTGTTTCTCTTTCCTTAATAATCCACCCAGGTATTGCTACTGTGCTTGTCAAAAATAAAAAAAGTCCCTAACTCTAGTACTAAATTTGCTGCAAGAATATGAACCCAGAAGAAGGAACTGAAAACTTGCTTACACGTGGTTATTATGTCCCCTGGATACGGGGGTATCTTAAGTTGATTGGCAATAAAAATTTAAATTAAGAACATTTTATTTTTTTATCTGTTTTTATTTTTATATATTATTTCACTGTTTCATCTCATCTGTATACTGCTTAACAACTTCTTTTTTCCCCTATTGTGCCTTTACAATGTTTCCCTATAAAATGTCCCTTTTTTCCCCCTTTCATCTCCCTTATTTCTCTTCTTTTTAATTAGTGAAAACTTAACTTCAACAAACTTTCTTCAAGGTTACCCTGATGGGAAGGAAAGTGGTCTCATTTTCCTTGCAGAAAGGCTAATTATTCAAAGCTTCAGAGATCTTGTTACTCTGCCTATACAAATGTTGAACCTGCAGGAGATCCTTAATCCAGGAAGTACCTTAGAAATTGCCACTTCTGTTGTTCTCGTGATTGAACTCATGGGAAGGGGTTACC
Source organism: Ifrita kowaldi (assembly GCA_013398055.1). NCBI lineage: Eukaryota > Metazoa > Chordata > Aves > Passeriformes > Cinclosomatidae > Ifrita > Ifrita kowaldi. The sequence goes on from VZRS01008828.1 coordinate 343,921, forward strand.
TCCAAGCAATATAAATATGCATTTTTAATAATACTCATAAAAGGAGATCTGGAGGAACCAACAAAAAGCCAAAAAAATGGTAGGTTGTTTCATTCTGTTGCTTTGAATGATCCCATTATATTTTAGTTATTGCACTTGAGACATTTAATTCAAAGCAGTGATTACAGAGGGATCAAGTGCCTCCTCTTAAAGCTTCCATAAGACTTCCATTAGTAGCCTGCTTCTATATCTTCTTTCTTCCCCCTCTTCTCCCCATCCCTTTTTTTTTTTCACCTCTGGGTATAATTTTTGTCTTATTTTTTTTTCCAGATGAACTTTTAAAGTGAATTAAAACTATCCTGAAAGTACGAATAAAATTGATCAAGTTGTTCCCCAGAGGGTAATTCAGAATTGCTTTTTTGAAATGGATTTTAGCCAGTGGATTCAATTCTTTTCTCTTGTAAGCACCACCAATAATCACTTTTCTGGGGGGAAAAGTAAAAATTACAATGTATCTTTATCCTCAATTCTTCCAGAAATCTATCCTTTGTTTAGTGTACAGCCACACAAGCAATGTTTTTTTTCACATGGTTTGGTTCATTCGAAATGTGCTCCCTGATCACAGCAAGAGTGGAAGGGGAGCAAGACATTCAGAATGAGGGTTAAACTGATTATGTTTGTAGAAAGAAAAGTGATTTATTTTTCCAAATTCCTTAATTGCTGTCCCACAGATGTTACAGAGGCTTTTGTAGTCCTGATATGTATACTCATGCTATGTTAAATGCTTAAACTGATGACTCATCAGCCCCAGTTCTGGTAAGAATTCAGAAGCTGGGACCAGTCCATACTAAGCATGTCATGCATTAACATAGCTGAAGCAAAATGCAGATGTGAATCCTGAGGCTTATTGACAGGCTGGTTAAGAAGACTTGAAAGTGAGGACAATATTTAGCCCACATTTTGCCAAATAACTCTCTCATGGCATGTTTTTATCTCTCCAACATATTTAGTAGCTTCATTTACTGCACTTCTTTTCAGATTTTGGTATTTTTTTGTAGAGGGTAAAGACAAAACTCAGAGGGTAAAGAACACAGATTTAAAATACTCAGAATGGATCTAGTTGGAGTAGGAGTTCTTGCCTGCAGATGTATGAACTGCATGGGAGAGAGATTGATCTATAGTGCAACTTCGTAAACTGCTTCCAGAAGCAAGTGCTTTCAAAAAGCATTTTCTGCTGCAGAATGGATATGTTATTAAATTATTGACTTAGAAAACTTTTCCGATCACATTTATGATTGAAGATTCATGTTTATTTTGTGGTGTATTTTTTGGCTTTCTAAAGAGTTGGGTTTGTTTGGTGGGTTTTTTTGGTTGTTTTGTTGTTTTTTTGTTCCTCTCACATGAAGTGATTGGGACCAAGTTTACTACAGAAAACTACAGAAATTTTAGGGACTTTGAGAATAATTCAAAAGAGCTTTCCCCAAGATTTACAGAAGTTTTAGGAGAACCAGAAGCTCTGATGTCTTATTCAGAAGCAATAGTTGTATAAAAATACCCACATTTAATAGTGTTTGTTTCTTCAAGTCTTTAATGTTTTTGGTATTATGGTCCTTTTACAGCATTTGTAGTATGGTCATGTTCGTTCTTGGAATTTTAAAGAGAACAGCATAACACAAGATAAAGTCATTGGTTTCTGTAATCTGCTGGTCCTAAACTTGTTGCCATTTTGGAGCAAAGAGCTTCATGTATATTTGATTGCTGAAGCTGAGCAGCAGGACACTGCATGGGATGTGTGAGCTCTTATTTCACTCCCACGTTGTCAAGTGATCCCTTGTGCCAAGCTGATGGCTCAGAAAAAGCCTACTCTCTTAACTGCATAAACAGGAATTGGCTGTTTGTAAGGGGATATGCAAAACACTGTTTGCTTTTTATTGACATTTCCCTTCCTGCAGCACATTTCAAGAAAGGTCATTCCTTCTGCTCCTTCTGTTTCTTCCACTGATGATTCAAATTACACTTAGTGTTGTGAATAGAAATACAATGCCATTAACACCCTATGGTGTTAACCTTTATTTTAATGAAATATTAATTCCTAAAGAACTAGCAATCTGCTAAGGGGGGTGGAGTGGGGACAGATGGACTGGCATGTATAAGTTAGGTTGGTTGATAAAGGGACAGGAATAGAGTGGCTGAATGTGGCAGCCTTCAACCAGTCCTTCTATTCTGGGTATTTAGGTGGATTTAAATATCAAGTAATTCTTAGGGAGCCTTTTGGCAGACAACTTAATCATTCTCTCTTACATTAATTGTCTTTAAATATTAAGATTTCTTTGAGACTAAGATCTTCAGGACAAGAACCAAGCCTTCATGTATTCCCTTACAGAGGCCAGCGGAACTTTTAAGTCTGAGCACTTTCATAAAATGAACATTAATTAAAACTGATATTTAATCTTCCCTTACTCTTTCCAATAGTCTGTAAATTGCGGATTTTAAAGATAAAACCATTGTATTGTTAATTATTTTATTGAGAAAAAAATGTGCTCTGTATCTTGCACTCTTTCAGACGATGTCTAATAGCCTGTCACTATAATTTACCAAAATTGTCATCAATGAATGTGCAGTCAGGTATAGGTGGGGAAGTGGTGGGCAAGTAGAGATGTAAATGTGTGTGAGACCAAGAAACAACACTCATGTGAAGCTAAGATGTAAGGAAATAAAAAGAATAGTTTTGGGGAGATAACTTGACAGCCTCTTTGCAAAACCAAAAATTGATTCTGCACAAGAAAATTGTACAGACTTGTTCACTCTTTGTCCTCTTGATATGTAAAATCCTTCAGTGTATTATCCCATGTTTTGACACACCGGCATTATTTTGTACTTGAACTGTGGTAGAGGCAAATAATATTTTGTACTTGAATGGTGGTGTGTTGTAGGTGTTGAGGAAAACTGCAGCCTAGTACCTTCAAAAGAATATAATCACCACTGGGAGAAGAAAAGGATATAATCAACACCTTTTTGCTTTTAGGATGGATCTTCAAAGAATTATGATTAGGATTACAAAATGTCATTTCCTACGGTACTGCAGGTCTCAAATCATTACTGCTGAGAAAAATTTTTTCAAGAGAAGGTTAAATTTGCTGTAGTCTCTTGCCTACATATAAGATATCACCCACTTCTCAAATCTGTATTGGGAAGCTGTCAGAGCAGAGTCCAAAGCTGCTTGGTTATGCACACTGAAATTTGATTCTTTGAAAAGATTTGTTTAATCTGCACAATAAATATACTTTGAAATTAAGAATATTGCAATTTGCTATATAGAAACAAATGGAAAAGAGACCTGCTACTTTGTATCCTGTGCTACATTTTGCTTTTTTTTTCCCAGACTAGTGTTTGGAATAGAAAAATTGAAATTAATTAATTTTTCATATCTGTAAATATTATCAAATACAGCATAAAAATATATCTTTTTTTATTTAAAGCAGATTAAATATATTTAGAAAGCTAGTGTATTTATTTAAATAGAGATAGATAAAATAGATTATAATAGCATAGATAGATTATTATTTAGAGTAGGAAAGTCAAAACCATAGTTTCTTCAAGTTAAAAATGTTTGGAGAGAAACAGTAAGGCAGACAGTTCAGTTGTATGAGGTTTTGACCAGCACTTTAGGTGTATCAGGTTTTGTCCTCCTATTTGACAATGACTAAAATGACTGTGGTGAAGACAGAGGCATTTTGCGGGGTTTGTCAAAACTGTGTTAGTGTTTCTGATGTTTTTCATGAGTTTGACAAGTATTTATAGTGTGCAAACTGACAAGAGTGTTGCCTTTCCATCAGCTGAGTTGGAACCAGTACAAATGGTTACCAACACATCCACCCTGGCAGGGGAAAATGTCTACAGAAGACAGAAAGCAAAATAAAAAGTATTCTTCAGTTAACAGCTGCCAGAGCAGAGAAACTTGAACTTCAATATCAGCTTGTCACTTAATGTTACAAGTATATTGGTTTTTAGGACAATCATGTAAAGAGATGGTTTAGAACATTTTTAACTAACGGTCTTCAAGGAGGGGTGGTACTTGCAGGTCCTTGGAGTTTCAATACACTGCACATCTTTCTACTCCTCTGCAATTTATGCTACCAAACATCATAAGGAACCTTAAGCCCTCTGTATGTATTATTTTGTTCTCCCACATACATTCAAAGTTGTTGTGTTGGCCCTTTGACATAAATTAGACAAGTATCTTTCATTCTGGTTTTGTGGCTATGTCTTCTTTAAACTTGACCTGTGTCTACATTCCCTGCACATATCTGGTTATGAATTATATTTGCTTCCCTGGAGAGACTTCAAGTAAAGAGCTTTTTCTTTCATTTTCAAGCTCTCTTCTAATATTTTGTTTCTTTTACAGACAAATAAAATCAGATGTTATCATATTTCAAATACCAGCAGTGAAAGACCACATATTTTCCTTGAAAAGGAAACAATTTCAGTGTATTTTTCTCTTTGGGATTAAAAGTACTCCAAATATTTTCCAAATTTGATTATATTTTTTTTTTTAATTTTCAAACCGCAAATTTTATTAAAAATATTTTTCCAATTAAAAAAAAAAAGGTGCATTAAAAAGAAGAAAAAAAAGGTTAGATGAATGGTCCTATTAAATTCTCTTCAGTATTAGAGAGGTTGTGTAGTATCGCAAATGTATAGTATTTGGCCCTTAATTTTTATTAAGTCCCACTCTTGGGAAAGGAAAAAAATGTGCAAAACCAAACCACAATCCTTTGGTTTATAGTATTTCTATTTTACTTTTCATTTAAGTCAAACAAAAATATTGGATATGGTTTAGGATGAGAAATTTGCACACAAGAATCCCAGTCCATTGTTGAAACACAGCTATTTTGATGGGTTAGGGCACAATGATCAAGGACCAGTATTTCACTTTCTGGATAAGAAAGGAAGGTGAAAATAAATATCTTGAGTTTGTGGGTGAAGTTTCTAATACCAAAATATTACTCAGAAATGCTATCTACAAAGTGCAATGCCCTAGTCACAGTTTATGAGACACTCCTCAGTGACCAGAGGTTTCATGTGGTGACTCACCCATCTGATGTTAGAAGAAGTTTTTCTTTATTGCAAGCTAACAGTCAGTACCTTAATTTCACACTATTTATTAAAATATTTTACGTGTTAGCCTGCATTAAGTTTCTTATCAAAGATTTACCTTTCTGAAGATGAGATGTCAATATTTAAATTGAAATACACGAGAGAGGCAAGGATTCCCTACTTAAATATTTCTAATGATTTTTCTTTGCTTTATATACCTCTTTACTTCCTCCTATCCTCTCCACCACAACAACATATAGCTATAAAGCCATCAGTAGAAAGCCACTGAATATAAAAGTGAAATTAATAATTGATGTGTTAGAAACATTTTGAAGGAATCATAGACTCCACAGGTTTCATTTGTGATATGGGAAATTGCTATATATCTCTGGAGAGTTCTGGAAGGAAATCCTAAAAATGTCTGCTAATGCAAGACACTGTCTCAGCATAATGTCAAAGCTGAACTCAGCATACTGCAGGATATGCAAATACAGGGTACAGTTCCACAGGATGAAAAACTTTAGGGTTCTTGAATTTAGATGTTTTTCTAAGTCACCTTTAGCTAAAATACAAACATATTAGCTGTGTATACTAGGTTAAATGTTGATAAACTTTTCTCAAGAGAAGATTCAGTTAGTTTCTGCAAAGATGTATTACCCTCTTATCTCTCTTTTTGATCCAGAAAAAGTAGGATAAAAGATGTCCTGGTAGCTAATGATACGACATAACATCTTCATCAGGAAGTTTCCTTTAAAGCTTATAACACCAACAGTAAGCAATAAAACTTGAGCTCTAACTCTGCTTTTTGAAGCTCAGCTGAAGATAAATTAGGGGCTCAATTTATAAGCATTAACCAAACAAGCGAAAAGATAAAAAGTCATGGACACACACTGCTGTTTGAGCAGTTAATGTTTATCACCTTTTTCCAGGGGAACATGTCCTGTTTGGTAACTGTTAGCAATTGTTTCATATGACAAACATTATACAGATATTAAAAAAAAAAAAGTATTCTTGATTTTATTTCAGTCCATAGGATGGTATAAACTAGAGAGACAATGTTGGTAGAGATTTCTCTCCAAAATTTAGGGGAAAATAGATAAACACATAAGATTTCTGGGAATGTCTTTTAACAAAAAACCTGGAGGACAGTATAAAAGAGCTTTTCATTAATATTGTATCTGTAAAGTGACATTTAAATGTCAGGAAGATTTTCTCTGTGAGGTTCTTCTACATCCTTTCCTACTGTCATTAGAAATAGATCATACTTCAGAATCAACAGTGTAGATACACATACCGAGTACTTTAACAACACAGCTATTAGGGTTCAGTCAAATCCATGACGTAAGAGGAGCGCGGTACAACAGAAAAGTGAAGGTTCTTTATAGATCCTCCAGTTCACTAGCAAATATGTGAGATTAGCTCTGTTGATTGGAGTATAGCGCTAATAATGACAAGATTGTGGGTTTGATCCCTGTGTGGGCCATTCACTTAAGAGTTGGACTTGATAATCCCTGTGGGCCCCTTCCAACTCAGAATAATCTGTGTGATTTGTTCATGCAGATTTCCTGACATCTTTTAAAAATCAGCCAATAACAGTAATTGCACATGTGTTGGATGTATATTGCAATTATTACTAATGCCTGCAGTGTCTTCCAATCACGGTTTTATCACAGAAAATGGTTACTTCCCACTTTGTCTCTTTTCTATACGTGACATTATTATGAAGAACAAACGCAAATGAAGAACATACACAGAAGAATGTGCTGTTGCAAACTGTTTGAAGATATCTGTGGAATGGAGGTAGAATGAATATAAGGATATTTTGAGCCTGAGTGACAAACAGGTTTGAGTAGAAAGACTGGGTCTTATTTTTTTGCTTTGAAGAAACCTTATTGTACCTGGAAAAACTCACCAGTGCATCTATACCACAAGCTTAATTCAGCATTATTTAAATTAACTGTTGGCACACTAACTCATCTCTGCCACCTCATTAGTAAGATTAAAAAAGTTGTGATTTTTTTTCAGGCATGTGAAAAAATAGTTGACTTACACCACTTTTTTGCTGTTATTGTGCATCATCTGGGCATGCGGATACGAGTAAGATTACACAAATATCAGTGAAAATTCCTTTTTAACTGCAAAATCCCAGGGAGTTTTTTCTTGTGAAAGTGTTCTTGTGAAGCCCCTAGTGTGGTAAGGTCTGACTACCATTTGATCTAAACATTTCTATGATGAAAAAGAATTATGAACATCATATAAAAAATGAGGTATGTCACTATATTGATGTATTTTGTAGGGAGGTCTCTGTTGTTATTTATAATGATACTGATTTGCAACCTTTGCTCCCTTCTCCTTGTTATTCTTTGTTCTCTTTTAGCTTCACATCAGCTTTCTCCATCACGTGTAGATCTAAATTGGTATTCCTTAAGATCTATATTTCAGAGACAGCAAGTTGCTCTACAGGGAGCAAGTTGATCTGCTCTTGTGGAGGTGTCTGTCCCACACTGTTCTTCACCTTGTCTTGATTAAAACAAGGGCCATGTTTTCATTGTTTTGATTATTTATTTATTTATTTATTTCAAAACATGAGCTGAAGTATCTGGGGAATTCTGGTAATGAACATGTTAATCACTGCCTTCCAATGTTAGAAACTAACACCAAGTAAAGGCATTTATCCCAAAAGCTGTTCAGGCCATGAGACTACTCAAACAAGGAAGGTCTCTTGAGCAGCGTCTCAACAGCAAGTGATGTTGGAGGTTGATACCTGGGCACTTTTCTTCAGCTCCTGGTCTAATATTTCACTGCAACAGAGCAGGAGGGAGATATTTCCCCCCATACAAGGCTTGATTGGAAGAAAACACGACAGGAGTGCTCCTGACTGGTGAAATTTAGCAGCAGCTGATGCATAAAGGCAGAGCTAAAAATGGCAGGTATTTATCATGCTATTTCAAAATTGAACTTTTTCTCCCTCCTGGACGATCTTGGCATTACATCTGATCCCATGCTTGTAGAAATCAATAGGAGCCTTTTTATTGAATTCAATGGAGCAGAAGTAGGCTTGTGGTAGGTGGAGTGGCTTGAGTAGTTAAAAAAAATAGCTTTGTATATTCCCAGCAGAATAAACCCTGCTTTGGAATGGAGTTTCAGTGCCTAGTGACTAGACTATGTTATTAAAAATGTGGCTTTTGCCAGAAACATTTCATTTCATCTATAACAAGGAGCAGGGCTATAGTTTCCTAAAGTCAAGCAGACTGTTTATAATTTTTACCTTGTTTGATTTTTTTCCTTGCTCAATTTTTGTGGACTTGGCAAGAGCTCAAGGTTTTGTTTAGTTTTTCCTTTAACATCCCAAAAGGCCATGTTCTTTCCTAGTTCAAGGCATGATCATTCCTCGACTTCCACTGCTAACCACTATGTGTAATTTTTTGACCTCATTCTCTGCAAACTTCTTCTGTCTGACCCTAATATAATCCTGAAACTTTTGTCTAATTAGATCAAGCTGGGAGATCAAGCTAGTCAGTGAGATGATTACATGGGCTGAATACAATGCTCACTGTGAAATTAATTGCAGCAATGACACAATTGCCACAAAATCCCTATCACTGAGAATTAGCATCATCATTGTTCTTTGTTGTTTTTGGTAACTGAATAAAATTGAATGTGAATTGTTGTTCTTTAGTCTCACTGTTCTAGTTTGGGGTTTTTTTGTTTTGTTTTCGTTTTGTTGTTGTTGTTGGGTTTTTTGGTTGGGTTGTTTGTTTGTGTTTTTTAGTTTGCTTTTTTTTTTTTATCTGAGAGTAGATTGTTGCCAACATGGTAAGTAGTACCTCAACAGCAAATTCAATTCAATATTCTGAACTCTGTGGCAAATCTGATAAAAATGTGGGTTGGCTATATGCAAATAGAGACATACCCACTGTAATTCTCTTCCCTCACCTGGCTGCACACTGATATGGCATCTGAGTCCCAGATCTATGGTAGCTAGATCAGAATATTTCAACACTCAAGGCCACTGCTATCCTGAGAGTTACTATGTAGCCTAAATCTGGCTTGGTGATTGAGGCTCAATGGATGCTTTGTGACTGGGCCCTGAGGTTACTACCAGGCTGTATTGACCCTAACTCATTTGCCCCTGGGATGTCCCACTACAGCTCTCCATGGGTCCAGGAACTCCATTTCAGCTTAACCTGGTGGCCTAAATCCCTTCCCAAGCTAGGCTCTAGGTATGCCTTCTTCCTGGCCCATCTCCCAGGTGTGTTCCTTGGGCCTTGACCCCCCTAAAGGGATTCTGCATCTTCCACTGCATATGTCTGGGGCTGTTGATGGTCCCTGTCACCAATTTCCTGCTTGGGTTCTGCAGGCTGGCACACGGGTCAGTGAAGGTGTTGCCTGCTTTGGTGTCACCCCTGGGCTGTCCTCCCTCGTGGAATAACCCCATTCTTGCTACTAACACCTTGAATGTGCACCTAAAGGTATATGATCAGCTCACCACTCTCAGTACCATGGATTTGGATCCCTTCTCCAGATTTATTTGTATGTGAAAAAATCCTTGAATAAAATTTAAATGTAATGCCGAGAGCAGGGACTCAGCAATAGTTCATTCCAAGTGACTTCTCTGACTCCAGAATTTACAATGCACCTTTCCACTTGACCTCTTATATCTTGATTATTTTTTTTTCCGATGGCTTAATTCTATCTACACATCTTCAAAGCTTCAGCTGAAAAGACCTCTAAGTAAATATTCTGTAGTTTCCTGGTTAAGGCGCCTACTATAAAGACCATATCTTCAAATTCCTTCAGTCTGGGAAAAGACTTGATCTGTTTTTACTTTTTATTTTATAGGTGATAGGCACCACCTCTGTTTATATATAGAGAGAAAATACTTTTTTAATTTTTTCCTAGGGAAAATATGTTTCATATAGAGAGAAGGTTAAGAGCTGCATATCCCAAGTAGAAGATGACACCAGCCACTTCAGCCTCAGGAAGGATTAAGAGCCAGTGTTTCCTCTTGGCCTGCTGCAGGCAGACTCAGGCAGATTCTGGCTTTAGACTGAATTCTTCTTCTGCTGATTGTTTGGCATTGCCGTGTTGAGAAGCTTAACTCTTTTGGGGATTTGCTGGTGTATTCTTGGGGCTAAATCAGGGCTCTTGTTTCCATGTTTAATGTTAGATCCAGACTTTCATAGAAATGGGATTTTGTTACTGTTGTTCTGAATCATCCGTATCTTAGAAAGATTTGAAAACTGAAATATCAATGTACATGGTCTGTGACTAATGGCAAAACTACTTTATTAATAAGGCAATTAGAGTTTTTAAAAATGGACATATTAAAGGCTGCAAGCACCTAAAGGACAAAGAGTTTGATGAAATTATATAACGTAAGAAGTTGAGCCCAAAAAGACTAGAAAATTCCAGTTTTCCTGATTATCAAAGAAGCACTTGTGCAGCATATTGGCGTTTAGAGTAAAGCTTTTCTGTTTCTGATGGACTTGGAATTGTCTGTAGAACAAACCTGGGCACTGAGGAGTGTTCATTTTAATCTTGATTACATGTGTTTTAATATTTTCAATTATATTAAGTACTTACATCCTTTAGAACTAGAAAGCTTCAATGTTAAAGAGCAAGGAAGTACTGAAAGTTTGGGCAGGAAGTAAGCTTTGAAGTCTTTCTTTGTGCTGATAAATACTTCAGTTGGACAATGTAGGATTGTTCCAAAGAAAAAAGATAATTTGAAGAGTAGGAATAATAATAATAATTTCTAAAGGAGATATTAAAAAAAAGTAAACCAGCTTACAGCACATTCTTTAGGTAAGAAATATAATTAACTAATTTATTAATTCCTGTTTAGATAGGAAAGAAAATGGGATGGTTCCTACAGCATTTACTAAGACTGAATCCATGTATCTGGTATCCTTTCTGAGCCTTGAAAATATGGGTAGCTTTAGGTCAGATACTTATTTTTGGGAAAGGTGAGAATTTTATTTTCAAAACATTAATTTTTCAACCTGATGTAAAACAGAGGAAATGTGGATATCAGAAATCGTTTTCCTGTCCAACTTTCCTACTTGGATCAAACACTAACTCACATAATTCTGTATATCTCAAATTCTTCTTAACATTAGCCAAGTATCCACTCAGGAAGTGTCAATGATTTTATCAAAGGCCCCAGTGAAGGTCTGTGTCCACCAACTTGGGAGGGAGCAAATCAGTTTATTTAAACTAAAGCCAAAGTAGCATTTAAAATTAAAGATACTTTATGTTAGAGACTTACTTATGGTGGATTTTCATTTTATGAATTATTTTTAAACACTTTTGTTGCTAATTGTAGTGCACCTAAATTTACTCATCTCTAAAATGGATTAATGAACACTCTCCTTAAGAGCACTATGTTTGTTGTCTACAAAAATAATTACACCAACTTTCTGTGTTGCATAGCTACAAAAGACTAAACAAATATCTTGTTGGAGGAAATGATCCACCTCAGTGTGTTTAACTTTAGCTTGAAGGAACATATGAGCTAAAAAACAAACAAAGTCCCACCAAGCAAAAACCCCAACAATTCAGTAATGTTTATCTCAGATGCTCATTTATACTTCCTTCTGAGAAAATGGCATTCCCAAGGGACCTTTATGTAAGGTTTATGAAACTTCAAAATATCATAAACGTTCAGTTACTTGAGTGCAAATAATTTTCAACTGAGTTCTTAGGAATATGCTTGTACTGAGTTTGTTTATTCTTTTTTCTTAAAAGCAGAAATCAATATAAATCTTGCTGAATAAAAAATTTAGATTCCTAATTTCTCTATTTGGAGGACTAATTGAAAGGTACAGAGTTGTGTATATTGTTCAATGATGCATTCCTAAAAGAGCATAACATCTTCACCTGCTGTCGATACCTAAATTGAGGCTGAACGTCAATGAGTACCTCAAGATCTTCCACTCATGACAGAAATTAATGTACTGTTGTTATAGGGCTTTTATAATGATAATTAAATGTTTCTATTCTCTGTCATGAACTTTTGAAATGTTTGTAATAAACAGCTGCAATGTAGTCTTGGTGTGGAATTTTGTTTTGTTGGTGTCTATTTTTCTTTTTCTCTTTGGAATATTTATTTTTCTTAGTCTCCATGTGAGCCTGGTCCTCATCCTTTGTAGACCTGTCCATGTGCAGTCCTTGTACACTCTTGTATTTATGTTAGCTTTGGAAATATCATACCCAGTATACAAAGACTTCTGCAGTACTGTGCTCTGTGGGGCACGTACTTGTCGGCTGGGCTAGACAGAGAAATTTCTTCACAGGCAAATACAGACATAGCCAGAGGGGACACACACCAACGACATCAGATCCCAATTGCAAAGCCACGTTGGAACTTTCAGGGCAGGAGTTAATCTTGGGTGGTGTTGTGTTGATCTAAGACAGGATTTCTAAATGGAGACTACATCAATCATCAGTTAGTAGGAGTAGTTTTTTTGTTTACTTCCTGAGTCTGCATCTAGGAGCAGTTTTTTTGTTTAATTCCTGAGTCTGCAGTGTTTTTTATTTTCCACTGATTTATGTTCTTTTCTATATGTGTGTGTATGCGCATTTTACATATATATGTATGTAAATATTTGTGGTTGCTTGGCTACCCATCTCTAAAAAAACTGTATTAGCTCAGTTATGCAGCAAATTGTTAACCTTAACAATTCTTAGCATAGGGAACTCAAGGAAAGGTCAATGTAGCCAAGAAACTTGAGTGAATCTAGGAATAAATTCTGAGGTGATTAGCAACCTTAAACCACCTCTGGGCTCAGTACTTGAAGTAGTCATGTTAGAGATTTTTTTTCCCCCTCGGGTTTTCCATTGAGCTGGTTGAGTTAGAGAAAAGGAGTAATGCACTACATCATTTCTAGATTCATATTTTATAAGCTGACTTACTCTTTACTTGGTGGGTAATCTCCACTCTTTTGTTATTATTATAGCAAAGTTCCTGTGCATGTACCTTTAGATGCTTGTATTTATTTTTTAATTAATGCAAGATTTGTCTTTCTATTGAAATATACTTAACCAGGAGGTCTGGTTTTTTTACAATGAGCAAATCTTGTTGTAAACTGAGAATGAATATCAGAGTCTGAATCCACATAGTGTAGATACAAAATCTTTTACACTCCTGCAGACACCTCATTTGATATAAAAAAAAACCAATTAAACTGTTTGAACATGAATGCTTAAGAACAAAGAAATTAAACTTATTTAATAATATCATTAGCAGTAGTAATGTAACTGGAAGCAAGGAGATAAACTAATTACGTGAATAAATGATGTGACACCTTCTTTATGCTGTAGCTTCCCATCTGCAGAAAAACAAAGCTGTGTTATGTTTTTGCTAAACATTTTTTCTAGTACACAGACTCTCAACTTTAGAAGAGATTTGTGCTTTCTGAGCAAGATTTACTGAGTGAAACTATCACAAATATTAAAGGAAAAATAATTTTAAGGTGTGGCAGGGTGGTCTGTTTTAGGAAACGGAAAGTTACCTTAGTCCATTCCAAACACAAATGCAAAAACCTTTAAGGTAGCAGGTTGTTGGGAAAGGCACAGTCTGGATGACTAGTAGAGGAAAGAAAACAAGATGCCTTTACAGATCTGTTCTCTACTTTCAGATGGGTGAAGTACCTTTGGAGAAAGAAAACTATGATATATTGATATACTAACATGTTAGTGTGGGGCAGGGGCAAATACCTCATTTGTTCTCCTGGCTGTGCAGCCTGAGGATGTTCCTATGCCCAAGTTAGTGTTACAAGAAATAGGTGAATTCAAGGATGTGCTTAGTGTCTGTCTCATTTTAATTCTATAAGTAAGGAAATTCTAGTCAACTGTTTTGTTCTGTTCAGTCTCTACCAGCCAGAGTCCAGATTAGTGACCACGAAATTTTTAAATATCCTGATAGGGGAGAGTACATCTCATGGTAATGTGCTGTGAGGAAAGTAATGGGCTGGAAATCTTTCCTGATATCTGTGCTGTCTGCTTGGTATGTCATAGAATGAACCAGATCAAAAGAAGGAACAATGGTCAGACTTTATAGGAAATATTCTTATTTTGCCTTAGAACTGCTATAATCACATTGCAATAAATATGTTAATTCCTTATTTACTCTCTTCCTCCCCACCCCCTCCTTCTCCTGCCATACCCCTCAATTTGTGGTACAACAAGAATTCAGACTTCTGTGTGCTTCCCAGTCTAAAAAAGGTGGTCAAACTCTTTCCTCACTGACCTACAATCTCTTTTGTTATTTAACTAATTCATGAACTGGTTCATAGGAATGACAAAGGATGCTTATACCTGTAATAATCTCTTTCTGGTGATAAACTTTTATCATATTTAGAATTCGCTGCCAAATCAGCCTTCAGAAATATGTAGAAATTTGACTTTTTAAGAACTTTATGTAAAGGAACCACAAATATATGAACACATTTCCTGTCTGCTTTATCTTTTGGGATTAAAAATTATTTTACAGCTCTATGTCCAGACAAAGTACTTGCCAAATAAGTAATTTCCCAATGTGCTGCTAAATGCTGTGCAACCTCCCTAATATGACTCTTCCTTTGTAGAGCCATACAGGGAAGGTCAATATCACTAATCTCTTCTTTTGCATATGGGAATCTATTTAAACTATTTACTGCTGGTATGAGACACCTGGACAAAGTATTCCTGCCTTAAGATGAGTTTCTTAGGCATAAGCTTGATATCCTCTGATCTCTTTTGAGGACAGCTATGCTCCTTTGGTTCAGGCTATTTGGGGAAAAGATAACTAGGAAGTTTATAACAGAAATGACCCTTGTAAATTGAATTCCATACTTACTTTCTCCTGCATTTATACTGCAATTTAAGTTCTGTTACTCTTGGCCTGAACTCCATACCAGTCTGGAGAGAATCCAGGTTTCAAAATCGTAGATCATCCTGACCCATGATCTTAAATGTAATAAAAGCCAATCATTTGAGTAGGATAATAGTTCACTTTGGTTTCTTAGTATATAAATCTCTTCAAAAGCTTTTTATAGAATGGTCTACATCTCCTTTATTACATAAAGATAACTTAGAGATATGCAGTGTGGAAATAAGTTCTATTAATGTTATTAAAAATGTTAATTTTGAAATATTTCACTTGAAAAGTTATTACAGTTAATTTTAGATCACTTGAATTCTGGTTAAATAAATTCTATGGAAATACAAAACCCAATTTTTCTTTAAAAACTGGATTTTAGGATACAGTTGTATAAATTGTATTAATTTTATTGTAAATATTCAACTTTTTACCTTGTAGAAGCATTTTGAAATTTTAAATATGCAAAATCATGTGCTGACAGTTTGTTTTGGTTTGTATCTTTTGAGTGGGGAGGGAAGCTAAAGAAAAGTAGAGCAACGTGAAATTTAAATTTTCGGGACATTATGTTCCTTAGATATTGTTCATAAAACACCTGATGCTAATAATTACCTTTTTTGGTACATAAATTCTTCTGCAGGAGAATGAAGGCTAATGCTTTTGATCTCAGTCAACATGTTGTTTGGTCTACAGAAAAATCCACATATATAACTTGAGTCTTTTACTTCAAGTTACTTCAGTTTCCACCAGGGAAAGCTGAAACTTAAATATCTCCGCTGATCTTCTGATACACTTCTGAACTAAACTCCAAGAGAGCTATATTTAATGTTTGTGCATCTCTGCTTAGAAAAGAATAAGCTACTTCCAATGCCATCTTATTTGTCCTGTCTTTTCTCAGGAGTGGCAGGAAGCACAGAGGGGAGAAGTGAGAATTCACGGTCAGTCATGATCTGTGTCACTGCATGCTGTGGGTGCAGCTCTGACATACGGCAGGTTTTTATCCAGGGGAAAATTGGGTACTGGTATTTCCATGCCCGATAATTGACAGTTGTATGAGAACAGATTCAACTACCTAAGGTGAAAATTCCCAGCAGCAGGGTGTAGTTCTGGTACCAGCTGCTCTGTGGCAGCCGGTCCTTACTGGCTGTACACAGCTGCTTGGCTTTTAGGGGGCACTGCAGAGAGGCAGAGTTGCAGTGTTGGCATGGGGTGTCCAGAAACATGCTCAAAATGCTGATTAATGCTGCTCTGGGAGCACCCAACTCATGCTAGTGGAGTGGGACAGCAGGTCTTGAGCTGCTTGCAGCATATGCTGCAGGTGAAAAAAAGGCAGAGTTTAGGGTTGGTGGACTTTAAAGATAAAAACAGGGTTGGATGCAGTGTAGTAGTAGTCTTGATTTGACTGTCCAGTGCAGGTGTAAAGAGAAGTGGGAGAAGGTGGAAGAACTTGTCTGGGGCTTGTGTCAAATGGATGAAGGAACACCATTATGCTCAGTGCTGAACAGCCATATAGGCTAGCACATAACCTGCTTTTCTGACTGAGCACTCAGCTGCTGCTGCTAGGTTGGTGAAATATGTTACGGATCTCTTCTCCTGAACACATGTTCAGCCTGCCCCATGGTTGGATCTACAAGCAGGAAATTCAGCTAACAAACTGTGGGGGGAAAATTCAGCATTTTAAAGTTCCTGGTCTTGGCTTCCCTGGAAGAATTGTGACTTTAAGCAAACCTTGCTTTGCTCCCTCATTAAGGAAACAAAACTTCCATGGGAAATGTTTCCACAATTACTATTTTTTTATTAGCAATAAAACCAAAAAGAATCATTTAGCTTAAAATATTTTGGAGTGACACAAGTTCTGTTATTTGTCCTTTTTTTTTTTCTTTTGATTGATTTGGGGGTTTTTGTGTGTGTTTTTTTGTAGTTTGTTTTTGTTGTTTTTTGGGGTGGTTTTAATTTTGGTAGGGTTTTTTGTTTGGTTTTATGTTTTGTTTTGTTTTAAATTTTTTCCTTTGTTTGTTTGGGTTTTTTTGTTTTGGTGTGGGGTTTTTTTGATAACCATACTAATAAACTTTTTTTTCCCTTTGGTGTTTAACACTGTAAGTCTTATTGAAACAATTTCATTTTTTATCCTGCTAGTTTAAGTGATGCCTTACCTTTGCCATTCTGGTGACAGAGGTAATATACAGACTTAGTCCATCCATCTCATCCACCTACCTGTCTCTTCTCAGATATATTAACATTTGAGGGTTAGTTTTCCCCCACCTAATAGCTTGTAGTGCTTCATATTAATTACTTTTTTTGTGAAGCAATTTATCCTGAAGTCCCTTGCTGACCAATCTTTTCTTAGCTTTGGTTCATGCCCTTTGTTTTTCAGCCCATTACTCTGTTAAATAATTTCAGGGCATCTGCCTTCTCTATGCCCTTCAAAATTGTGTCTCTTAATCATTGTGTTCTGCTAATCACTTCTATCCTAATTAATATATACCTTACCTAATCTCCTTTCAGAACTCTTTTGCCTCATGTTCCTATCTCAATTGTTCCCTGTCCCAAAGTTTGCTCTTACCATCTGGTTTATCAGATTGTGTCAGATATTCTGACTAATCACCTGCAGTAAGGTCCACATAGCCTACATTAAAAACTCAAGCTCTGGGACCAAATATCACAAATTTGTGGCCAAAACCTGTATCCTGTCATCAATTCAATGAAGACAGCAGGTGACATCCTAATATTAACATTCGTATTAAATTGTGGTCAGTGTTTCCTAATACAATTAAATACAGAAGGGAACAAATATACAGACACTTTCAGAATGTTGAGAAGTAGCAAGCCCTACTGGTAAGTGCAGGGGAATTAAATGAAATCAATGTACTAATTGCTAGCCTGGTGTACTGGGTCTGCCTAGGATAATTTTCTTCATAGCAACTCATAAGGTGCTGTGGTTTAGATTTTTGGCCAAAACAGTGCTGATAGTACTGTGAACAGTGCCTGCAAAGCATCAGCGCCTTCTGCATGCTCAGTAAATTTGCAGATGACACTCAGTTGGGTGGGAGTGTTGATTTGCTGGAGAGTGGGAAGGCTCTGAGGAGAGATCTGGACAGGCTGGATAGATGGGCTGAGGCCAATTGTGTGAGTTTCAACATGGCAAAGTTCTGGGACCTGCACTTGGGTCACAACAACCCCAGGCAGCGCTACAGGCTGGGGAAAGAGTGAGTGGCAAGTAGCACAGTGGAAAAGGGTGCTGGTTTGACAGCTGGCTAAACAGGACCCAGCAGTGTGCCAAGGTGACCAAGAAGGCCAATGTCGTCCCGGCTTGTATCAGAAATAGTGTGGCCAGATGGAATGGGGAAGTGATTGTTCTCCTGTACTCGGCACTGGTAAGGCCACACCTCAAATCTTGTGTTTAGTTTTGGGCCCCTCACTAAAAGAAGGACACTGAGATGCTCGAGAGTGTCCAGGGAAGGGCAATGGAGCTGGTGAAGGGTCTAGAGAGTGAGTCATATGAGAAACAGCTGAGGAAGATGGGGGTGTTTAGCCTGGAGAAGAGGAGTCTCAGGAGTCTCTTTGTTGTTTGCTACAACTACCTGAAAGGAGGTTGTGGCCAGGTGAGGGTTGACCTCTTCTTCCAGACAACCAGTGATGGGACAAGAAGAAATGGCCTCAAGCCAGGGAAGGTTCAGTTTGGGCATTAAGAAGAATTTCTTCACTGAAAGGGTTGTCAAGCATTGGAATGGGCTACTTGAGGAAGTTGTGGAGTCACTGTCCATGGAAACGTTCCAGAAATGAGTGGCCGTGCCTCCTACTACTGTGGTGTTCAGACTAAGGTTGAACTCAATGATCTTGGAGGTCTTTTCCAAGTTTAATGATTCTATAATTCTACGACTCTGTTTCTCAGTCTGTCCCTGTCACAGCGAACAGGCTGGGAGATGACAAAGCCAGTAAATGACCCGAAATAACTGCAAAGGTATTCTGTACCCTATAAAGTCATGTTCAGCAAAAAAAGTGAAAAAAAGGTAATTTTCGGAAGGTTCTGCTCAGGTGCTGGCTGGGCATCAGTCTACCCTTGGGAAGCAGTGAGTGACTGCCTTTGTGTGCTGATTTTGGCTGTGATGAAGTTAATTATCTTCATAGTGGCCAGTGCGGGGCTATGTTTTTGTTATTGCTGACTAGTGCTCACACAAAGTTAAGGCCTTTTCCGGCCCTCATACTGCCCAGTGGGCTGGGGATGCACAAGAACTTGGGAGTGGACACAGATGGGACCGATGACCCCAACTGACCAACCCTACCCATCTGAATTATGTTCCTCAACTTCAGTATCCCCAAGATTCAGGGTTTTCTTAAAGTTTACCGGTAGAAGCTAGTGCCCTTCCTTTACTAGTTTATTCTTTCTTTTCTTCTTTTAAAGAATCAATCTTGGTGAAAAGAAAATGCAGAATACTATCTTTTTTTTTACATTTAGTTTCATGACTTTTGTTATTTATTTTCCCAAGACTTTCATAAAATATGCTTTGTTTTGTATCCTAAAATGAACAGTGATGCTCTAATGGCTCTTGTTCTATTTTTTTTCATTTAAATATGCCATATTTACCTGAATAGTCATTATACCATGATAAATTACTTTTATAACTTTGCACATTGTAGTTAATCAACCCTATTCCAGTATAATATCCTAATATAAGCAAAAAGGTTTTTTGCTCAATGTTTGTTCATAATTGGCATAGTCTATGCATTACATTAATATTTCCACATTTATTCAAAGACTAAGCCCTAGAAATTCTGCCTGCACAAACTTGTGTATTTTTATTTCTTGCAAAAAATTTAACACTGTAATTGCATGTTGATATTTCAATAATGCTGTTATGAAGACAGGAAGTAGATGTCTTATACATATGTATATATGTATATGTATATATGTACCTATCATGGATGACATAACATTAATGACAAAAACACGTGACAAAATGCCAGAACGCGGTTTGAAATTGAATTCAGTAATTTATACGGACCTTGTCTGTCATTGTAGTACTGATGTGTTATTGCAGAAACTAAGGCACACAGTGTTGATCAATGAGTAGCTTCTGTTTAATAGATCCCCAGATGTATTGGTGCCCGTGAGAAAATGATATACAGGTGGGACTCAACAAGGTGTATTTTGCACGTAAATGTATGACTGCTCACGGTTGCTTCTAAGAGTTTGTCCTTAAATAAGAGGCTAGAGAAGAACATATTGGAAAGTAACTGAAATTATATTGAGGTAGTTTTTAATGAATGTCTTCTCTCCCTCCCAAGATGTGAAAAATCTTTCACTAAGATATTCCCAGTTGTATGACTTATTGTTCCGATACTACAGTCAGTTCTGGCTGAAGTTGATACACTGTCTATGATTCTATGCTAACTGTGTGAAATAGGCTCCAATTTTATATTCTTTTTTTTTTTCACCTCAATTTCTATTTGTTTTTCAGGATATGGAAAATTAATATTATCGACTTATTTTTCTTGAGACCTAGCGCTTCATAGGTTTATAACTGAAGTGAATATTAGATAGTTTCTGAATTAAGTAACACCATTTCGTCCCCACAAGAGAATCACTTATCAGTTAGAAAGACAAAGTACTGAGAGACAAACCAACTCTCTCAAAACTTAATTTCCTCAAAAGCCAAAGGGTGTTATTACAGTAATGGATGTAAATAGAAAAAGGTAACTCAGAACAAACTGTGGGGCAAGAGACAGAAAACATAGTTAAACTTAAAAAAATGAGTGCATAATGTGTCATTCTAATTGGAAGGAAAACACTGGAAATGAGCAGATGGTACCATTAACTAAATCAATTATGGGGCCATACTGATGTAATAAGGATTGTGTTGCCATGAATCATCTCACTATTACTTACATATCACACTTTTGATAGTGAGTGTTAATGACTTGGCAAAAACACTTACAATTTTTAAGGTTTTATTTTAAGCCAAGGAAGAATTAAATTTCTGGAGAACTGAAGCATAAGGTTTTTTTAATTGCTGTTTTTTCCAAACATGAGGTGTAAACACTCATCATCTGTGAATCAGCCAGCACTCTTCTGATATTCAAAGGCAGTAAACAGACATTAACAAACTGAAAGTATGCACTTATGCCAATGCTTCCACTAATATGTGAAAAAAGTCTCATAAAAGTTCACTTAATCCTGCTCTTTAATGACATTTTGACTTGCTGAACATGACATATAATTTTAGATGAACTAAAAGGGAGTGAAGAATGATGGAAGAATATGATCCATTTTAGTGAGTTTATCAAGAAGAGTCCACATTGAGAAGGAAGAGAGAGAGTACACTTGAGCATGGAGAAAGGTCATGTTTGTCAAAACAGTTACTTCTTGAGATGGAAACGTTAAAATTAACGAAAGTACATGCATTCCTAAATGGATGAAAATTGATTTGAGTACAATGTGTGAAAGTTTTAGACTGAGAAATTTTAACTTATTTTTAATAAATAGGTAGGCAGAAGAAAAAGTTTACACAATTCTATAGTATATTCTTTACACTGAAACCTCCACTGAAACTTTCTTCAGGCATTAAGCAAATGTAGACATCAAGCGGAACTTCATCATCTAGACCAAAAGGAAATTACTGGAAACACCAATTGGTTGTATTTAGTTTGCAGCAACTACTTGCTATCTGTAAATGTGTCTCCTTAATATCAAAAAATTGTAAAGAATAGCACCCACCGCATCTTATGTCTGTTTTCTTTGTGTTGCCCTTCAAAGATCAGCTTTTCTCAAAATCTAGTAGGCAAACTGAAGTACAAGACTGTAAGGTCCAAATGTTCTCTCCTTCTAAACCTAGTGAAAAATGTTATTCAACAAAATTATTTAAAAGGAGACTGGGAATATAGATAAATAAAAAAGATTATCAACAACAACAAAACACTAATATATCAATTACTAAAACACAAACATATCAGCTATGAAGCAGTAGGGTTTCTAACTGAAAATAATGCAGAACCGAAGACAATGGAAAAAGATCACGGAATACACTGCATTGTGGAAATGAAACCTGAACTTTTGTTTGACAGCTTTGGGGTGGCGATACTGAAGAATTTATTGTATTTTATGACACTGTTGCAAATCCCTCCTTTCCATTTCTTTTCTTCTCTTACTGAAAACCCCAAGGTACAGGTTCTTTGCTCTTCTTCAGTTACTGTAATCCCCTGTTGATCGTTTGTTCAGCTTACAAGCAGGAAAATAAGTATTATCTGAGAGACAGAAAAAGTTACTTTCTATACACTTTTGACAACAACATTGGAATTTAATCGTGTCATGTCTTGTGTGTCATACACTACCATTTATGTGTGAGTTTTCTATTATTCCTTTAATAGAATGGTGTGGGAGAGAAGGAAAATGCTCCAAGGGCAAGAAACATAGGCAGTACTTCTTTTAGTTCTCTAGAACATCATATTGCTACCTGCTTTCTTGCATGTTCTGAAGTTATAAACCCCATTTTGCTATGTTAAAGTAATTCCTGAGGAGCCCATTTGCTGGATGTTTTTGACATTGCTGACCAAGCTGAAGAAGAGCAAAACTGGATGAAAAGAGATGTGCCAAATAGAAAATGTGGAATATATACATATAATAGTCACATTCCCAGTATTATCATATCCAAACCTATAGATTTTACCCCTGCATTTTCATGGATCATGATGCCAGAAATGAGATTTTAATCTCAAGCACTGAGGTGATAACTTTCTTACTGATATCTTCAGTCTGGAAGTGAAGTAGCTTTGAAGGTCAAGCAGCTCTGAAGGTCACAGGTGGTATAATCCTGAAGTATAAGGTTTGATATCTCAGACATATAAATCACTTAAAATGTTGAAGTGGTATTAAGAAAATGAATTTAATCTGTAGATAAATATCTCCGGGTTATGGCTGGCTTGTCAATTAACTGTCAGTGTGTAATTTCAGTTTTTAATGCTTCAGTTTAAGAGTTGAAGTTTCAAAACTTACATTAAAAAAAATCCTTGTAAATTGGAAGACTTTTCCTGAGAAATATAACTAGTTATATCTAGGTGAACCTGGAGCTTTGACCTGAGATGAATTTACAGATCTACCTTTACTTTACATAAGTGAAATTTGTATCAGAGAAGGTAATGTAGGCAAAATACCTAGATTCTCTCCACAATAATAGCAAACAGCCAGAAACTTCCAAGTTTCTGTAGCTCATCTTTTCTTCTTTTTTTGACCCAGTATACTTTCGTAGTAGACCCACAGGTGTTAAGAGATCGTTACACATTTTCTTCATAAAAAAGGACTCAGTTCATAAACCCCAATGCTTCCATAAGGGAAAAAAAACCCAGAAGTGATGGAAGTATTCAATTTTTAGAAGATGAAGCAGCAGAATTTTCACTTTTATCACATCCACTAATGTGAATATACTGAAGAAGTGTTTATATGAGGTAAGAGACAGCAATTCAGTTGCTCAGTATTTCTCAGAAATTCTGTAGATACTGAAAGTAAGTGTTAAAACGTTTGAGCTTTTATATGCCTAAACTGTACTCTTGAGAATAAACCCTTAATTTGATTTGTAGTTTTGACAGAGTTTTTTAAAAATCTGGACTCCACAGTGTGCATTATAGTGGAGTTATGGAATGAAATTGTGACAATGAATAGTAAAATGGAGATTTTTTTTTAGTTTCATGTGGAAACTTTGCACAGTAATTTAACCTACAGTAAATTAATGATGGTATTTACCTCAGAGTATACTTTAACTATAAAGAATGACTTCTTGTTGTGGTGCTATAGCACTTTATCAATCCAAAGACTCCAGTAATTGTAGCCTTTTTTCAGACAGCATGGTACTGTACATAAAAAATTCATGGTACACATATTCCTTGAAAAGCACAAGAGAAGCAAACATATCTATCTCTCGGTGCAGTTGCAATGGTTGAGACAAGGAAAAGTAATTCATCCCTCTGAAAATATTAGCAAGTAGTTTTAGAAAAAGAAATGTCAGCTGCACCATATGTCCTATAAATGTCATCTGTAAAATAAAGAATTTTTTTATTCCAGAAGCTGTAGCTTAAATTGCTTACCTGACTTTTGAGGAAATTGAAAATATCTGTAATGTGATTAATTATCTCAAAACCTATAAAATCTTACTTTCCTTTATTTTTTATTTAAAAGTACTACTCTGCAATGGGAAAAGGACCTATTACTTTGAGTCTGTGTACCTGCCACATGCAGAAAAAACATATTAATAATATATAAATATGAATGCGTAAATTAAAAGCCCCCCCTTAATTGCTGAAATATCATATTTTAAAAAAACCAAACCTCTCAAGTTGTCTCAAACCCCTTCAAAGTTTTCCTTCCTGCAAATCCTGGTTATTGCAGCAAGCCCCACATGTTGTTTGGGTTTTTTTTAAGATATTCTAAATCAAATCTTGTTTGGCAATTTAGGCAACAGAAAGATAAACTATTTGTTTAAAGGTAATGTCTTTGTTTAAAAACATCTTTTTTGTCATGCTGTTGTTATATTTAGACAATTCATTGCAGACTACTTGGCTTAGTTTCAAATTTTATTATCTGTCTTAGAACAGGTATTAACTGTGTCACAGGAATTCGGATGAGTGGATGAGCTGATCTGCTATGGCACATGCCATATTAGCTCTCTTCAAAACCTATTTTCCAAGACTGGTGATACATGATGGGCAGAAATAAGCTCTTATTAGTGCAACAGTATTATCTTTCAAATATGGAATTTCATAACACCTGGATTTATATCGTATCATCTTATCTTTATGTAATATAACTTTCCAGTGAAGTCCTTCTCTGTCCTTAGGGCCACAAAGACTTCTTTCCTAGGTCTCTGTTTACAAGAAGAACGAGGTGTGCAGCTTTTGGATAGTCAGGATGGTCTTTAGAATTAACTGGTGGCTGCAAAGGTTTTCTGTTCTATGAGGGGACTTGCCCCAAACAATGATATTCTGAAGACAAAGGAAAAGGCAACTATATCTAACAATGCGCGTATTATAATTCAAGCTGATGTCCATGTTTATAAACTCAACTTTTGCAATGTTTCCAAGCTGGTCTATTCCAAATTTCAGAATAAAGTTTTTGAATAATTGTGCTTAGCTTTAAGTGAAACAATAATATTTTCCATGGAAACAAATAAAAACAACCAAAAACCCAAAAGTAATTTAGTTTCAAAAACATGTTTTTTCAGCAGAACTCATTTTATATTCTTAATGGGGGAAAAAAAATCAATGTATCTCTGTGCATCAGGTTTTTTTTTTCCTAGAGAAAGTGGAGTTTGTACACAAACCCAAGATTAAAAATACTTGCAATTTGCACTCTTTAATGTTCTGAGATCTTAAACAAATTCTGATCTTAGAAGCAATTTCTTTGTTGCAGGTCATAGGTCTCTGTAGGCCAATTTTTCTTGTTTTTCATGATCAAAATTTCCTTAGAAATTCATATAATTCATGGCAGCCTGTGAGATGACCTTCTCCCAGCCTACTCTACCATATTGTTTTACTGGGGGAAAGACTTAGTGGACAGTCTGTGATTCTGCTTTTCTGCTGCTAGACAGCATTATTTTAAAGAGGAAGAAAAATAAAAAAGAAGGAAAAGGTCTAGAAGGGCAAACATGAGATGGCAAGAAAACTCAGGGCTCCAAATTCAAACTCTATTTCTTTTGCACGTGGAAAGAGCATCATTGTGCAAAGAACTCATTTTTACAAATTAAGAGAACTGGTTACAGCAAGAAAATGAGAGCTTTGAGCTATCTTCTTTGACCAACTCATAGTTCAGCTCTGTATGTGGAGCATGACACCATAAGGTATGGGATAACCTTTTGCTCTGTTGCGGTCAGCTGTCCCAGCTATGTCCCCTCCCGGTTTCGTGTGCACCCCCAGCACCATCTTGGGGGGCTGTTGTGAGAATGGGAAAAGGCCTTGATGTTCTTCAAGTGCTGTTGCTTGGCAACGACTAAAATATCACTATGTTAATAACACTGGCTTTTGTCACAAATTCTAACACAGAATCATAGAGGCTACTATGAAGAAAATTAACTTTACCCCAAACTAGCTAAAACTAGTACAGAGTGTTACGAGATTTGGATAAGATTATCACCATGAACAGTAGTACATTCTGTTCAGTGGCCAATGGCTTTCAGTCTGCCAATGTAAGTAGTAGTTTACAGCAACAGATTGCCTCATTTCTGTTTTTAATTATATGTTCAACAACAAGATTATCGTACATCACAATGAACTTTGAAGTTTGACAGTTAATTGACAAAAAGTTTTTCAACAGAAGGAAAATAGGAAAATTTTAATTTCCAATTTGTTAGGAAGTCAACTTCAGGGAATAATGTGACAGTTTCTTGAAATATTTGTCCTCTTAAGACTCACAAATTCCTATGGAACACCTCACATTGTTTGTGTGGAAGCAGATTATACTTCAATAAGCAGTTTATCAGATGTTATAGTTTACATTCTGCAACTATTCCAGATTGAAATATATCAAAGCTTTTAGCAGTCTAGTTGGAGACTGAAGCCTCAGGACAACATTTCATCATTACAGTCTTTAAAAATTCTAATATTTTCCTAAAAATATTGGAGGACAAAATTTGAAGGACAAATTTTTAGGGGAATTCGACCCCCCACAAAAACGCTCTTTGGAAGAGGGGTTGTAATTTTTTTTGTGTATTTCTAAAAAGCCTAACATAATGAAGGTGTTAATTCTGACTTGCAGAACTTGAAGATTTTTATCTCTTCATCCAGGCTAAAATTGGTTGAGTCAACAGGGCAATATAAGATAACAGCTGCTAAGTTTCTATGATAAACAATTTTTAGGGACTCTTAGCGAAAATTTTATACCTCCATTAAAATAGAATTCACTTGCCCCTATGGCTAAGGTACAGGAAATAAAGGCACATATCTCTATCTGTCCCTGTAAACCATCTCTCAGAGAAAGTAAAAGGGCTTCTGTACCTAAAAGGAGTATTAATAAGTAAAGAATAAATATTAAAAGTAGGGAAGAAATTCAGGCCTACTACTAAAAGTAGATTCTTAATCACGTGTTGTGTTAAAAGTCAAATACTATATTATGTTAGGCAAAAGCAATTCCAAAGACAAAAGTTTGACACAGCATCAAAGTCTAGGTATTATTCAGTTGGGTGGATAAAGACTGACGTTTATGTTTGACATGTATGATTGATGTGAATGCATATTAACAAATGTTGATTTTAACTGAATGTAGAAATGGTAAGTGGTTTAATAACTAATAGAAAGATCAAATATAGTTAAAGTTTAGCTGAAACTTTTGGTAGATTGTAAACAGCATATTAAACTTCCATATGTTTGGCCTAAAATAAACTCAAGATCATTATTATTCCTTGGTCTATCATTTACACCCAGTTAATTCCTTCTTATCCTGGTCCTGGCTGCTGTTTGGTCATAAAGAGACAATGGAACAGAACATCAAAATCTCCCAAGAAATCAATAAAGCTTGAGCCTCTTGTGTATATTCATTGGAAAGCCAACGAAGCAGTTTGTAAATTTTAAAGGTTCAGTGAAGGGAAAAAAAGACACACTGAAGTCCAGATTGGTATATCAGAAGTACTTCTGCTTTTATGTTGTGGTGTCTGCTCTTGCGTGAGTTTTTTTTTAATTGAAATAAAGAACAGATCAAACAGAATGGGTCAGTAATTCCTCATCTGTCACAAGCTACTGGATTTTTCAGATAATAGTTATTAAAATATGTTCTTGCTCATGTGTTAATATTCCAAACATCTGTTACAGTTTTCATACTTTTGTAATTGAATCTGCAATTGTGTTTAATGTTTGTTTAAGGGCTCACAAAATCATACTTGTTTTCCATGTTCCAGGATTTTTTCAAGAATATATTAACAGTAATTGTAGGCTTTAAAATATTAGATTTCTGTCCTTGTGACTACAAAACTCTTGGTTTCCCCTGACTGAGAAACATGAACCTCTTTTGATCAAAGAATAATTATACCAGACTGCTGTGGTTAATGAAGGGTAAATCTCAAAAGTTCATAGCAAGAGTTCAAGTAATCATCCATAACCCGTTGTTCATACTAGTCAGTCAGAGCATTAACCATATGACTCACAGAGTTTTTCTTTCAGATTCATTGGTTATCACTGTCTCACTGACTGCACTTTTGTTATGAGCACAGGAAAAACCATTTTTTAATTTCGGAAAATACAGATAATGTGAATAGCAGAAGAAAGAGGTGCTGAAGAAAAACTCAGGAAGGGATTTCTAGTGGTTGACAGATGTATCAAAATCTTAGCCTAGAACTGAAAGAGAAAAACAAACCTGAGTTATCTATTTTAGCACAAGGAAGAATTCATCTAGCAGAATGAAGATGCAAGGGGGGAGATTGGACATTTAGGCTGAGCTAGGCTAGGCAGAATTCAAGAGGTGTTAGGGGGATATATGCAGGGCCAGCATGAAGTGGAATTTAAAATTTGGCATAAAGATGTAACACACAAAGTCAGAATACAATTTTAATAGGACAATCAGGTCAATAAAAAATGAATTGTCTGTAGAGACAGTACATGAGTTTATAAATGAATGGTAAGCTGAGCAGAAAGCCAAGATCAGTTACGTTAAGAGGTAAGCATGAGTTGAAAAGGGATCTAATCAGTTTTGCAATGGCTGATTTAATGTACTGCAGGTACCAACGCTGCGGCATATTCCTGTTCTTAACACTGCAGAGCAAAACACAACACATCTCACAATGCAATGCTA
Source organism: Ifrita kowaldi (assembly GCA_013398055.1). Lineage (NCBI taxonomy): Eukaryota > Metazoa > Chordata > Aves > Passeriformes > Cinclosomatidae > Ifrita > Ifrita kowaldi. Next base: position 372,621 of record VZRS01008828.1, read on the forward strand.
CCTCTTTTGCCATTTAATAAGTTTTCTTTCTTATATACATTATTTTCAGTTGCTATGTGAGGCTAAAAAATTGGTATGTCTTGCTTTAGTTTTGGACACTGGCAATGGGAGTAGGGAAGGTTTTCATTTCAGCTTTTAATTGTGGCTTTTTTTTCTACTGCCTGGGAAAATGAGTAGTTCCCAAAGCCTGAATGACACACATCATGTGAATTTACATATGTCAAGACAGTAAAAGTAGAAATAAAAAGGACACTTAGTTATAAAACCTTTTGTTCTCATAAGAAAAGCCCTTGATTGGGTTGTCTGGTCTATTTTGCATTAAATTCTGTATTGTCTGCTATCAAAACATCTCCGAATATGAGCTGATGTTCGAAGACAAAACAGTGGAAATAGAAGTCCAGGTGCACTATGAAATCAATGTTAATTTTTCAAAGCCTTTAATTTCCCCCCTTTCATCATTTTCTTTCACAGTGAATATTGCTTCCTTTCAGGACACATGATAATGAAAATGACTTATTTGTTTTCATCCGGTGATCATGATTGCCACCAGTAGAATTATCTTTGAAAGCATCGTGCTTTTATCCTCCTGCTTTCATCTTTTTGGAGGCATTAATCTTCAATCTAGGGAGAAAAGCAATATCTCAAGTCAGGTATACTCCTTCACACTATTCAGCTAGAACAGCTGTTTTGGACAAAATCTGCTAAATAAATTTGCAATGCATCCTCAAGTGTAGTTAATAATAAATACAGAGTTATGACAGTAAGCAGCAGCATAATCAAACCTTTCTTTTTATTTTTCAAAACTGGCTGACAGCACTGTATATTATTTTTGTGCTTAGGATTATGATCTTGACAAAAGCAAGGGCTAGAGAATTCTTCAGAAATAAATTACTGGGAAAAAGTATTTACTGTGACTTCCAAGTTCAATGCGTTAAAAGCATCTGATCACATATCTAAGGCACATGTTCCTGGCATACAGAATGTGTATGAACACACAAATGGTTCATAAATAAATTTAAAGTTCCCTCATGATCATAGTGATTTGATTTTGCTCTGGTATGAGTATCAGTGTCATAGCTATGATGGAAAGAACATGTTTTAGACTTAGTTATCTATGGCAGCCTGGCCCTGTGTATACATGAGACAGCCTTAATGTAACTGAAAGAGTTGTCTTGGGGGTTTTCTAGTTTTTTTCTTTGTTTTTCTTTTTTTCCCCAATTATAGCTTAATTTATTTCTCTGGAAAGATCCGTTTACATAACTGAGTCAGTAATGTCAGAAAACATTTTTCACCTAGATTCAACTACAATGCAAAGCAATTCATTTCTAACTTGCAGTTAGTCTAAGGTCATGAAGTTTAATTATGAATTTGGAAAGAGAATACATTCATTGGACTCAAATTCAAAATGTTGAGAACTAATTTTATGGTGTTTTCAATATGTAGGATTTACCCAAAACTGTCACCTGTACACAAAGTATATTTTTTATTTGAACCTAGATTTGGCTATAGCTGCTTCCAGTCCAAAACAAACTAGGTAATGCAAGGTGTGCCAGAGACAACCTGTATTCATTATTTGTGTGATGAAACGTAAGAAGACACGAAAGAAGAAACCAACTACCTGGCCTCTCAATGCAACTGGAGAAGTATTCCCAAAATGTTAACAAAATTAACAGAAACTCATCGATATTTTTGCCTTAAGGAAAACAGAAGCTTGATATGTAACTAGAAGCTTGTGATTTCTGGTCAATAACAGAGCAGCTGCATATATAAAGACCTCAGGGCAGCAGTTAAATATCTCCTCAAAATTTACTGAATCTTGTTGTTCTTCAGTGTTGCCTGGACCGAGTGCCGTAAAGGTTGCCACTACAGGAACAGAACAATCTGGAGGAAGCAGAGAGGCTTAAAATACTTTTTCTTTTTTATTTTTATCTCTAGGTAAGCAGTGTAGCAGGTGAAGAACATGCCAACATCTTGTTAGTGAAAATTCTAAATCCCCTATTTTATGAATGTCTTGGTAGATTCCCACATCATAGCTGGATGCTGCAATGGTTCAAATAAAATATGATTCAGTGATAGCTAATTTGTGTTTTGGCAAAACAGTTTTTTTTTTTTTTTTTTGCCTTTACATGTACATGTAATTAAAGGATTTTTAAGTTCACTTTCAACCCAAACCATTCTATGATTTTATGATTCTATGATTTTATGGATCTGGCCTCTAAAAAAACCCTTTAATGTTTAGTTTAAAAAAATTGATATCAATTTACAGTATATTGCACCCAATGTTTTTATTTTTATTTATATATTTATACAAATTTCATTACACATATTTGAATACAAGCTCCTGGGGTTGGTACAGGTCCTTGATAAAACCATATTTTTTTCAATTTTCTATTTCCAGCATTTTCTCCAAGCAATCTTAAAGCCAATAAAAATTTTAAATCAGAATAAATACCTCTCGATACTGGAAGCACACATAACATGTTTCCTTTATTTATTCCATAAATATAAACTTCAACTATGTATGGTGGGAAAAAGAGAAAAAAAATTCAAGTATTAATATTTAGATTTTGAATATCAACATCCTGCAAAAGTAGGTTAGTACCATTTTACCTGGTTTCACCGAGGTTATCTCTTCAAAGAAGATTTTCTTTATGATTTCTTTTGGAATTTTTTTCATTCCTTTCTGATTTAGATACCTCCTAATCCTTATTCTTCTCTAGATATGTCTGACCTTTCTCCATTTAGAAGAAATGGGGTTGACAGTTGTTCAGCAAGTCTTGACCCTTCTTCAGTATGATAGAATTGTCTAGACATTATCCTTTCCTTGGAATAACAAAAGAAAAAGATCTGAAAACAGCTTCTGTGTGAAAAACCTTCAGCATATACCTGTTTAGGAAAAATCTCTTGATGCTCATTAAAAACAAACATAAAAGCTCCCTTACGCCAAATCTCTGAGACTGGGAAATAGTTCTAGATAAAGTCCTCTCCCCACTATCCCTTATCACAAATTTTCATTTAAGAGGGTTTACAAGTGCTCTGGATGGGACATTTAAGTTTTTGGGATTGTCTCATAAGAGTAGCACAATAAAAGCAGAATAACTAGCTTGTACAGTATTTCCGGTGAAAGGCTAATGAGATTGGACAGTCTCTTCCACAGTGTTCCTAATGTTCCATATTTAAAGCAATATTTATGTTGTGCTGCTCACTGTTGATATTTGCTTTATTGTGCAGAGCTAATAACAGGAGTTTTGGTTTGAATAGGGAATTACATTTAATCAGAATATGTCACTCTTTGTGGTATTGAGAACCAAGTACCTACAATCATTTTTGAAATTTTCACTGTAAGGTTTTTTCTAAAGAGGGATTTTTATTGTGTGCAGATATATAGAAGTGCTAGTACATTGTCGTCCTGCATAAGGAAGGATTTCAAACAGAAGGAACTGACTCTCTCACTTTATCTTTTTCTCTCAGTATCATCAACAGTTTTAAAAGAACTAATATATTGCCATAACCACAAATGTCAAAAACAAAATCAAGCTTTTATGTCCATTCTTTTAGATCAGATTTTAATACACTTCATTGCATTGATTTCTCATCTACAGTATTATTATTTTATCATCCCATGAGCAAAAGGATTTCTTTGCTCTTAGTCATCCTTCTTCTGAAAAAAACCAGAAAAATATATGCTATGTCACCTTTACCTAAATGGCAGCAGATAATTCTTTTGTGGGTTTTTTTTGAGTGAAGAGAAAGGGAAGAAATGGAAACCTTTCAGGATTATTTTTTGTTGTTGTTCAGTAGAAGCCAATATGTTATAGGATAGACAGGTGGATGGTTTGTAAGGTCAGTTTCCCCTGATCTCTTTTTATATGATGTCTAACCCTAGAGACTCATCAAAACAGGTTTTTCTCAAGTCTTGACAGAGGTGCTTTTTCTGTGAAGTTTCAGGTAGCTTTACTTTTAATGCATCCACGATAACAAAGACATATACCAAAGGAAATAAGTTTTTTTCTGCCAAAAACATTAAGTTTTGATCATGTCACCTGGCACTCGTTTGTGTGGTACAATATGCCATTTCTTCCAGTGGTTGATCCAGATGTAAAAGGCTACCAGCCTCCTTTGCTTTTCTTTTGCCCTTTTCTTTAATTAAAAGAGACAAACCTGTTAATCTAGTTGTAAGTCATAGGTGGAGAGAGTCCAATTTGTTTCAAGCTTTTAAGGACTGGAATTAGAAATTTGAATCCTATCTTGTAAATACCAATGGCAGCAATCAATCGTATACTGGTCATTTATTCTGCTGCCAATGATTACGACTACTGGGGAATGATTACTGTGTGACAAAATTCATATCAGGTGGACTTAACATTGGTCTAGTTTATACAAAATATATGTATTGCCTATGAATTTTGGGTTCACAAAGTCATCCCCTGAAGTAAAGAAAGGTTAAAACAAGTTAGATGGTGATATGAAACAATTATATACCGTGTGAAAATGTTCAGATTTATAAATTTTTACTTATAAACTATGGGAAAAAAACCCCAAGCAGTAAATGGAGAGGCAAAGGAAGATAACCCATTCTCTTGTAACTGGGAACTAGGAACATCCACAGTCCTACGTTTTTACAATCTGTCTTGGCACTGAAGACAGCCATGTAAAGATACCCCAATAAAAGATGACTTACCTGTGAGCTCTGCTAAGGGATGTTTGCAGTGATGGATTTTGTCTTTCCAAGTCCCAGTTGTGCGTGATGTAGCCCTGCTTTCCTGGAGATGGCTGAACACCTGCCTGCCCATGGGAAGTGGTGAACTCCTTCATTTGCTTTGCTTGTGCGTGCGACTTTTGCTTTCCTTAATTAACTGTCTTTATCTAAACCCATGAGTTTTTTCACTTTTACCCTCCTGATTCTCTCCGCCATCCTGCTGGTGGGGGAGTGAGTGAGTGGCTGCAGGAGGCTTGAGATTCTTTATGAGATTAAACCTCCGCAGACACTATAAACTGCATAAAAGCATTAATCGGACTGATTTTATGATGGCATCACTTTGGAGCATATTGGATTTTTAATTAAAAAAAAAGCTTTGTTGCATTCTCAGTGGAAATTATATTAGGACACTTTTGAAATTAAGCACACCCAGGCAATTATTTTATAAAAGCTCTTGAATGGCCTTGACAATCTTATTCTACTGTCAGTCATTTACTTGATTCAGCATTCCCATAACCAGTAAATGTCTTTCTAATTCAAATGTACTGAGGCTTCGTCGACACAAATAGAACCTTTGCTATGACCAGTATTTTAATCTAAAGTCTGATTTGTTTGTCTGAATCATTTTCTTTATGCATGATGTATATTATTACACTTAGTGAAACAGTAAGAGAATGTTAAAGATGCCTGCTAAAATGCTAAAATTATTTAATCTAGTTTTACATTGTTTGTGTCACTAACCTTCTATTCAATTCAATTTGGGTCCTGCGAGAAAACGTCTCTAGAGTTTTCATGTGTCTGTAAAAGACAGTGCGGCAGACATCCGCATTTCAAAGTATAGTCATTATATCACAGAGTCTGGATAATAATTGGATCTTACTGGTAGATTTGAATTTTAATTATTATGTTGAGATGAGAGACTAGACTACCTACTACTGCTTCAGCTGCTGATAGGATCTGTCTCCTGCATTTTAAAAATGAGAATTTCAAAGGGGAGCGTAACTCCATAGTAAACCACTTGAAATAAATAGACTAATCAAGATTTACTTTTCCTGCTTTACTTTATGCTATAAATTTTACTATTTCTTTACAATTTCATTACACAATACATATTTTCAAAATTTCTTTACACAATAATTAGTAAAATAAATCCTTTGACTGGAAATGCTAGATGCCATAACGAATCTATTTTTTTCTCTAGTCTAATTGGGTGGCCTATTCCTTATTGTGCCCAAGAATTCGGGCATCGTGTTTGGGAAAACTATGACAACTAAGTTTGAACAACTTGGGGTTTGCTCAAGCTCCAAAAGCAATTGTTTTGTCCTGCATCATAGTCTTTGGAGTTAAAAGACTGGTCTCTCTGCAAAAGCCAGAAGACTGAAAAACAAATTTAAAAATAGTTCTTCAGAATGCAAAATAAAGGGGTTTTGTGTACGTACTATTTAATAATTATTTTTACAAGAGCATTTGAACCACAAATGAACATAAAGTTCAATAAAAAATTAAATATAATTATAATGTAAATTAAAATTATATAATAAATATAAAGTAGTATGAAATATAATTTTAGTAATTATTGTTTTGAAATCTTAAAGTATATTCTCCAGCTTTGAAACCACTGATTTATTGTTTATCTTCTTACCTTCTTTTGGTTTTTATTAAATATAACTGTCACACATTAAAAATGTAGTAGAAGAATATTTCTGCCAAGACTGTTAGACTTGATTTGGGGATTTGATACAAATTAGCATGCATATGTTTACATATCCGTACATCTTTCTGTCATTCACTCCAGGGGAAAGAAAAAATGGAATAATTTTAGGTCAGATTATTTCTTTGCTCTAGTTCATTGCGTGACTGTGGAGCTTATTGTGCTAGGACAAAGGTGAGGGCAACAAACATTGGGAAAAATGGCTGAGGGCATAAGAAGGATTGTTTCTTTTGGTGGTAGAGTTGTCATGTTTTAATTTAATTTGTGTGTGAAACTATTGCCTGAGCTAAGGAAATTTCTGTCCAGAAAAGTGCACTATCTGCTCAAGATTTACTGAGGGAGAAGAGAAACATTTTTTTTCTCTAACAACCAGCACCACTTGCAGTGCTTGGATCTTTTGTAAACAAAAACAAAAAAAGCTTGTAGAAGGCTAATAGCTTGCATATTAATTAATAAATTTATACTAATGTTTGCTACTCAACAGTGATGTGTATAAATACATAAAGCACTCTAAGACTAAGGAGTAGCTGTTGTACTCAGTGGAGCTGCCAGTGGTCTAGTGAGTACCACCACCCCTGCCAGCTGGCTGTGCACACACTGTCAGGCTGTCCTGACACGCACTAAGCAGCCCCAGCTAAAGATCACAACTGCTAGGCAGCAGTATTTTATGACAGTTGCCTGCAGTTATGTGTCCATGCCTGTCATGTCCCTGCAGAAGCATCCTTGTCCAGACAATATCAGCATGTGTTATCATGCTGGGGCAGGAAGCTCACACTACAGTTGCTGAAGCAACTTTACATTTAAAGTAAATTTGCATAAATTTTAAAAGTCCCAAGAAAGAGACAGCTGTATTCATGTTGCAGAGAAAAGACAAAAAATCCCACATATAAGCAGATATTAGTGTGGACAAATGGCAGAACTGAAAAGGGAGCAGTTGAGTTTTTCATGGACTGGCAAGTCTAAGAGCAACTGAATGGGAGCTAACTGGAATAATTTCACCAGATGATATAAATAGGAATATTAAAAGGAAATATGTGTAATAAAGTCAATTAACTGTTCTGACAGGTTCCCATACCTGATCAATTTCAATGAGTAAAATGACCATTTTTAAAGATTCCTTCATGGACATAATATTATTAAAAGAAATGAACACAAATTAAGGAAGCCATTAGACTTTTTTTTAAGGCCTTATTCCCCACCAAGCTGATGCAATTGTTTGGACAACCCGCAAGTAAGCAAAGCCCCAAATCCTTTCTGAATCTGTTAAAAACCCCATCTTCGTAGTCAGAAAACCCTCTTTATGCTTCAGTCACATTGGAAAGTTACACGTACACATTACAGGCTTCCTTGTTAGTCATGAAAGTAACTGTAGACCTTTTATGTTTTACTGAAGGAAATATAATGCTATTTGATCCTTCTTGAACTGACTGATTCCTTGGTTTGCAAATGCTCCTTTTTGACCTTAGAATTTTAAACAGTGTTAGCACTCTCATTACTACATTAGTATATGTTTGCAGTATTTTTTAATAATGTTCGTGCAATTGTTCAGGAAATCCAGATTTTTTATCTGTCTCTGCCACAAGATAATGCAAATCTGCTAAGTATATATGGAATCATTCCAGCCAGCTTTTTATATAAGTGCTGGATAATTTCCTATACCAAGGACATATTAATTCTAAGTGGGGACTGTGGAAATCAATGCTAATGAGCCTCCCAGTGACCATAAATCTTCTTTTATGTAAGCAAACAGAAGTCAGTTAAATATAAACTTTTGTATCCCTTGATGTATAAATGTGATTTACCACAGTATATTTAGGGGAACAAACGCTGTGCTTAGCTCCAGTGAGCTCCTGGGCCAATCTGTACCAGATTTGTGCTTCTCCATTCCTCTTCCTTCATGTCTGCATAAAACACTGTGCTCTGCTCCCATAGCAACTGCTATTGTTTGGGACCATATCTCTGTGTATTCAAAAGGCACCTTGTTTTGCACCGGCCTTTCAGAGTAACCAGTAGGAAAATATTTTTTTAAAACATTTTAAATTCCATTGACACAGAAGAATGAAACAATGCTGCTGGGACTGTAAGCAAAGGGCACCGTGCCAGGCAGCCAGGGTTTGTGCCTTCCGTCTCGATCCAAATCTAGCAGAAACACACTGAAGCCAAAATCAGAGGAAGAAGTAGCATTTTTGCAGCTGCAAATGTATCAGTGCTAACTGAGGAGTAACTAGCAATTTTTGTCAAACTGAAATTGAAAATGAGAAAGAGCATCAATATTTGAAATATTAGACAGATTTTTATTATTTGTCCATACTTTCTTCTTATCCTCTATCTTGAGGTATTTCTTTCCATTCTGGTACCAGCCTGCATTACTGAAGTCTTAAATAGTCTGTATGCAGTCATGTCATTGACTGAATGCAGTCACAATTTGAAGCAGCTGGAAATGGGGATGAACCATAAAAGTATAGAAAGAATATTTATTTCTATGTGTTGATAAAAAATAATTTCCTTTTCTCTGTGAAGGGGGAATTTGAAAAGTTTTTTTCTTTTTTTTTCTCCCTCATCTGTAATTTCTTGGGTTCTGCACCCAAGACAGGGAAAGGTACTTTTGTCTTGCACGTAATGGAGACTAGAAATTTTGATGAACTGGAACTGACAGATGGTCATGCATATTTTCATTTTCAGTATTGCGCCAAAACTCATGTGCCCAGCAATAATCAGCAGGCAAATTTAAGCTGGAAACAGAATAAAGACAGCAAAAATGCATGGCATATAATTAATTTTGCCATCATTTTCTCAAAGTTTGTTGCCTATTATCACCATCCTTGATTGCTCAGAATTTTTAAAAATCTTTATCCCTTATATAAAATCTTCACAACTCTGTCTACTTATTCATATTTATTGCAAAGTTCTGTTTATTTTTTGTGGGTGTATAGTGGGCCCTCAGAAGTAATTTCTAAAATTGCTGTGTCATTATAGATCCTAACTTCATTGAGGACCCATGACCCTGCAGCATGAAATTCAATTCTAGACTTGAGGCTCCAGTGTATACAAGAAATTTTAGCCAATTTAAGAGGATTAAATTCTAGATCAAAATGAATAAGATACACCAATATTAGCTACTCTTAAACCAATTTAAGAGCATCTGCACAAGGGATTTCACTGGTTTAAATCAATTTAAGAATTCATTTAACTAAATTGTTACAATTTCTTTCTGTACGCAGGGGACCACTTACGTGAGTTTTATTTTGGGAAGCGTTAATCACTCACCTACAATACCATGGATTTCAAATTTTGTTGATGGAAAGCAGGTAGGTACCTTCCATTATAAATATTAGAGCTAATGTATACTGTCTGGGGGATGGGCATGAGTGAGAGATACAAGGGAACTGGCTAATTATATATCATAATTATATATTTCTATCTATGTATATTTACAATAAAGGTAAGATACACAGATATGAAATTACAGGGTCTGGGAAAGCTGTCAGATTCAAGAAAGGGTTACGAAGTTGTTATAATATAATTGATGGTGAATAGGAAGGGTCTTTAGAGTAAGAAGCTATCATACATGTCAAGTTTTGGATTTTTTTATCCTTGAGTGGCCAAAATCAAGATTTTCACAGGTATGTTAACAGTGCAGCTCAAACCTCAGTTAATAACCAAGATAATTCAGCATCTGTTCAGCAGCTGTTTAGTCCTTGTATTTCTGCTAGGAGTACTAAGCAGAATGTCTACTAGTGACACTTTTGACAGTGCCTACTCAGCCTGTAGACAGATATTGCCTTGGAGCTAAGTGCTCCTTCCTTTGGTGACACCAAATTGCAAACTAGTATTCTGTCATTATAGATGAGATCTGAACCAATATTTCTGTTTCAGTTCAAACACATCTTGTGAGGGTGGATTGACTGATGTCAGTCCCTGTTGGTTCATGCCTACTAGTCATGGAAAGCCATGGAAAACCGAAACACACGTGTTTCCATGTGTGTCTATACATGTGGCTCTGTACAATGTATGTCATAACTTACCAGGCCCCTAAATTTGATAAGGTTTTTTGTTTTTTTCTTCTTTAATAGAACTGTTGCTAAAGTGTAACTGTGTGGAATAATTTTTCATCATTGTCCTTATGTTTTCACATTCATTTTCAACGTTGAGCTGTATTTAAGGAAGCATGAAAAAATAAGACCTGAATATTTCAAAAGCTGTCATGAAAGTGAAGATGGATGCCTGAAATGTAAAGGATTGTAACAGAATATTAAAGAATTCCCTAGAAGCCCTTAACTCCTTAGAAATCCTTAGCTGTATTCCAATGGTTATAGAAAATAACTAGATTGTAATCTATTCTTAATAAGATTAAGGAGGCCACAGTTTCCTTAAAGGTCTAAACACAAATAACTATTTTATCAAGTAAACTTTCATTTTTAAAAGGGCCGTTTCAAGCATATAGAATGCAGGTGCCCAGGTGCTGTGGGGTCACCCCTTTGAAGCACTGATTTCAGCTGACTCCAAAATGGACACACCTCAGGGGACAGCTGAGCCCCTCAGCCAGAGTGAAGACACATCTGGGGAAAGATATTTAAGATACATTAAGAAAACCATGAAGCAATGAGAGGTGTGAGGACAAAACATGAAAAACAGCCCTGCAGACACCAAGGTGAGGGAAGAAAGAGTGGGAGGAGGTGCTCCATGTGCTGGAGCAGAGGATGCCCTGCAGCCCTTGGAGAGACCACACTGGAACAGATTTGTCCTGAAAGACTCTGGTTTATGGACAGAATCCATGTTGGAGAAGTGAGAGAAGGAATAGCAGCAGAGAAGAGCTGTTATGGAATGGTCACAACTCCACAGTTCCTCATGAGCATGTCAGACGGGATCAGAGAGGAGTCAGGCATGAGGTAATGAAGTTGCGTATGAGAAGTGGGGAGAATCTATTCTAGGTTTTGTTCTTTTTTTTCACCATATAAGTATGTTTTAATCAGCAATAAACTACATTGATTTTGCCAAATTGAATCTGTTTTGACAGTAAATGTTAAGTGATCTCCCTGTCTTTATCTTTGCTTCATTTTATCCCACTGTCCTATTGAGGAGGATGAGTGAGAGAGCAGCTGGACAGGCGTCAGCCAGCCAACTTAACCCAACACATTGGGGTGAATTATAATAACATGGAATGTGCCTGTCCTAGAAAGAAAAAAACTCTGGTAACTTTTTTTAGCATAGATTCTAGAATTTCATGATTGTTATGAAGACAACATGAAGACAACAACAATGCTTTAACATGTTCCATTTTGGTTTGATTTATAAGGGTTGTCAGAAGAGAAAAAAAAAGTGACTGAGTTTCTTACCTATCACTGCAGTTAAAATAAGAAGATCAGGCTTTTAACTTGTATAAAATAATTGACAACCTGTGATGATGAGAGTGTAAAGTGCTGATCACATCCTGTCACTGTTTTTTGCAACAGTAATTTTAAGAAAAGACCATTAAGGGAAAGATACAATTAGGTTCTGGAAAAAAAAATTCCACAAATTGTTACAAACGCTCTTTCTAGCAGGTGCCTATGTTGGAAATGAATCCCAAAAAAATGCATACATGATTGTTTCTTTTGGTGACAATAAATCTGACCCAATTGGTGCATTTAATTTATTTAGTTCATTACTTTCAGATTAATTTGTTTTACCTTACGATTATGTATAAAACTACCTGATACCTTATTTAGTGTTACGGCATTCAACTGACAATAAAAAAAAAATTACACAATCAAATTCTTTCTCAATTTCTCTTTTTTTCAGATAAATCATGTCACAACATAGCAACTTCGTAGAAAACAAAATAATTAGGTTTGCGTTAGGGCTTTTTTTGTTTTGTTGTGGTTATTTTTCCCAGACTTGCAATACCTAAACTTTCTGTCTTGTAGAGAAATCAAAGTTTCCCAGAAGGTTATGAAAATTAATGTAAATATGAGCTAATGAAACGTGATTCAAGTTTTACCATTTGTTTGATAGTAATATCAAAGTTGGAGGTTTGGATTAAGTAATTAAGAAAGATGATGAAAATGGTAAACTTTGACATGGAAATGTTGGGATAATTTTCTTTAGAAATCAGGTAAACAAGACAGGATATAGAAAAAAAATTCTTTGTCAGGAATAGGAAAATAATTTAAAAATTTAATTCTAAAGTATGAAATTTAAACCAAATTAAATGATTATTTGTAATTAAACTACAGTATTCACTGAAGTGAAAAATTCATGAGTCTTAGAGCTCAACAAAACAATAGGCTGATTTCCTAGGTCACCTAGCTCAGTCCTACAGAGCTGTAGGTAAAGCCAAAAAATGTAACTTGCTCTACTCAGAAATTAAGCAAGACTTTTCCTCATCAACATATGTGCTGGGAAAAAGTACTACTGAGTCTCATTACTGTCCAACTTTTACATGTCATACTGAAAAGTTTCACTTAGTTTCCATTGCTCTGTTTTCAAGGTTATCCAAATGTTCAATATTAAACACTGCTCACTCACTTCATTGATTTTATCTTACAATTTTTTATCTGATTTCTTAAACATATGCCAGCTTGTTTTACCAAGGTCATAAAGGAAATATTAAATGCAATCAGTCTCAAGATATTTGTTATGACTTTCACAATTACTCTGACCACAGTTCATTATTTTTTCTTTCAATAAGATTATTATAACTTCAACTTTAAGGAATTGAAAAATAAGAAAAAATATAAAGCTTATGGTAAGTCCCATCTGTATGTCAAATAAAGATTTTTCCATATTATATTGCATCGAATAATCCAAAATATAAAGACTTATCATATTTACATCAGAGCTTTATTTGTTATGGTTTCCATGGTGCATCTGAAAAACCCCGCATATTTTTGATCCTGTTTTTTTCTATAGATTTTTCCATTTATTTTCCCTCATTATTTTCATATTTCCTCAGTATCAGTCCTCAAGTTTTGACATTGCTGAGATCCATTCTTTCCTGTCTTCACAGAATGCTGTATTTCCTTTCTTCGAATGTTACAATATACTTTTAGAAACTGACATGGCTCACGTTTTATAAATGTTCTTTGACAACTTTGTGTTTTTAGTTGTCTAGTTCTTTCAATATAGACATGTCCCACTTGTTCGCAACTTCTTTTCTAGTATGAGCCTCTACTTATGTGTATTAGCTTTTAACTTTTCTATAGGACTTATGGGAACATCACTGTTAATAGAAAAATATGAGGGAAAACTATAAGTAGAGCTGTTTTTAATAATGCCTAGATTGCCTTTAGTATTTTCCACATAAAAATTTGCCTTTTCCCCCTCTTGCATTTATTTAGTTTTGCTTAATTTTTATGGTTGAGTAAACTGATCCTATTTGTTTTTAAATCCTTTACAACACTGAATCTAGACTATTTTTTGAGCTATTACTGACCACTAAGACAAGGTTTCTCTTCTCAGTCTTCTTTTTTTTCTTCATATCATTTTAAGGCTTAATACATCTTCTGAGACATTTACCATTGAGGTTTGAAGTATTTTACTGTAAGAGATACATATTCTAGATAAAATTACGTCTTTTACAAAAAAAGATAAAAAATAAAAAATCATGCAAATCCCAGCATTGCAGTACAGCTCCCTTGATTAATTTCTTTGACTTATAAGAATTGTCTGCTTTGAATTAGAGAAAAAAAATCCCTGACAACGTTTATGTATGTCACATTATTTCCATTTCACCCAAAGGAAGATTATTTTCTTAGAAATGAATTTTTTTAGTGTTGATATTTCTTCAAACCAAGGAAAAAGAGTTTCCACTCTTCTTAGTTCATTGATATTCTGTGAAGAAATCTGATGGATGTCATATTCCAAAGTTATCTAAGCCTCACCATAATTAAACTAACATAAAAAAGGTTTAGAAAATTACTTATCAAGAACATAGGAACTATCATAATTAGACCAAACATTTCTGAAATGTTCTGGTTTCAATGAATGATGGATCCAAACATTTCACGTTTCAGAGTTTAGCAGTGTTTTGTTATGATACCCAGATATAACATTGTATGTTATGAATGCTATCAGGCCTGGAATGAGCACCATAGTACTGCTGTGGGACACTTGATGTATCCATCCAGTGTTCCCTAACAGAGACAGTTTCCATTCCACCCTTCTTCCACCCCAGCCCTCCTGACTAGAAGCGCAACAACTTTTATTGCGTATCAAGAGAAACAGGTCTGAATTATTTCCCTGCTCCAGCCACATGGAACAAGAATAAGGCTGCTTGATAGAGACCCTGTGTTGTCTCACTCACAGGATTTCCAGTATTTACTACCTCTTTCCTTGCCACTTGAGCCACTCCTTTTGCCACTCTTACACCTTACGTTCTCTGCCCCAACATTCTCCCAGGTAAAAAATTTCTCCCTAATTACTTTTTCCCTGTCAGTCCCTGTTTTGCCATACCTATACCCAGTTTTGATGTATTGGATACCATTACCTGGGTAATCTTGCCCTTACATAGAATTAGTAGTGGGTCCTCAGTGGTCCCCTCCAGTTATGTGTGGCTCCTGTAGCCACCCATGGGGATGCCACCATCTGCTTGGCACCATCCCTACCTCTTGTCCAGTGCTCACACTGTTGGCTGTCATGTCATGCCACTCTTCATGCCAAGTCCAGAGATTTTCATGTTACATTCCATTAGTGTAGCAACAGGCCAGTGACCTGGTCATTTCCTGCACCCTTAACAGTGTTGAGGACAATTATTTCCATAAACTTCAGAAAAGTATTTCTGAACCTTTTTCTAACATACTGCTGCAGGTTGTCAATAGTGTTACTTTTTTTTTTAATTGCATGTGTGATCCAGCATGCTAATCTCATCCAGCCTAAGAATGAATGAAGCATGGCTAGATAACAAAGAAAAACTTATCTTGTATTTTTTCAAGTGGATTCCTTTTCCTGAGTGTCACACTGTATGATTTCTTATCGATAATGCTGCATTTATCACATTTCATTTTAACAGACTGTAGAGACAGACTCATCTACTGTTTTACATTCATGAACTTGAATGCTGGAATATTCACACTTAGCACTGATAAGAGTGACTTTGACTTGAAAAATAGACTCCTCAAAACACATTAGCATTTGGGGAAATCAGTGTTCTGAGACTTTCTGATAAGTTTTAATTCTATTTGAAACATCTTTAAAACTACAGACACAATTTAGGAGAACTCAATTATTTAATACACCCCTGTAAAATTTATTACACTTTATTACAATGTAAGTCTCTTCATACAAAGGATGTTAGAATGTTAGGGCTTGAGCATAAAAGAAATTATGTACGTGCAATTTTGTTTGGTATTAAGAATTTTCATGCAGAGTAAAACCCGTGACTATATGCAGGAACAAATGTCTCATATTATCATGAGAGCTTATAAACAGTAAATTCCTAATGAACTGCTGTGGATATAACACATAAACCAAAAAATAAACAGAATATGACAGTCACCCCTTGAGCTCCCCTTGAAGAGGGGGCATTGGCATTGTTTATCTGAAAATCTCATTTTTTATGATCTTTTCCTCTTGTTGATATCAATCACATATCTCATCATGCATTACAAGTTCAAAATATTACAAAAATTAGAAATTAGAATTAAAAAAAATAGAAAAAATAGAAATTATTTGAAACAACTTCTGTTCTGGTAGTCCTCTCCCAAAATATTCCAGGTTTCAAGAGTTCAGATGAAAAATCAATGACTCTGAGCAATAAATCTAGGGTGTCAGGGATAACTTGACAGTGAATTGGTTTGAATTGAACTTGCCTTCACATGTACTAAAAGTCCTGATGAGATGTAAGAGAAAGAATGCCGTTGAAATGGATGAACAGGCCTGCACATGCTGGCAGAGTGAGATGCAAATTACCTTTCACTGAACTTGAATGGGCCATCAGAATTTTGTAAAGGTTCACCTAACAGACGCACAGGGGCCATTCACCTTTTCTTGAGAATTTAGCATGGAAAGAGCAAGCTGAAAAAACAGAATTTATTTCAAGAGAGATTGAAGTATATCAGTTTTTAAGGAATGAGAATCCCTTCCCAAATTTTTATCCACATGTTGTCTTTCGGAAGAGTATTTGATTTGCAATGTCTTACTCACAATATGAAGATCTCCCTTTTGACTTCAAAATTATTGACTTTTAATGAATAAAACAATTGCTCATTTAGTTCTAGAGTTCATAGAATCACTTTCTGTCTCAAGATTTTTCAACAAAAATTGATTTGATTTTTAATTTGCTTCACACTTTAGCTCATCGACTTATATTAATATGTCCTCAATTGCTTGGACATTCATATTGTTTATAGTTGTGTGTAGAATTCTTTGTGTACCTGGAAAAGTGCCTATCCTATCTGAAACCAGAACAAAGCAAACTATGCCATCATGAATATTTCCTTACTGTTTTTTTCTCAGTAGTTGTTTTGGAATGCGCTTTCCAGTAATTAAGCAAAGTTAATCCTGATTTACATAGGCATGCTAAGAAAACCATGGCCCACAGCTGTATGCCACTGACCTAATACTTTCTTGTATGCCTGAAACTTTAAAACAAATTTACCATTTTTGAGGTTGCTGTATATGAGCTCTGTTATTAAGATGTTAATGAAATGTGCACAAATAATGGCGAATGTTTAAGTTAGTTTCAGCAACTACATTGAGTTTACCAAGTTCCATGAGCGTAATAAGGCTATTACAGAAACATTTATGCTGACAAAAACATTACAACCCACATGTGTCATTAAGTTCAGAGAAGAGGGGTCCCCCTGGAAAGAACCCTTAAATATTTAGAATAACAATTACTCTTCTGAAAATTTAACTAAAAAACATTTACAAAATACATTTTTAGAATAAGATTTTACTTTTCCCATAAGGACAATTGAAATTGTTTAATAAATAATGAAAAATCTCCTGGGATGTTAAAAGAGATTTCACTTTAGCTTTTCTGATTGTTTTATAAGGATTAATTGCAAACTCCTTTTCATAAAATATAACGACCTAAATAATTTAAAAAATATTAAATTTAAGTAGTTTCTTTGCAGAAGAGATTCTAATTTTGTAAGCTGAGTATAGCCTTTTTAATGTCTCTTTATTTTGGTTGTGATGAGGAGCAAAATTCTAATATTATGTGGGTTAGGAAAATAAAATATTCGAATCTGTTCCATTTTATTTCAGTATATTATTTCTATTTTGAACACTTTATCATAAAAATAAAAGGAAGTTTTGATGGGAAGGTTGTTTCAAGCTGAAAACCAGAAGCCATTTCTGAAGTTATGTAACCTAGCTGTTCCATATCTCTTTAAACTATTGCTACAAAAATCTGTGCTCTCACCATACAAGAAAAATACAAATAGAAAAATTTGAGAAGTATCTCAGTGCCACAAAGCTGAACTCCCAGATTTCCAAGTGATTTGTTTGCCTTTAGGTTGTTTTGAAAGTCAGTGAGAGACTTAAACGTGCTGTAACTGGAGATTATAAGTACAAACAGGGAAGGTAAGAATGGTGGTTCTATCTACCACAATTAATTCCTACTCCTCTCTATCAGGACAAGGATTACAGAAGTGCCCACATCATAAACTAGGTGATTATTTTAATTTTAGGTATCCAATAGTTGTAAATTCAGTTTTAAAAAAAAGTGTCATATTTCTAAATTTCACTTAAATGTTTAATCTTCTTTGACTTATCTAAGTTTAGTGGAAAATTGTAGATTTAGCTCAAGTTCAGCCCATAGCTGCCCATTGTAATCAGACTGCAGGCCTCTTATCTGTCAGTATAGTTACTTGCATAGGTTATTTCTACACAAATTATTCCAGACATCACAAAAAATCACCTGATCATCTGTTGGACTCCACTGTGGTTTGTGTCATGCTAATTTATCTTGTGAATTTGGCCTCTGGAATTTTAGCTCCCACCAAATACCGTACTGCAACTATGAATTTTATCATTGTGACACTCACGCGGCTTCCAGAATTAAGTCAAGCAAAAGCCATACTCCACTATCTAAAATTATTTCTTTAAAGTCAAAACAATGTGTCTCTAAAATGTTGGTATGCAATTTTAGTATCAGTTATTTTCCTTTCACAACACCTTTCCTTCAAAAAGCCTGAGACAAAATATTTCTTCTATTATTCACCCTTTTATCAAACATATTTGGAATACATTTGCTTTGGATTTTTAGCTGTCCTTCAGCACAGTCTTTTTTTTTCCCTGATAAAGATTCTTAAAAATTTTCTTGAATAGAAAAGCTCAAACACCTTATTGTTTGCAACACGTTCAAACACCTTCTGCAACACGTATTCTGAAATGAGCCACCTGGGAGTGTGTTTGAAGTTGATGCTTTGATGTGTCATTCATTTTCTTTCATGTTTAGCTGCAATTGCTTGGAAGTCACTGCATTTTGTCCTTATTCTACTTTCCTGTGAACTCATTTGATGTCTGTAGAATCTGCTGTTATCACTGAACTGGTGGAATAAAGTGAACAAAATAAACCGTGGCTATTTTCAGGACAAGAAAAACAACATCAAAGTGTTTAAAGTTATTTCAATGGTTAGTAATGATTGATATTGTACAGTAGCTGGATAACAAGTATATTGGCTTCCTTTTATTTTATTTTGAATTCAAACTCTCCAGAGACATTTTTAGATCTGTTTTATCTAAATGTCAGTATTGCAATAAGACGAGGCTTCTTACCTTTCCTTGAGCAGTATACCCATGCGGGAAACAGGCACCCAAAAAAACCAAATCAGTTCATTCTCCACTGTAAGAGAACAGATACTGCATAATCAGCTGCAGTTACTTAAACAAAAACAAACAAACAAACAAAACAAGCGAAACAGAAATGAATTTAATAAAAACTTTTGATATTTCATAATTTATTTCCACTTGATATAAATAATGAAAAAAAACAACATCTTATCAGCAAGATGTGAGAAAACCACTGCTTGGGAGGCTCCAGTTGGATAGCGGAAGGCACAGGTTCAAGGCACTGACACATATTTTACATACACCAAGGAATTGTAAAACTTGAGCATGTATGTTCCACTTTCTACATCAGTGCTCTAACTGATGATTTCTTGCTGTTGTTGCTCTGGTCCTCATCTTTTCAGTTTTACTGTGAGTTTCATCCTAGGTCTGGCAAAGATCTGATGAATTTTGTTACCAATTTTCTTCTAAAAGAAAACTGTGTTTTTCTCAAGTTCTTCAGTAGCTCTGCTATTTACACTGTAAATATATCCAAGAGCTAAATCTTAGGAATTAATAACCTACAGTGAGTGCATTATAAATTCTAGCTACAGCTATTGTCCTCAGGGTGTCATTTCAGAATAAACTACTTCATTAATAAACATTATTAAGGATGTGTTCACATTGACAAACAATTTAAATGACAGCAGAATTTTCTCCACTATTTCAAGATAGCTCAGAAATGTCAGATTTAGTAGGGCAGGATATTTCATCCTTATGGGGAGCAGCTGAGGAGTTGTTCAGCCTGGAGAAAAGAAGGCTCAGGAGAGACCTCATTCCTCTCTACAACTACCTGAAAGGAGGCTGTAAGGAGGTGGTCTCTTCCCTCAAGTAACTAGTGATGTGTCAAGAGGAAATGTCCTCAACTTATACCAGGAGAGGTTTAGATTTGGTATTAGGACAAAATTCTTCATGGAAAGGCTGTCAAATATTGGAACAGGCTGCCCTGGGAAGTGGTGGAGTCACCATCCCTGGAGGTAGTAAAAAGATGTGTAGATGTGGCACTTTGGGACACAGTTTAATAGTGGACTTGACTGTGTTGGGTTAATGGTTTTCTTCGATGATCTTAGAGGTTATTTTCAACCTAAATTGTTCTATGTTTATACGATCCTGAGGGATCTGCATTTCTATCCGGACATACAGTATTTTTTTCCTTTTTCTAAAAAAACAGTCCGATTACACAGATTCAAATGTGCATTGACAGTTGGCTTTAACTAATCCACTCGGTCAAATAAAGTCCAGGTGACCACAGCTCATCTCAGGTGTTTCAAATCACTTTTTCTCATTGACCACCTGATCTCAGGGATAGAGTTCCAACACTGAGCAACTGTTTCACTGGTCTTTTCTCCCCTTGTTACATTTTACAATATTCTGCATAACAGATGCTAAATCTCTTATCAGCTAAAATGGCAATAAGAATTAATTCTTCTTGCAGGTAGGAATTAAGAGTTTGCTGTTCTTCTGTGTCCCATCTCCTGGGATGATAGTATTTTTTGAAACAGCAGACACGACACTTTTTTTTCTCTTCATAAGGTGTTCATGCACTATACACAACAGAGTTAGCAAAGATAATCCATACAGTCTCAAAACTATTCTAAGGCAGGAAAAATACATTTTTAAAAATTATATATGATATATATGCATATGTTTCCAAAGATAAAGGTAAATATGTACATATTTACCTTTCCAAATGTATATCAGATTCATCAGATGAATACATCAGATTCTGGATCAGTATTTTCATGGTGATCTTTCTTTATACTTTATTCATACCTTTTCTGAAGATGTGAGAAATTAAACACTGACATGAAATGATACTTTGTGAATCTGACTATAATCCTTCCTGCAAGGATTTTGAGTTCAATTTACATTATTAGCAATTAAACTATTGTAGAATTACTACACTCTAGCTTGTTTTCTTTATGTAAGATGCTTCACTCTGTATTTAGTATGCAGAAAATAGAATGTTTTTTGATTATTCTGATAAGAATGGAGTTCTTAGCATTGCAGTGTAAAGAAGGCGCCTTATTGCAGTGGGTGACATTTTAAATTTTTCTTTATTTTTCATTTTATGAAGAGGTTCTAGTATGGAAAGTGTGTTATTTAAACAACAATTTGATAGTGCCTGAGTTATGACTTTGATTTTTATTCATGAACCAATTGCAAATCTATTAGCATCGCCGGTGCATTTAGACTAGACCAGCTTTGAAGACAGTTGGAGGGAATTCCTGGCACAAAAGAACCATGTTTTCCATCAGAGAATATAACACAGAAAGCAGGTCTTTGTAGGAGGCTTTGACTCTGTCGAGTGAAACAGAGAATAAAAGCCCCTGCTCTCATCAAATTTCTAGAGATGCTGAGATGTAATTTAAATACACTCCACATTCTCTACACTGCTCTTATAATATTGTAGAGCATAAAGGACTATAAGTTTGAATTTTGTATGGAGATCTCTCATCCTCTTCTTAGTTATTCTACTAAACCTTTTTCTAGGTTGTTTTTACATCATTATGAATACGTAAATAGAATTCAAAGCCTGGCATTGCATGCTTCCAGTGTGGATTAAAATTTAGTAATTGTATCTATATTTATGCATGAAAATCTCAGAACTATAGCAATCTTCTTTCTTTCTTTTTGTAATTTCAAGTGTTTTAAGCACTGCATTAAGCTGAGTGAAAATCAGTGTTTATAATCAGTTTAACATAACTTGTGTTGAGATACGAATTTAAACATCTGTTTAGGAAGCTTCCTTTGAAATTGTTGACCTTTGACATCTATTTTATCCATATTTATTTTTCAAAACTTTGAGATCAAGGATAGAATCTGGTCAGTTTTCTGACACTGAAAAATTGCTGATGCCTAATAACATTAGGAGGAAAAATCTCCAGCACTTCTTTTTCACTCTAACTTTGAAGCTGAAGTAGATTAAGAATATTTAGTAATTTTCAATATTTTTTAAATTAAAGCTATTGTATTAAAATGAGCTTTCTGTAGTTTCTGAGCTTCTAGGATTAAAGGGGAATTATTTTATTTTCAAGAAGATCAGTTTTATGCTTTTAGAGAATGATCTATTATTATGCAGCATCATTAAATCATGATGGGTTCCATGATCCCATTAGCTGATACATTTGCAATGTATGTACCTCGTCTACAGTGCCAGAATACAGTTTTTGTGACACCAATGTTTGAACTGATGTTATTAGTTATAATTAAATTATCTCATGTGTTTGCACTGTCTGTGGTAAGAAACACCTACTCTTTTTTCCTCTGCTGTTTTCTGAACTAACCAACAAATATGAACTCTCAACAAGTCCCCTTATATTATGACGGAGTAAATATTTCACACTTTGCTTAAGGAAAACATCACCAAATCCTGTCATGTTGTAGGTTCCTCAGGGACTTTTTCTGGAGCCTGTGGATGAGCTGGGAGTTGAGTTAGACTGAACAAAAAAACCCGAACATATTGCTTCTTAGCCCCCTGACTATCTAGCCCTTTTTTCCTGTGTAAACTCAAACACTGTACAAGAAAAGGTGGGGGAAACAGCTGATGTCGATAGTTCCTTGTGAAGATTGTTATCTTTTCCCCTTAGCTGTCTTTGATGAGTAGTATCTTCTTATATTAAAAATATTGGCATTTTATCCCAAATAAATTGATGAACCCACTTTTTTTTGTCTAACATTTTGGTATATAGATCATGAAAACCTCGAACGAAAAAACTGGGTGTGTAAAACTACATAGCATCTGGACATGTGATTGCTGCTCAAGACCGGGATATTTTTACTGAACAGGCAATTGAAAGGATTAACTGTTTTTTCATGTAAATAGGTGGGAATGGGTTGAGGAAACCAGTTTAAGGACACTAGGTGTGTGTGGGTGTGTGTGTGGGTATGTGTGTGCATTTTTCTAGGGAGGGAGTAGGTTTATTGAGGTAATATAAAGAAGTTCTTTCCTTTGCTTTAGCTATATAGGGTGATCTCTAAGTAGCCACATTGGAGTGCTGTGTCCGGTTCTGGGCTCCTCAGTACAAGAGAGGCATGGAGGCCCTTAAGTGGATCCAGCAGAGAGTGACAAAAATTATTAATGCACTGGAACATCTCTCTTATGAAGAGAGGCTGAGAGAGTTTGGCCTGTTCAGCTCTGAGAAGAGATGACTGAGAGGGGACCTCCTAAGTGTCTGTAAGTATCTGAAGGGATGGCGTCAAGAGGATCGATTCAGGCTCTTCTCAGTGATGCCAAGCAATGGGACAAGAGACAATGGACAGAAACTGATGCACAGGAAGTTACACCTAAATATAAGGAAAAACTTCTTTTCTGTGTGGGTGAATATGCACTGGAACAGGCTGCCGAGAGAGGTTGTGAAATCTCCCTCACTAGCGATATTCAAGAGCCGTCTGGATGCAATCCTGTGTCACGTGGTCTGTGATGACCCTGCTTGAGTGGGCAGGCTGGATCAGATGACCCACTGTGGTTCCTTCCAACCTGACCCATTCTGTGACTCTGTGGTTCTGTGAAATGTTATAACAATTTGAGGATACCTGAGTTGGTCCATTAAGATACAGTGAGAGGATTTTAAACTGCCACAATCAACACTCTCATGAAGTGTGATAAGTCCCTTACAGATGCTGATTTTTTTCTCTTTTTAATAACTGAGAATGCTGCATGTCAGCCATAGCACTACTTAAATGTTACTACTCACTGTCATACACACAGAGTCTATAGCTTCAGCATGATTTGCAGAGGAAGCAGACATGGCTGCTGTCAGCTTCAGAACAGATGAGGAACGAAATCTGTCACGAACCTAGAGAACTTAATGTATCACTAAAGACAGTTAATTTAGCAGCTATGACCCATGTAGGCAACAGAATTAATAGCAAGTCTGTTCAGCAAAGATGTTCTCCCTGCTGTACCATTGGGAGTGCAAGTCAATATTCTGATTTCAGCAGTGCTTTCTATACAGCCTGTTCTGGCTCTGCTTCTCCATCACATGCATCTCCCTTGGTGTCATTGTAGCCAGCCACCATGTTTCTAAACTGATTATGTGTTTATTTTGATTAAGGAGTGTTCTAACTCTGTGGTGTAAATTGACTGAAATGAATTGTGGGATTGAAACATGAAATAGACCTGGGATTGATTAAAAATCTTTTTACTGTTGAGCCCTTGTATTCCATTTAGAAAGTTCTAGATTTTCTCCTGACATCCTATGTCCTTTTATGTGAAGTAAAATTAAGAAAACAGTAGGGACAGGGCTTTTGTCACAGATGTATCATGACTGTAATGGTAAAGCAACTCTTGCAATGTTTCTAGGTTTATTTTCCCAACTCTTCTTGAGGTATTTTTTCCTGTCAAGAGATCTCTTTGCAATACTGCTGAAACGAACTTCCCAAATATACAGCTGGATGACACAGCAGGACAAACAAATATAATACAAAAACCCAGTAGGTTTCTATCTAGACTGTCTTAAATAACAGTTTTCTCTGCGGAGAGTGAAATTATCAGATCCTGAAAGTAGTTTTGTCTGTGTTGATTGATACGGAATCACTTTCATTTGTTTAAAATTCTGGAAATACTAATAGGGTTTTAAACTTCCAAGCAAATAACAATATTTCTAATGTATCGTCTATTGCAGATGTGGTTTAATATTGCATTTGAAAATAATGACATTCTAAAAATTGTCAGGAATTTTTGTAATTTAGAACAGAATTTTAAGGTTATATTCCAAACCACTAAAATTTGCTAGTTTGAATACAGTAACTGTAGCAAGGCATTTTGAAATATAGAAATAATGTTTTGACTTACTTACTGTATGCAAGAAAAAATACAACTCTAGCTTACATATTAAATAGAATCAAGATAATTAAATGTCTTTTAGTGCGTGTCTTTAGTTGCTTAAGTGCAAATATGTGTTTAAGCAGTCTTATCTCAGAACTGGAGTCACCATTTGATTTAATTTCAGCATCATTTTCTCTTTTCTTTCTTTCCCTTCCTTCCTTCCTTCCTTCCTTCCTTCCTTCCTTCCTTCCTTCCTTCCTTCCTTCCTTCCTCTCTTTCTCTCCTTCTCTCTTTCTCCTCCTTCTCTTTCTCTCTCTTTCTCTCTTCCTTTCTTTACTTTTACCTTGGTTGAATAAAACCAGTCAGTTTTGCATTTTGTTTAAACTTCCATGTTGGGTGCTAGTCCTGTGGTTTCACACAGCTTCCCTGAGAACTCAGTCCCACCAGCTGGAGCTCCATGTGCAGTGCGGGTACCCCTATAAGCCCAACTGTATTTTTGAATGAGTGTGGTCTCAGGCTTGAAAACAAGCTGAGTTAGATAAGTAGGGAGAAGGTTAGATGAGCTGATATTACTGACACATTAAAAATAACAAATACAAGTGAGATTTCAGGCATAAAAACCTTCTGTAAAGATAAAGATCTGAAATGGAAACAAAAAGATCTAAGTCTAAGATGAGAAGAGTTGATCTTTGCTTAGCTAGAGATACGTCAGCAAGATCATTGAAAGAGAAAAAGGAGACTTAGGACACCTGTGGACTAGCAGAAGTATTATGAAGGGGAAAATAGCTGATATGGTGTATTCCTTCCAAAGGAACACTGAATTTTTATTTACAGCCTGTGAAACACAGAGAGATTAACTAAGGATGGAGGAAGGAAGGTTCAGAAGAGAGAAATATTGTAAAATATTAAAGAAAGCTCTGTGGAGATTTCTGAGCACTGGGATTGGCAGTAAAACAGGGAGGGATACTTCTCTGGAAAATGTTCTCCCACCGGCAGCTGTTGTTCTACATTTGCTAGTGTGTGGGTGTGTTTAGCTCGTTTTCCAGCCTCCAATATGGGTTGTGACTTCCCTGAGGGCTCAGACAATGCTCAAGATGGCAGCAGATAAGAGCAGCAACACTGGCAGTGTGGGGCTGTTCAAAGCATTTGAGTTCCCTCTGAGTATTTGGGATTTAGGTGTTTAAAAGAAGCCCTTTATCCTTTAGTAACTAAGAAGTTAGGAGAGGATTTCAAAGATTACACTTTCCAATACCAGCATATGAACTTTCTGTAAGTCCTTGGCGAATTTGGGCCACAGCGGACTTTTCTTTGTTCTTTACGTCTTTGAAACTCAATGTCTTCGAAACTCAATGTCTTCTATCAAACATACAAGATCAGCATGAAAACTACGTGCCAAAAGAGCATTTAATTCTAGCTAATTTTTCAATATTAAAAAAACATATTTTGGGGGAAGTATGACCTAGTAATCTTTCAGGCACGTGACGTGACTCTTGAGGGGTTCTGTGCAGGGCCAGGAGTTGGACTTAATGATCCTGACGGGTGCTTTCTAACTCAGCACATTATATGATTCTACAAACATAAAGAAATACACCTTGCCATGGCCACATACTGATAGGAAAGAAAACATCAGAGGAAAAAATCCTATGTTTGGTCATCATCATATGTCTAAACTAATGTGATTCTGTTATTGTGACCCTTGTATATTCCCCCTTCTCCTGTCCTTTGCTCTTCAGTACAGCTGTTTACATAAATAATTCAGTGCAGAATTGGCTGTTTTCTGCATTGCATTTTGCACTTGGTGGAATAGTTTGCTCTTGAACTTCCAAGGCTTGCTTTCATGTTCTTATAAACCTTGAAAAACATTTATTTTATTAGATATGCATCCCCGTCTCCTATGTACTTAGGAGTTTTAAAGCTTTCACATCTTTGAGAAATGAGTATATCTCCTTTATTTTAGCTCTATAATTTTTTTTCTTCTCTCTTTTTATTTTAATTTTTCTCTCTCTTCCTGTACTTGTATTTTTCTAGCATTTGCCATCTTCCACTCAAACTGTTTTTGTTTTTTGATCTATTTACTCAGCTAACACTTTTTTTCTCCAATGTTTTGTGCTTCCTCCCTTTTCTGTATACTGCCTTCAAAATTCAGAATCAACATCTTGTCGCAGTATGTGTTCATGATAAAAGAAAGTTATATTCCTAATTGCTACTAGAGTGAAATGACTGAGAAGAAAAGATAACAACATTTCTAGTTAAAATAAAAAGAAATAATTTTGAGAATGTGAAGAGAAAACAGAACACATTTTTTCATTCTCGGAAGCCATCTTACCTACCAGTGCTTAGACAAGAAAGGCTTAGAAGGGTTTGCAATAAGAAGCAAAATAAGATTTGGATATTCTACCCTTGTTGAGAATGTGCACATTATAATTGGGAAGACAAGGAAGGAAAAGGAAGAATTCTCTTTGGAAAAAGCAGAAGGAAGAATTATTTTGAAACCTAGCAAGAGAATATTATACTTACCAGCCTTACAAGAGACTTAAATAACCATAGAATCATAAGATCATAGAATAGCTTGGGTTGGAAGTGACCTTAAAGATCATCTAGTTTAAGGCCCTGGCATGGGCAAGGACACCTTCTGCTAGATCAAGTTGTTTAATGCCCCATCAAACCTGGCCTTGAACACTTT
This sequence comes from Ifrita kowaldi, assembly GCA_013398055.1. Classification (NCBI taxonomy): domain Eukaryota; kingdom Metazoa; phylum Chordata; class Aves; order Passeriformes; family Cinclosomatidae; genus Ifrita; species Ifrita kowaldi. Next base: position 400,240 of record VZRS01008828.1, read on the forward strand.
GAGGGATCGGGTGTAGTAATATGTATTTAAACCCTGCTGGTGTGCACTAACCAAACTCTCACTCAGGACCAGGATTCTACACCTGAATCCAATGGGGACTGCCTGAACCTAAAGTGCTCGTTAACCTCCTACAAACAGCTGTAGCTGCAGGGCGGGCACAAGCCCTATAAATCTAGCCCTGGGAGGAGCCAAGGTTGGGAGCTGGTTGTTCTTGGTTGCTGTGTGTTGCTGGAGCTCTGTTCTGAGAAATCATAATTCAAGACTCAGAAGACTGTGAGTTCTGGCACAGTAGGGCACCCACAACTTCTCTGTACAACATGTTCCAGTTCCTCTCCACCTTCATAGTGAAAAAGTTTCTTTCAAATATCTAATTTAAACTTACTCTCAGTTAGAAGCCATTCCTCCTTGTCCTGTCACTCATGCCCTGGTAAAATGTTTCCCTGCATAATCTTTCAGTCCATACTAGTTGCTTTTTATTTTTGAATTCCAAGGGATATCTAGGCAGTATTTTTTTCTTCTGAAAATTTATTACTCTAAAGAATCAATGTACTACAGTGAATGAAAGTGTAGGTGAGTTTTCAACAAACTTGTACACACAGAAATGCCATAGTTAATATATTCAAAGGCTTCTGGAGTAATTTAGATTATTTAGGTCAGATTATTTTCCAGATGTATCAGCTATATTGGGTTCTCCTCTAAATTTCTTTCTTCCATGTTATCCCATTTTTCTTTGCTTTGTCTAACTTTGGCTGAAGGAGGTCACTTACAACTGTTAGAGTCTAAGTAATCACTAAACTTGACTACTTTCGTTAAAGAGTGTATACTACATCACTGGTTTGTGAAAGAACTGGTTGGTGAAAAGTTGCTGTTTGATATCACAGAATCACAGAATGGGTCAGACTGTAAGGAATCAGACCAGGTCATCTACTTCAACCTCCCTGCTCAAGCAGGGTCATCCTAGAGCACGTGGCACATGTGCCGGTTTGAACAAATTTGGAGGATAATATCCTCTGATAGAAGACAGGTCAACCACCCCTCTCCCACCAGGTTTGGGAAAAAAAAATTTCCTTGGAGGAAAGTGAAAGAGATAGAAATCTATTTATTTAACAGACACACAGAAAAAGGATAATAATGCTAGATAATAAAACCTCTTGCTGTGGAGAGAAACCTGGGAAGATTTCAGAGTCCTTCTGTAGGTGTGGTCTCTCTCCTCCTCCTTGGAGCTGGGTCGGCGTGGGCCCACCTCCAGGACCTTGGTGGAAAATTCTCTCACTGTGTTCTGATGTTGAAAGAGTCTAGAAGAGAAGAAGGGAAAAACCATAGTCCCAGGAAAACAAAGTTCAATTCTCTGTCTCCCACCAGTGAAAAGAGCTGAAAGCTGGCTGAAAAGCAAGATGGGCGCTTCCTCCGCACTTGCTGCTGCAGCAGGAGAACACAGAGGAGCGTGTATCTGTGTCCTTGAACAACTGCTTTGGAAAGTTCGCTCAGTTTTTTCTCTCCCACCTCTCAGGTTCTGTTTAAAGGCACAGAAAGGCACAAAATTAATTTCTGGGCATAATGCAGCGGTAGGGGATGCACATCATAAAGTCAGCCCGAGACAGCACAGAATTGTGTCCAGAACATTCTTGAACATCGCCTATCTACACCTGTATTGCTGTACAAAAATACACCTAATAATTGGCTTCCGAATCTTGTGTTTGTCCTGTACAGCTGAACTCATTTGGTTTTAAAATGCCAAGGACAAGCTTATACATTTTTAAAATGTTTGTACATGTAAGCAAGTAGAGAAAATATAAACCTCTAGTCCACCTACAAGAGGGGCAAAAGAAAGAGCATCTGGAGAGAGATTCATCAACTTTGTAGCACACCACCTGGGATGGCAGTGTCTTTAACCATATGAGCAAATCAGAGCATTACTCTAGCACCATACACCACAGGGATATTTCTACCAGTTCTAGAGCTGAACACCAAATATTTGTTCTCATAATTTTCGAGTTAGAGTATATATATATAAATATTATATATATACATATATATAAACTCACTAATAATGTGATGCTAAAGTAATTTATTAATTCATATTGCTTACAATTTTCTCTTATTCTGATTTTTTTACAACGTTGTCCTAAGATCTCAGTGTTGTGAAAGTAAAGTTGCATTTCTTTTCAAAAAAATTTACAATCAAATTGAAGGAGTAGCAAAATATTTACTCGTGATTACACACTAAGTCAGTTCTAGAGGCAGAAACTGAACCAGTTTTTGCTTTAAAGTCTTACATTTCACCTTGGAATGTCCTCAACTTTCTTAAACTGTATCTCAGTTTAGTTGGACACTATTTTTATAGCTTCTTTTCCTCCCCTAGCCCTTCAAATTACGTAAGAGGAAGGGCATGAGAAGAATGATAGAAGAGATGGCCCAGGGGAATATTTGGCAAATTTTGAGCCTGTGATGCAGAAAAGTGAACACTATGCCTCTTGCCTTTTTTACAGAAGTTTTTGGTATGTAAAAATAGGCTCCTGATCATTGCTGTCTTACTGCTGAACTGTTCTTTTTTAATCCCATTTGGCTCTTATTATGTATGAAATGTTTGGAATTTTGTATCAGCAGTGCATACTGCAAGTATTTCTATGTCATTCAACAGCAAGACTACAAGACATGTAATTAATACTTGTTAGCATATCTGTAGTATAAATGAAAGGGATTGAATTTTTTTATAACCAGCTGTACTTCCAATGTGTTTATAATTTCCTCAATCCCTTAGCGCATGCTTTTTGAATACTTTTCCTACGCATGAAAACAACTTCCTTTTGCTTTCTCTGTGTAAGAGGCAAACTCTGAAAGAAAGCACCTTAAGGCAGAACTGTGGGAAGATATTCAATAGTATTTGTTTATCTACGTGTCTTTGTGATATATTGTAACATAAAGGTTGTCAAAACGTTGGGTGAACCTGACCAAAAGAATACAAAGTTAGAAAAGCAAAATTGCACTGGAAGAGAGGAAAAAATGAAGATTTGACAACTGTAGCTGGCACACCTAGCAATAATTTTAATGTTTTCCAAGAGGGGAAGATAAAGGTCAATCAACATGTATTGCTAAAGGAAAAGGATTTCATTTACACAGCTTTAAAATTTGAGTTTGTTCTGATTGGAAGTGAAAATAAGCAGAAGGTGGACCCTGGGAGTGACATGGCCACTGTAAGGTTTGTGCTTTCTTGGAAGGTACAGCTCTTGTGGTGACATGGCCTACAAGTGGAGCAGTTTGGGAGCCCTGGGCTGCTTTTGCCTAAGCAGCAAGTTATCCTCACCTGTATTACAATAAAAATGAAGTTCCTCAGTACTGAGCCCGGTGATGAGTTGATACAGAGATTCAGGCAACATTAGGTTGTTTCAAGGAAGATTCAGATTATTAATTTATTATGTAAAGAGATCTCAAATTTAGATTTAGAATTAGGTTGCTTTTAGACTTGCTTGGTAGACCAGACATAAAATGGATGAAAGTGACAAGAAGAAAATGAAGAGTAAGAGAAAATATTTAAGAGATGGAGATCCATCTGCTGCTTTTTTGTCCACAAATACAGAATATAGAGTCAACTTTACTGTAAGAATATGTGAGGAAACCTATCCTACTTTCCTGTAGGGCAAACATTCACAAAAAGAGCCTTCTAGGACAACATATATGATATTGCAAATAATAATTGCATTTTGAATTGCTTCAAATAATTTTTAAACTCTTGTAACATATCTCTTTAAAACTATTTTGACTTTATTTCAAAATTATGTCAGTATATTTTCAAATATGCAAGCAATAAATAATTGAAAGCAAATTCAGAATAAAAACATCTGTTTATAATTAAGCAATAGTTTTCAGAAATATATTCCATTTTTGTTGTTTTAGAAACCAAAATTTGCTTAAATCTTAACTACTTCTCAATTTATTCCTTTCCTTGTGAACAATCCTCCCAAATCTCTTTTTGTTCAGGGCTTGCTAGCAGCAGACTTTTCTCCATGATCAGTTTAGGATGTGCTTTGTCTAACAACGCAACATAAACTTTCACAAAGTTTTATCTGTTTTCCCGTCTCTTGTCCCAAGGTCAAGAGGTGTGTAACCCTTCTCTTTTTTTCCTACCATTACTGTTCTCTTTTCCAATGAACATTTTTTAACACACTAGGAATCAAGGCATTTGTTCATAGATTATGAAAGTGGAAGAAAAATCTGGACCCCCAGTAAACAGGAGATGTGGACAATGGAGCAAGACAACTCTGGATTAAAACATCTAATGTTTACTTGTCATGTCTGCAAGTTCGAAATATTTGTAAACTCCCTTTAACATCCCTTAGCTCCATCTTGGTTCAGTTGTCTAAACACAGTCGTCTGGTACCATTTGAGGCCATTTGTCATTACCCTTGTTAAATACACAGAGCCGGTAGAGAGGTCATATAACCTACGTGACCATTTCCTGAAGAGGAGTCAACCAGGATACTAAAGACATTTCATAGATCACCAGTAGGACAACCAGTGAAAAATCCTGAGGAATACAATCAGTTGAGCCTAGGGAGTTATTCAGATTACCCCAAAGTAGTGGTTGATTAACAGAGTAACTCTCCAGACTCCATATTCGGTGTTGACTCTATTTTAACGGATTAGAATTCTAAGATAGCTATGTCTTGCACATTCATCTGAATGTAGGTGTCAATCTGTTGTTGGATCTCATCCTAGGTGATGATTACACATGGCTTTCAGGGACGTGGTAAAACTGAGGAGCTGCCCCAGATGACAGAAGACTACAGATGGTAGATGTAAAGTACCACTTGGGGCTCAGATATCAAATTAGCATAGTATGAAGAGACTACAGAAGATACCACCTCGAACTCAAAGTCAAGGCAGGAGTAGACAGAGAATAAATCAACAAGATGAGAACAAGATGATACTCTGAATGATCAGAGTATTTTGTCTTTAGAAAAGGACTGTATGTAATCTAAGTGAAAGGAGAAAAAAATGCTGGTTTTATTAAAATTATATATCAGTATTTATACATAGTAAAAGTATATGCATGTTATACAGGTATATGATATAGTTCACAGGAGATATAAACCCACGTAAACCCCTGTGTATATATACAATGTATTATATGTAGAGAGATACAAAATGCACAGTATCTAAAATGTCCAAAATGTGATCACTTCTGCCATGATAATACTATTGCTTCCTGTTATGGACTTTATTTTAATCATTTGAAGCACTCCATCCAAATATCACTGCATAATGTGTTGAGCTTCTGAATTTCTGAAAAGCTGAAAAATTCTGAAGGCTGTAGGCTCTCTTTCTGTACCTCTCACACTCATTTATGTATATTGTAAGAATGTGTGGGAAGATTTTTCAGAACTCACACCAAATATTTTACATAACAATATTGTAAAACATACATGACAATAATTTTCCATTTGCCTATTATAGAATTTCTCCTAAAAAATTAGTATTTCTGGATTTAAATAGAACCATACCATGCTCAGGAACACTGAGCATAAACAACCAGAACAGTTTGCAAACTTTTATGCCTGGAGTGGTCCTGAGAAGTTTCTAAGATATATATGAAGTTTGGAATAAAACTTTCTTTCATAATGAATAAAAAGTTCTCTTTTTACCAAGCTCTTCCCTCATAGCATGCAAAAGGACAGAAGTCTTTTGAACATCCAGAATTCATCTTTATTTACTGACAAAGGCACCAAGTGAGAAGTAACCTTTAAATAGGTAAGAACCAAATGATCAGAATTCCCATAGATTAAAAAAAAATGATGTTTTGAGTTACCCCTCAAAATTAATCATAAAGCATCTCAGGCTCTGAAAAAATGTCTTAATAAAATGAGAAACGTTCCAAAGCAGTAAGCAGTAAGAATTTCTGACTCTAGGTATAAGCAAAATGCAAAGGTCTACAAGTGCAGATGTGTTGTAGCAAAGCATGTACTCCACTTGAACTTTATATGTGATGAGCTTTTTCAGTCTTTCTGTTACAGTTGTCTGTCAGAGTTTTTTGCTTATGTCTTTCCATTTCTGCACAGCTTATGGCAATGCAGAACTGTTCTGATATATTGTGAAAAAGGTCTTCTCAGATGTTCATTTGTGAACGATTCATGTTTGAAAATTAAATCTTTAGAATACAGCTGGCCAGAAACTGATAATTTTTTTTAACATACTTTCTGTTCTTTTCAGATTGTAATTGCGATTTAGATTGTAATTTTAAATTACAAAATTAGCCAGTTGAACATAAAGAATTGATACATAAAAAGAGCTTTCTTTATGAGCTCCTTCAGGGAAGTATTTAGAACAGAGAGGTATCAAGAGGCACTTCCTTAAATAAAAAACCTTATATTTGTACATGTATGTTGACTAAGAATTCTTGAGGTGTATTCAATTATTTTCAACCTACAGAATGTCTGAAATATTTGGTTAATGAATTCTTCCCTTGGCTTTTTAAAATTCTAAGTAATATTCAATTGTCTTTTACTGTATGGATAGTTAATTCTGTGAGAAGTTAGCCATCAATAGAAACCCAGCAGGGTCTCCAAGAGAAAAGACGGGTAGGTAAAACCAATGGAAATTGGAGATGTGCTTTTTTTGCTCCGTCTGAGGAAGATAAGAAGGAGTGAAAGCTTGTTTCTTACTGAAACAAGATAGGGAGGAAGGAAACGGGGAAAATGATGAATACCAGAGAATTAACCACGTCTGAGTCTTTCTGTGAGAATATGTGGCACATTTGTAGAGGGTGTGAAGAGAGAAATAATTTTTGTGTTAGTGGATGTCTTAAGTAGAATCAAAAGTTCCTTGATTTAGTCTATAGAGATGTTATGTCAGTACATAATATACAGGACAAAAAGACAGCTTGGAAACTCCCTCAGATAGTATGAACAAAATTATTATTAATAGCATTTAAAGTAAATAATATTTTTAAATCCTAACAGCTGTTGAAGGGTTTGATAGCTCTTTCAAGAGGTTAGAACTTTGTTTTTAATGACTGCATAAATAAAAGCAATATCTTTTAGACTGGGGTAAATATTGTGATCTTGCACCCAGTTACAGGCAGCAATGACTTCTGAGAAAATTATTACATTTTCTGAAGTGTGAGGTGGGAATACTAATATGATCTGAGTAAGAAAGGAGCACATGATAAACTCTTCTTTTTACTCAAGGAGATAACATAAGTTAGGAGTTTTTTTGAGAGATTTTCACTCAGTGTTATGAATAAGTATGCGATTGAGATCCACAGCCATCTCAGTCTAGCTGTTCTGTTCTCTGTTAGAGAGTTGGATTGCAATAAGATTGTGGTGATGTTAACAGGGTGTGAACAGATGGAAAGGTCTGATGTTCTATCAGTAGATCAGTAGACTAATTGGTATCAGGTATACAAGCAGTAGTAAAGGACAATTGTTTCAAATGGAGAAGAAGATTACATTTTATTTTCAAGATAGTCTGCTTATTAGGTAAAGGAAAATTAAAGAGTGTGTATTAATTTAGTGTGATTCCCAAGGCGTGCCTTACAATCATACTGAAAATCCTTTTGAATACCTTACTCCTTTCTGTGTTTTCCTAAAGAGGGAAATCAGGACTGGGTCGAGTTTTGTTGGGCTTTTTTTTTGTATTTATGCTTGAAAGCAGGAAAACCCGTGCTCTTCTGTTTTGTTGAAAAGTTACTGTCTCCTAATGCAAATGTTAACCCTTTGCTGTGGATCATATATATAGTGGAAAAGATCAAGATGTTATTTTGAGGAACCATTTTATGGGGGACATTTCTTCCTCCACCTCTATATCAAATATCACCAATGTTTCTGTAAGAAAAATTTTTAAGCTGCTTTAAATTTACAAAGAGCACATTTTTTTCACTGCTTCTGGAACAGATGGCAATCAAATGCATAATGTTGTATAATGATATAAAAGCAAATGCCTTCTATTGGAACTAAATATGTATATTTATTAGGATATACATAATTCAGACCTCCAAAGGATGGAGATAAAATTGCTTTCTCCTCTAAATGGAGTAGATTTTGCCCTTTAATGTTTCTACGTACATGATTTATGAAATGCTACATCATTTTAAGAAAATTCTCAATCAGACTCCCTGTGGAAAAATATTGTATCTTTTATGCAGTTTCACTTTTATTTCCTCAAAAACCTGACACAAAGCTGGTTCAGACAGTATCTTCCAATTAATTGAACTGCATGATTTTTACTATGGACAAATGGAGATCAGCTAGGAGAAATCAGTTATTTTTTCCTACTATTTCCTACTATTTATTAGACTATACATAATGTTATGGGAGAAATCTTTTCTCTTTCAAAAGCTAGGCTTAGAAAAAATGGCCTAAAAAATTTAATCTTGAAGTATGGGTGTAGAATCAGCAGCGTACATACTTTTTTCTGTATAAAATACAGGAAAGATAAAATTTTAATCAGCGCCCATCTCTTGCTAAAAAAAAAAAAAAAAAAAAAAAAAAAAAATTTTTTTTTAAAAAAAAAAAAAATTTTTAAAGCGCCCCTCTTTTTTTAAAAAAAAAAAAAAAAAAAAAAAAAAAAAATTCTTATTATTAAGATAATGGAGAGATTTACTGCAAAGGTAAGAACAGTCACTGATGTTCCAATAATGCAAAGTTTGAGAAGAGACATGTAGAAATGGTTGTGTAAAGTCTGGAAACTAGATGAATTTCCAGCTAGAAACCTGTTGTGGGAACTTCACAGTTTAGTGATTGTATCACTAAACGGTAGATATGACTGTGAAATACAAGTGGATCCCAAATAAACCCGAAAATAAATGCAGGACAGTTGTTTCTGTGTTCAGTTGCAAAGTCCTGCATGAAAAAGACATAAAAAATGATCTATAATAGAATTTTCTGCCATAACCTTGTCACAAAAAAGTAGGATCAATCTCTATATTCAAGCACTGTACTTTATGAATTCTGTGGTGTAACATTCTTACATGAGTTCCAGACTTATATTTAACTTTTAGGCATACCGATTTTCCAGAATTTAGGTAAACACTGGGGACCTAGATTCCTATTTGATTTTATCATCTACATTCCCTTAATCCCTATAAACAACACCTTTAGACTGAACCTTGCTGCTTCCTGACACGTCTGGCAAGCGTGATTGTCTTAGCTTCTGTGTTGTTCATGGTGCACCCTGAAGTATCTTTCTTAATTGCTGCTTCCTACTTTGTCACTCCTTCCTCTTTCTTAGAGTTGACATCATCTAATTCAAAGAAGAGGAATGCAGACACCAGTTTAGGGTGCAGGAGGCCCCGCAGGCTCTGGAATGGGATTTCTGATTGGGACCAAGTTGGTCTGTGAGAGTCAGGCATGGTTTCCAGTGTCTCTGGAGTGGCATGGCCTGGCCCCAGATGAGTGCTCTGTGGACAAACAACCTGTATATTTGCAGGAGTTGGTCAGCTAATGTCATCATGTGAGGGATGACAGAGAGCTGATGAAGAGCATCTTGGCTATTTTGCTCTGAGGAGAGAGAAACAACCTGTTACCACTCCATGGGAATAGCAAGCAGAAAATGGCTGTGGTTCCATTATGCCATTAAGTAGTCTCATAAATAAGTGAAAAGAGGTCATTTTAGCTGGGAGTAAACAAAATGTCTTAAAGGCTTGACTTAAAAAAAAAGTGTTATCAAGTCACTTTAAGCTGTTGAACCATCACTTTAAAACAGTTTGTATGGCAAAGTCAACTACCTCCACAAAGAGCTTTCATGCACATGGCCCAACATTTTCCTTTAGCATTTTCTCATGCGCAGTGATGCTCACAGAAATGGGGTTTAAGTTTAGCAATTTTGCTTTTCCAGTGATTATATGAAAGACAATAAGTTGCAGTATAAACAATCTCATATGTGCAACACTGAATTAAAAAAATCCCTTACGAATTTTGAAATTGATTGGTTTGCTGTGTAGACTTGATCTTTATTTATAGGTGAGAATTTCCAGCAATTTTGCAGGAACCTGGAGAGCTAATAAGAGAACTGAGATGAATTGTGTGCTGTCCGAAAAATTCATCCAGATCTTATTGGATTCATACTAAATCTTTCTACTGACTCTAGTGGGCTCAAGAGGAGGGCTATCTTTTAGGGGGAGATAGATTAAAGAGCAGTTTTTCAGATGTCTAAAGCTTCTAGGTCATTTAGATCTAGATCCTTAGAAAACGAGAGGATAGATTTGTTACTGGTTTTTTTTCCTCTGCCATGAATTAAATTAGATCTGTACTAAAGTTGGAAGAAAATAGATGATATATGTGATGGAGAAGTAGAGATAAAAAGAACCCTTTTCTTCCTTATCTCTCTTCTTGTCATTAAATCACTGCAGTCGAGCATGGAAATGCCAAGGTGAATGTGAGTAAGTTAAGCTTCATGGGTGGCAGGCGACTTGATAAGCACCTTTTATAGCACCACCTGTGGAGCTCCCTCAGAAGTGAGCTTGCCTGGTGCTGATTAAACTTATCCATATAGTACTGGAAAAGGAGCAAGAAAAGAGGGCATATGAGATGAAGAGTTTAAAATAAGGTAAAAAAGTAGTTTGACTAAATTTTTCTGTAATGGATATAGATTGACCCATTGACAAAAGTGTTTAGCTGGTGAAATATTAAGAGACAAGGAAAACTGAGAATCAGAAGGAAAATATCTTGTAGATGTTTTTATGTGAAAATGGAAGTTTATACTACATCATTTATTACAGAGTACATCCAGTCTTACATCAAGGGCTGAAAGGTGTCTAAGTGACCATTACCTGACAATGATCACATCCTTAGAAGACCATATCCTTAGAAGGAAAAGGATATCTGTAGGCAATAGGAAAAAGTCTTTTTGCACCTTTAGTAAAACAAGGTTTCAGTTTTTCACGTAGTCAAACCTCTGAGTATCTCTTTCCACATAAGTGGTGTGACTGAGTGATTAGATTCTGGTCATGGCTCTTTCCTCCAGAGTTCTCATCCTGATACTTCTAGCAAGGTTATTTGGTTGAGATCTCTTGGCATATAAAGTAAGGCTGTGTAGTGAGAAAATAATTTTCTTGTGAGAATAGTCAGGCGGAAATCTTGTACATGATTTTGCATTTTTTAAAATTTATGTAAGCTCTGTACATCAGCTGAAGAAGTGCCATTTAGTTATCTCTTCCGTGACACTGTTTCTTAGTGAGCATTTTGGCAAAAGGAGGAAGAAGTTGCTCATTTCCATGAGGTTTTAATTAAAGATAATTTTCAGAGCTCTGTTGTTGATATTTGAGCTGACGTTCCTGAAAGAAGGGGTTTTCCTGTGTCATTGACCTACCGTGGAGCAACTCAAGGACATAGGCTCTATAAACAAACTCAATAGATCTCCATGTCACTACTCTTACTTCCATCAGAAAACTGCCTCTAAAAGGCCAAAATACCAGGTACTGCTTGACAAAAGGAAAATAGAATATACTCCACAGCTTTTTGCCAGAGCTTAAAAATATGAAAGCTTCAGAGGTAAATAAAAAGCTAACTGAGGTAAAATATCAAGGGCAGAAGAGAAGAGGATCTACTCGGCTCTATGTAATAACAAACGTGAGTGGACCAGCCATCAGACAGCTGTAGCTTGCTATTTTTATACAGGTCATTAGAAACGCTGGACATCAAAAAGAGTTTGCAATAAAAACCTCATGACTCTGAGGTTTTGTTTTCTTCTTCTCCTCTCTTGTGTCTAATTTTATTGATTTAGAAATCAGAGGAAAATACCTTTCCCTCTAGTCTTGTGATACCATCTAATTACATCTAAGAAACTCTGGTTTCCCAAGTCTTAAAGTGAGTAGCCCCATCTGAATCTTAGCCTTTATACACATTAACTTATTTAAAATTATTATGGGTTTATATTCCACATACAATCTCTTTTACTGATAGCTTTAGTTGAAGAACAACACAGAGTTACTCTTAGATCTTATGGACTGCCAGTCATTCACGAGCTGTCTCAGCACAGCTTTTGTAGAAAAGCTAGGCATTTTTCCCTTTGAATGGCCATGTTAGCTAAGTAGTAACACATTGCTAGAACTTAGTTTAACCAGATTAACTTTGACAGGGAAGGATGTAAATTAAAAAGTAATAAATGATTGAGAAGGTAATTTTAAAATTGTCAGTTTGGCAAACTGAGAGCATTCTACTATGACAGTGGGTTTTCCCAATTCTGATTTCAGAGAAATCTGAAGAGCATAGTTTTGAAAGTCCTTGAATTTTGGCCAGCTAAGTGGCACAGATGGGGTGATGAAACATCTCAGGTTCCATCTACTGAACTAGAGAGTTGGCCAGACTGGCTGCTCTGTGACCAAGAGCTTTTTACAGAATATTCTGAGTTGGATTCAGAATTAAAGTTTGAAATAATGTGCGAGCACAAAACCAAAAATAAATTATACTGAAGATAGCTTGGAAATTGAAAAATGTGAAAGTTTTCTATGAGTAAGATGAACTTCTCTGACCACTGCTCTACTTAGGAAGGAAGAGGCCTGTCATTGAAACGATGTAGAACAAATCTGTGCATTTACAAGAAATGTGAAGAGCAATTTTGAATGTGTGGGAACTCTGGGGTAAATCAAACAAGTTGCAGGAACTTATTCTTCCTTTGCCAAGTCATAACTGCCATTTTGGTGAAGAAGTAATTATCCTTGTCATGGTATTACTCTGATATCTGTAAATTCTTGCTTCATATGGACTAGCATATAGATTTGCTCCATCAAACTCCATTAAGAAAGAAGTTCAGGATTCTGCACAGAAAGCAAATCTGAAGATGTTTCAGGGAAAATAAAATACAAAAGAGGAGAAAGGTATGGCGGTCACCTGTTAGAGAACACCTTGCTAGACTTGCTAACAGGAATCTTCATGTTTACCCCAAAAATATCTTCTTGCCACCATTACAAAGTAACTGAATTAGAACATAGTTCTTACTTTAACAAAGGTAAATTGTCCCTTTATATGTTTTAGCTATGAAATTAATTTTAAATGCATTTCCATCTCTTAATAAAATATTATCTCCTTTTTCAAACTAAAGTCAATTTCCTTTTACAACTCTATCTGGTAAATAACTGCTTAAAGTAAAAATGTACAAAGTTAAAATGCCTTGGTACATTTCCAGTCTGCTGGAAGTAAACTGGAATGATTAAAAAAGAATAGTTTGTATGGGTCTTTGTAGATAAAATTTCAAGCCCACAAGAAGCAACTCAGAAAATTTTGACCTGGGATTTCCTGTGGTTATCATAACAAAGACTGCTGTGAAATATTTCAAGAAGAAATTAACAGAAACAGATGTCTTTCTTCTTAAAAGGAAAATTCTGTGTAGTATGCATAAATTCAGAGATTGCTGAGATTGATGCACAAACACAAAAATTTGTTTGCTTACTATAAACAGTAGATAATAATTACTTTTTATTTTCCATAGTAGATCTCTTATCTAGTCAGATCTGAAAGCATTGCATACATAATTTTTATCTTGATCTATTCAAGACCAAAGGCTTCTGGATTTTTCAGGTTTTTTCCAAATTCATATAATCATAGAAGTGCACTGTTGGAAAGAACCTTAGAAGTTTATTAGTCCACCTTCTAGCATGACTGAAATTAATTTTTATTAAAACTGGTGATGTCAATAATTCCTCTTTGCATGTATAATGCTTGAAAATTTGAGCCTGAAGCATTTTCTCTAGCTGTTTAAAAAAAAACAGCTAAAAAATGCTAATACTACCTGTGGAAAGGATGGGTAACTAGAATCTACAAAACTTTTCTTTAATTAAGGCACTAGTTTTGTCTTTTAAAGTCTCTTTTTCTTTTACCTTTAGATTTTCTGGGAGATCTCAGAAAGTGAAGGTAGAACACGTCTATGCAATACAACAGTGTGCTGCACATTGAGCCAGCTCTAAAATCAGAAAGCCCATCAGTGTTGGTTTTGCTGCAGCTACAGAGATTCAGGCTGTGATAAGCTGCATGTTGCATAAAGTTTTGAACTTATCTAGTATCTCTGCAGGTCAAAACACTGAATTCAAGCTCTAATGTGTCTTTTGTTCAGGTTACTGAAATCTTTAATGTAGGCTTGAATTCCTCTAGTCCTTGTCCTTAAAGTAGCTTGTCTCTTATTTCAGCACAGAGAAAGGAGTGCCTCCTCAGGACGCTGCACCATACTAGTGCACTTGAGTGGGTGTAAGTTCACCTAGTCTATTTCAAGTACCCTGCATCCTTCTCTCTTTACGAACCCCACACTGAAATTTCTTACACATTTAATTTTACAGCAGGATTTGTCAGCCTCAGCACTTCTCAACTCCCACTTTACAACTTGTCAAATGATTACTGAGGCATTAAAATGGAAAAAAAACTAAATACATCCCAGGAGTTTTATTTTTTAGTTGAAAGGAAGCTGAAAATTAGCTTATCCATGTCAATAAAAAGAAAATAAAATGCTAATAAATTAACATGCCTAAAAGAAAAAGGAAAAAAATAAGAGCAGTGAATACCTTACTAATTTGCTAAAACAACTGCGTGCCACATATAGAATTGTAATATTTAGAAGGCAAAACTATACCTTTTGAGACAATGGCCATTCAAGCTGCTTTGGGACTTGAGTGAATTATGACTTTAGGAATGAAAAGTTAAATGGCTATGAAATAGCTTGTTTAATATTTTTTATTATGCTCTGTAATGCCAAAAAATAAGACCTTGCTCCCTTTCTGTTAAAAAAAAAAACAACTGTTTTATTTTTTTGAGAATTGTGAGAGTGAAATCATTAATTCTGATGAGCCTTTATGACTTTAGAACAGGAAGGAATATGTAATAATTAAGATACATGAAGAACAGAAAAAAGCACATCCATGTGAAGCAAACAAGGTCAAAATTCAGAAGACTGCAATCCAAGCTTTTAATACTACTTTTCTGCTCTAAGCTTCACTGCAACACAGAGTTAGCAGAGTCTCTTTTAAACAACAAATGAATGGGGAGAAAAAGACTATTTCTCTCTTCTCTTTTTAAATGTTCCAGTTGAACCTTAACAGACTCATCACCCAGTGCTTTCAGTCCTGACAAATTGACCTCAGCTTAAATTAATTTAGATATTCTTAGAATTAAGAATTAAATGTGAAAGAGTGTCCAAGACTCTGAGGTATAAAAAACTATTAAAATTTGTTACTGTGATATCTGATTTTATGTCCAGAATTCACATTTTTCAAGTGTCTTTTTTTTTCCCCTTTTTATCAGGTAGAACAAAGAAAATGGTGTAAGTGGTACTTAAAAGATGAGCGAACATGATAGCAACAGTCATGCAGGTCACAAAAAGTAAAAATGAAAGTAATTTTAAATAGTGTGATCAAAATAATTTGCCTTTGAAATTTCATGGCTGATTCACTACTGAAAGAAACAGTTCAGAAAAACAGCAACTGAAATTGCTCTCTTACTGTCAATATGAATTATATGAAATTTTACTTTTTCCCATATAGACTTACTTTTCTAAGGATCCCCTCATCCTCACCCTGAATAATCCTATTTGCTCTGAGAACTGAAGCAGCTATGCCAGATCTCACTGAAACAGCTGCTGGATGCCAACTCTGAAGTTTGCTCTGGGTCAGTTTGCAGGCACTGTTGGATTTGCCTGACTGATCAGGCAGGTCTTTGACAGGCTAGAATAATTTTGTTTGCAAGGTTTTAACCTCCAAAAATATGGAAGTATTTGAAAGCATAAACATGATGTAAAAATAGAAGCAGCACAGTTGGGAGGTTTTTCAGTGAATTTTTCTTGTGTCTGATGAGATACTCCTGTTCTAGTAAACCTGCAGTGTGAATTGGACCTTCATCAGCAACCATGGAAACCTCAAAGAAGAAAATCTCAAAATGGATTATCTGGTACAATCTCCAATTACATTTCTCGGTGTTCCAGGTTCCATAGATTCCATGACCTGTGTTCCGTCTATGCTTTTGTTTGAACTCACAGAGTATACTTTCCCTCACCAATGACAATAATATAGTCTCTATTTCCCTCCTCTCTTCAGCTGCCTACTGTCAGACATTGCATCAGAAAACACTATCTTGGAAATCCGCTGAAATTCTGTATGTCCATATATCAAATTAATATTAAATTCTTTAATAATATTACTACACCAATTTAATATATGATAAATCTATGCCTTTACCATCCCTGTCTTCCTGAAAATTTATTTAATATTTTTACAGGATTGCATGTTAGGGGCAAGCAGCAGAATTTAGAATGAACAGAGACAACCATGTCCACAGAAAGTTATGGTCACACAAATTTGAGAAGCCTAGGTTAAAAATAAGTATTTAGTAAATGCATTCAGTAGAATACAGAGCAGTTGAATCAACGCCTGCATACATATATGGGAAGTAACACGATAAACACAGGTTCGTTAGCAAGTAGAGTAGCAAGTTTATTGAGACAGGATGAAATCTATGTTGAGTCTGCAGGCCCTACGGGGAAAAGCCATCATTTGAAATTGTCTAGTCTATAAACTCATGCTATAGTGAAAAAAGCTGGACAGACATTATGGAACCATCTTATCAAGTGGTTGCCAAGGTAACCTTGAATGAATGTGTAAGAACAGGACAACTCATCACTTTCCTGGGATGCGTGGAGCACACAGAGGGACTATCACTGCTTAGAGGTCACAGTCTAAGGTAGTCTGCTGGTTACAGTGGAGTGAGCATGTAATTATACAAACCCAATTATTGCAGGTCCTCAGTTGTGTTGGAGTAAATCTAACACACACAACCTCCTGCTATTTGCATTTTTTAAATTTCGTCCTTACCTTTGGGCTGCAAAATAAATAAATAAATAAATAACCCCAAAACAATTTCTACATATTCATTTTCTTGAAATGCAAATATAGTGCTTTGGAAGCAGGAACTACGAATTATTGTTAAGTATTTTTGCACAATATATGTAAGAAATCTATAAATTTTCATTTCTTATTTTGTTCCCAATCTGTAAATTTTGATAAATTAATTCTGATCTTTTTCATTTGAAATATATCAAAACAATTAGTATTTTAACCTAGCTTAAATTCTTATTCTGAGATATAAATACTAAGTATGGTTATATAGTAAAAATATATCTTTTTTGTTTTAGAAACATTGTGTGAGGCTTATGAATAAGCACAACTTATATGTATAATGAAAATTTATCAAGACTTTTGAACTGTAAATCATATTTTTCCAATAATTCTGCCACTGTACTGCTGGTCACACGCAAATCATGAAGTAGGATAGAGTACACAATTTAGATAAACACATTAAATGAATTTGAACCCATCTTGAAACCTTGAATTGTTTTTGGTTTTCACATATTTTCATATGTATCTTACTTTATTTCCATTAAATAACAAAGTAGGAAATCTGTAACTACTTGCTTAAAAAGTGGATGTGTGGCATGGTATATACATGTTTAAAAGGTCACAATTTTAGAAAAACAAACAGACAAACAAACAAAATCTTTTTAAAGACACCTGAAATCAAGTCTGGTTTGTGCTAGCAAGGTTGAATTTGCACATTGCTATGTACAAGATAAGTACTACTAATGAAATGAGCTTTTTTCTCTTGAGCCCTTCCACTTTGCCTCATTTGATTTTCTCTTCAAAGTTGGCTTGCACTGAAACAGCTCAAAAGAGCAGACAGCATAAACCCAGGTCTCACTGAAAAAGGTTAAGTAGGGTTGTTCTTCCATAATATTTTGGCAACACCTCTGAAGTAAATGTTAAGTCCAGGCACCTTCTACTAAGAAAGTGTATGACAAAAAATATTATCCTTTCACTGTGGGAGTACCACATTGCTTCAAGGCCTCCTTTGTTAGTGCACACATCTTTGTCTGTTCCTCACTGTGCCTCGGCTGAGCAGAGGTGCCTGACCCGGAGCCTGTGACATGAACTCAAGAGCTGGGTATGCTCTGCAAGACGCTTATGTCTCTTTATTTGCCTTTTTACATCCCGGACTCCATGCCCTTCAGAAAAGGCAGGTAAAATGTGCTTATGGTCAGTTGTTGAAGTGAGATGGGGTTAACGTTTTCATCAGAATAACAGGAAAAGGGTGGGAATGGGGAGTCACAGAGCTTACACCAAACGGTACCACTGCATTTCACCCAAGCTGGGCTTGCACTGCACTTGTCACGCTGCTTTGTAGAAACTCACTTGGCATTTATCTCATGCTGATCTACTGCTTGTAAGTGCTAGCTCTTGAAGGGATGAACTAAGAACTGAGGAAAAGGGCATTTAATGTAATTTCTTTATGAATTACTAAAGCAGCTTTGATTTAATTCTCAAGGTTTCTGTGATAATATGTAGAAAGAGCTGCCCATATACAAACCTCTGAAAAGTGACTCCATAGCTTTGCTCCTATGGAAAGAGCCTTTAATAACATGAATCAGCTGTGGCATGATTCACCAAACTGTTTCGGTGCAGCAGTAAAGGCGTAAAAATAAACCAGTCACCATCATATTTGCCGAAGTGGTGATAGGAAAAATCTGGTGGAATTAGACTTCAGGAACATATGCTAATGTTTTTATTGTAAGGCAAAGACCAGTCATTGTTCATGGTTGTTGTTATCGACAAAATACCAAAATATTTGGATGCTAACAAAACGAATTATCACAATTCTCTACATCAAAATAAAATGGGCACAAATTAATGCATTATGTCAGCATAAGATTCCACATTTTATTAGCAGTTTGTCACTCTCTGTGTTTTTTCTTTTCTCATTATATGTAATTACTTCTTAGGTTAATGAGAGCTTCATTCCTACTAAACCTTTCAAGATCATAGTGCATACACACATAATTGCACTTGCCTTTCTTCCAGTATGTTGGGAACAAGCAAGGAGGGCATCTTAAGATTTCCAGAGTTGCCTTTTTTGTTACTATCCTGGCCAATGGAAAACATGCTTTTTGGCTTTCCCCCAGGTCCGTGCAGCACACACCACCCACTGCCCGCCTGATGGCCTGCTGCTCCACTCACACAGCTGCAGCAGCTGAAACCATGGGGATCCATGTTTGCCTTTGCTTTTCCAGCTCACAGTTTTGCTCTGATGGCTTAGCTTTTCACTAGCCTTTCCAAGCACCAAGTTGCTGTGCATGGTGGCACCCACTGTTTCAGCATTTAATTACCAGTTGAGAGAGATTTAGTTTCTCCTTCTATTTAACGTGAATGAAGGGTGGTGAGCAAGCCTCCACTAAGATATTGCTATGGAAGGAGCAAACTGAGGGGCAGACAGCAAAATACCTGAAGAAAAAAAACCGAAACAAGATGTATTTGAATGCTAATTGTATGAAAAAGATGAAAACCACACATATTTCATTTCCAGTTGCACCTCCAAAATATATTTGTGTCTGCATGTATGAATATCTGGTAGACACACAGATGAAATTAGGCAATGGGAGAGATTAGAGACTGAGGTGTCTAAATACCTTGTTACCTAAGGTTTCCAAATTGCAGATACACATTTTAGCCAAGCCATTGAAGCGTGCAAGAAATCTTTACCTTGTTGGATTAGAATGCAAAACGAGGCAGTGTTTTTCAGGACTACGCCTGCTCAGTTTGTTTTAACCTAGTTAAAATCCTCTATTTATTTGAGTGATAGAGGGGTATGACTTTAGCACTTTGTTATTGAGAGGAAGACAGTGACATTAGCTCTAGCACTTACAGTAAAAAGCAGTGATTGATGTGTAGATGACATCTTGTTTGAAGTTAGATTCCATATGTGGGCGAGGCAGAGACTATTTTCTCTCTTTTACATGTTGCTATCCTAAAAGATCCTCATATCTCCAGCAGGAATTCTGTGGCAAAGATAGGATTTGAGAGGTTAACAGTATATTTGTACACCTGTGCTCATCTCATAAAATGCACAGAAGACTGAAACAGTCATAATCAAAGATAGATGTAATTCTCAAAGAAAACAAGTGATGACATAATTCAGAAAACATACCTGGAGAACACTGATAAAGCTTTCCAATTAAACATATTTAGATTAATGCATATTTATATGCATTATTCATTGTATTAGAATACAGTAATTGTTTTATATTATTTGCATGTTTTTCCTTTGATGCTAGTCACCTTGAATACTAGAAGTCATAGGGTGAGTAACCCCATGTAGTTCCTCCATGGGAGATGGCTCATCCCCATAAATCCCACTGGTCTGCACTTTAGGCTCTACTCCTGCACAATGGCCTTGGCCTTTTGTGGCAACCTGGAGGCCAAACACCCCTAGGCTTGGGAGGTACACCCCATGATCAGCACCCCGAGAGAAGAGAGGAAAGGTGGGTGACAGCGTGTTGTGGCTGCAGACGTTAATGTTTCCCGCCTGTCATTCCTCCTTACAGCCACAAACCAAAAATCCAGCCGTCAGTCTCTTCCACCTGCTTTTCAGATATGCCTATCTGAAGCATAGGAGCCCCTAGCATTTACCAAAACTGGATTTAAACCCCTTATTTAGCACCCTGCCACACCACCTGACCATGCGTACAGCCAGGATCTTACCTGGAAGTGTTAAGTGTTAAAGGAAGAATATACTCGCAACTGAGAAGATATATCCTAGTGTTTATATGAAATATCAAGGCAGTAAAATTCAACACAAGCTAACTGAGTGCACTGCAGCTTTTGACGAGACCTCTTACCTGCCATCCTCTAACCCTTCAGTTTCTTTGAAAAGAAAAATTTAGTTGAAACTTTTTGAGATAGCTGTTCTGTAGCTAGAACCTCAAAAGAGCCTTCCTGTTTCAAACGATGATCAATGCCTGTTTTCACTCACTCACGTCCAGATGTTTACTAGGTAAACCATTTTATTTTGATCATAATATTGTCAACTCTATACAGAAGGCATATTTAATTTAAGAGGATTTTATTGGGATTTCAGAGAGAAAAACTAATTAGCATTTTAATAATAGGGAAAAATTCTTCCAATATATATGAGACAATTACATCTTTCATCATAACATTATAAAAGAAAAAAAGTAGTGGGAAGCCACAATATTCTACTGTAGTGTTATAACAACGATACTGAAAGTTCAGGTTCATTAAATTTTGAGAGCAGATATCTAACTCTCCCTTGTCCTCCTTCTAAGGTTTTTTCTTCTTCAGTTGAGCTGGCTGTGCAGGAGGAACTAAACCCTACCTCTAGGAGGTATCACCCTGTCTTGAAAACTGATGGAGGCTACTTTAGGACAAATACAGGAATAGTGGTGTTCCCCAGTTTTTCAGTGCACCAAATGCATAGTCTACATCTAGATTATGACATCTAGCCTCTTGAGCCAGCAGACTTGATAAGGTTTTTGATTTCCATTTTGTAGGGATCCATCTGTTCAAGGAGCTGAGCAGCTCTTGGATGTGGCCATCTCAGATACCTGAGACTCTTGGACACTAAGGACTAAAATAAATGTTACTTGGGAGCAGCCTCAAAGCTGTAAATTATCTCTGCCGTCTCTGCTACTGAACAAAATGGGCAGAATCCTTAATTTTTTTTTGTTGGTTTTCAATGGTGGGCACCAGTGAAACACAGTGCAACATACGTCTTCTTGTAGTGGCACCTAATCTTTTCAGAGGTATACCTGCTTTTATTTCACCTTGTTTCATTCATCTTTTATAAGAGCTTTTCAACCAGTAAAATAAACTCTAGAGTTTTTCTTGCAAATAGTAAGTTACGTTACAGGCAATAACAGCTTAAAAGTCAGGGGTCACTTAAGTGACTGTCTGTGGTTTGATGAAGTTATTGTCCTATTGGTTTCAGCTGTGACAGAGTTAATTTTGCTATTTGTAGCTGGTACAGTGCTGTGTTTTGGATTCAGTATCAGAATATTGCTTTGGTTGTTGCTAAGTAGCACTTGCCCTAAATCCAGGACTTTTCAGTGTCTCGTGCTCACTCTGCCAGTGAGCAGGTGCACAAGAAGCTGTGAGGGAGCACAGCTGGGACAGCTGAACCAAATTGGCCAAAGGAATATTCCTTCCCAAAGGACATAATGCCCAGTATAAAAACTAGGAGAGATAATGCCCCATATATAAACTAGGAGAGATACACAGAAGGGGCCGATTGCTGCTCAGAGACAGGCTGTGCATCAGTCAGCAGGATCTGAGCAATTCTGTTGTGCTTCGCTTACTTCTCTTGTGTTCCCTTACTTTCTCTCCCTCTCCTTATCATTACAACTATTACTAACATTATTAAAATATTTTATTATTCTAAATAATAATATTATTGGGATATTATCCTTCCATTATTAAATTTTTCTTATAGCAACCCACAAGGCTTGCCTCTTCTTCCTGATTCTCCTCCCCACAAGGGGGTGAGGTGAGGTGGGAGGCAATGAGCAAGAGGCTGCACAGTACTTAGTTGCCAGCTGGGGTTAAACCACATCAGTTATTTTGTAGCCTATGGTTTTAACTTTGTCATTTCAGAGGTGAGAGGGGCCTGACGGATTGATTTAGGCAAGTTTTTGCATAGCAATGCTGCTTCAAGCTTTGGGTTTTGTTTGTTTGTTTATGTACAAATATTTCTATTATTTTGATTATCATGATGAAAATACAGTAGGGCTCAGTAGCCTAAGTAAAAATGACAGCCTGGATTAGGGAGGTCTGAAATTATTTCCCTGGTCTGCCACTGATCCCTTTCTGGTGGTCCTTGACCGTGAACTGAATTGCTTGGTTATATCCATGTCTCTGTGAATGACCAGAAGGGTAATGTCCTCTTCTTCAAGACTTTTGTCACCTGCCCTCCCTGTCCTGCCCTGTTGCCTACATGAATATATAGATTCTAGCATGGCCTGAAGGACATTTTAAACAGTCCTTGAATTAATTCGTGCACTTGCAATACAGGAAGTTGGACAGGATAGTTTTGAGATGAGCTGTAGCGCTGCTTTTAGGAAAAAAAAAACAAACAGAGTAGATTCCCCACTGCAAACTAAATGCCCTCAGCTCTGTGGCACCATTGTGTTTATTTTCCATGTCAAGGTGATCTATGAGCATAAAAGCCTTCATGTATGGGATGTTCAGGTACTATAATAATGGGGAATACACATGCCTTTATAAAAAGTAATATCAATACATTATTTGTAAAGCAACAGAACACTGAAGAATAAGATGCAGAAGCAAAGTGAACAGCAACAAAAGTCCTCTGTTACCTCTGCTTTTTATGTCTTAGAAAAACAATACCACTGAAGCTGTGATGATTTGTGCTATTACAGCAACTGCATTTTAGAAATATTTAGCAAGTGCACGCTGCAAATGCATAGCCATAACTATAAATACCACCAAAGTAAACAGAAAGCTCAAGTGTTGTTTAATAGCATGTCTCCAGACAGACAGCTTTCATAGCTGAATAACTTGGTTCCCCTGTTATTGAATTTCTGCCCCAGAAATATTATACCAATAAAACTGCTATGCTGAGCTTTGCCCAGAACAAAAAGATCATTACATATTGGGATGAAATTCACTCTTCATCCCTTGGAAATATTTTGTATCTTAAATAAGAGAATATCATGTTAAAATGACTATATAAAAGCCAGTGGGATTTTGGTTTAGCAGAACAACAGCGTGGCTGCATTTTTATGGATATGTTTTGATAGTAAAAGAAGCATTCAGTGACTTAACAGCTTTTAGAGAAAAGTGGCTACATTATTTTGTATTAAAATAATGGATTTTTAAAGAAAATAGTTTAATTAAAATAATTTATATTTATACTATGTTATTTTCATAGCTTATAGCAATATTGCACTGGTAAATATTTTGACTTTATAAAAAATATTTGTACTGTTATTTCTGCCATGTGATCTCTTTTAGAATGAAAGAAAAATCAAAAATATTGTATGGATTCATGGTTCCTCCCAAAAATGTCTCTGTCTTTTACTCATATGCTGAGTGTAGAAGTTAAGGTTTATCATCACCAAATAATCTATATAATATAGCCTTCACTGTTGGAGAATGTATCTGCTTATGGGTATAAATCGTTTCATAATGGTCATTGGTAATTTTTGCTAAACAAATGGTTCATTCATCAGGCCAGAAAAAAATCTATGGTCTTCATATAAATGCATTCAAACAAACAATATGCAGCCCTAATAATGTTAGAACTGCTGTTTACTCAGCCAGCTGTCAAATAAATTTGCAATAATTTTGCCAAGACACTTTGAAATCGTCCCTGAATACTCATATACAAGCAAGACAAGCATCTCAGTTTGCATGAGGTGCAAATTAAGTAGCAGTATTTTTTTAAACATTCATTTTTTCATATTAAAAATGAAGTTATAATATTATTTTGCTTACAGTCTGGTATCAATTTTCCTCTTGCAGATAACTGGTTTGGGGAATGAATTCTGGGTAGTGGTAATGAAATCACATTGGGGCTCTCAAGAATGAGGGCAAAGAGATGATTGTTTGCTGTGACTGAAGCTTGAATGGTTCTACATCAGAAAAAAAAAAAGAAAGAAAAGAAAGCAAATGTGCCTTTTGACAGGCAGAAGGCCACAGGATCCTCTGTAGGGGGAGGGGATGTGCGCACTGGAGGAATGGAACTCTATCTATACACTTCTTGTAATGTATTACGTGCAAAAATAAATGAATAAGTAATAAAGATGTTTTCTACATGGAGATTAGAGAGAAAAAAATAGAGATTAGAGAGAAAATGCTAAGCACCAAAAGACTGTCTCTTCTTAGCCTCTAATTTAAATAACAGCTCAAGAAAAGCCCAAATTAGTGCAGCAATAAATTGACAGACCACCAAAAAAAAAAAAAAAAAAAAAAAAAAAAAAAAAAAGAACCAAAAAAACCCCAACCCAGACATGAAGGAATTAGTACAGAATGGTAATTTAAAGTAGAAGCTGATAAGGTGCTACAGAGTGAACTCTTTCCAAATCGTAAAAGACATTTTTCCAAAAAATGTTCAAAATGCTGCCAGATAGCCAGGATGAGACCCAAGAATTCAGGGTAAGAAATCAGTGATTTGTAGGTCAGGCTATAAACAGGACATGTTGTGACTATTACTATCCAGGCAGACATAAAACCATTAGAATAGTTTTGAGTGGGCATGAGATTTAGAATTGCGTGAGATTCAGAAATCGTGTTTCTTACATGAACTACATTCTTTGTAGCCGTTGACTGATTAGAAAAGCCATATATTGTGTCTGCTTGGCTTTTCTTTCTATTATTTAGCATAAGATCTACAAATTGATGAAGTTTTGTAAGGATTCTCTGCTTAAAGCATGGGCTCCCTCTGTCTGTACATTTGAAGCTTGCATTAAAAAGTATTTTTATAAAACAACAAGGAAAACTCCTCAGTATTCCTCTATGTTCTTCCTTGCACATTTTCAGTATGAAAATATGTGTATTTTTTTACATTTCTTTTAAATATGAAAAGTCTGTTGTTTGAAAACTTAAGATCATATGCAGCTTCACAGTCTCACAAGTCTTCTCCCATGAAACATTGTACTGTCTTAGGTTATTGAGTCTGATCATTTGTTAATGATCTTAGGTTTTGTATGGTAAGATGCAGAGTAGTGGAATAGGTGTCAACGTTTTTGGACTTAATGGGTTTCTCAGTGTATGAAAAAATTAATGATTTAACAACTTGGGCATTTTTTCTTCTTTTGCACACAGAAGCATCACATCCAAGGTTCCTTTCTTTCCTTTTTGTTTTTTCCCTCAGTGACTTGCAAATTTGAATGAACTATCTTTGATTTTCTTTTGGATGAAACACATTCTTCTTGAGCAGTAGGACATCTCTCACAGCGTAGCCTGATACTGGCAATTTTAAAGAAAAAAAATAAAGTGATTACTTTTATTTTTGGTTTCTGTACCTTCTTAATTGGTACACTGTGTCCTTCCCTACTGTGCAACATGCAGTGCAAGGTGTATGAATATTGACCCCTCACACAGAGTTGGTGTGCCATTGTAATGCTGTGTCCTCCTTTAGAAGAATAATGAAGTAACCCCTGCTTAGTGTAGATGTCTCAAAATATGCAATTAAAAGATGGGGAAGAGTTTCAGCGAAGAAGATATCTGCATGGATTTTATTTAGATTATTTTTTCCTTTAGAAGTGAAGAAAACCCAGCAAAGAACCCCCCCCCCCAAAAAAAAAAATCACCAAAAAAGGAAATTTATAAAAGAGAACCGAATAAAAAAAATCTAAAGCTCTACAGTTCTGGGTATTTATAATAATTCCAAGAGAAATGAATTAGTTTTGAAAATAGCCTTAAAAGAGAGGAAGTGTTGAGTTCCAAGGGGCAAATACCCCATTTGTAAATAATCCTGTCTGACAAAAATAAATGCTACATGATCATAGAGAACCAAAGAACCTGAAGACAAAAAAAAAAAAAGAGACGGCAGATGAATTGGTAACAGAAATCAAAAGTCACACCACAGCCACATTCAGCTTTGGGATGTAACAATGCCTGAAACTGGATAAGAGAGAAACATAATACGAAGGTGGCAGTAGATGTCAGACACATCTCTGAAGCATGTGGCAGTGTTACAGTTATCCAAAATAAAATCAGTGAGTGCAAGGGACTTGTTAGATAAGGACTTTGTCTCTTGGCAAAAGGAAATCATCACAGAATAAAATGAGCTGCTCCCAGGAGCTGATACATTAAAAGGATATGACAATACTTGTTATGCATACCCCACTCTTGCACACATACGTTTGAAAGATACCTGCTCCTGAATAAAATAAAAGTATGGTTCTTGCAAAGGGAAACTTAACTTTATGGTTGTTTGTCAGATAAAGTGGGATATTTAGCAAGTTTTCAGTTGGCTGATTAGTATGGTGGCAAAGTTTATATCTGAAGACTCACAGAGTACCCAATACCCCAACAATCTTCAACCCCCAAGAACACTGGTATAACAAACAAAGGACCATCCTTCTCAAATTTCTTCTAATTTTCTCATTCTTTTGAGAATTTCAATGAGCAAAAAAAAAAAAACCTGACTGTTTGTCTAATATCTTTTCTGGGCCAAGATTAATCAAGACAAAAGTAAATGAGGGACTCCATGTTGTGCATAGTCATACCTTCCTTGCTTCCCTGGAGACTCGTAAGAACTAATAGGATTATCATGCAGAGGTGTTTTTCTGTATCTAAAAGCTGCAGGGAATATTATCTTGGACTGATACTCTATTCACCCTTTGAATATTTTAATAATCTGCCACATTTATTTGTAAATATCAGTGAATTAAAAAAATAATATGTGATCCTCAGTTATTAGATGACTGGCTAGTTGATATTAGGCAAATTGATTCATTGAAACAGCTGAAAATGAGTTCTTCTCTATTTGCTCTGCTGATTTGCAGTAAATCAACTTGATACTTTGTGCAAGGGTTTTCCTTTTTCCTGGTAGTTTTCTACTGTCGTAGGAAACGACAGTCTCTACGCCTGGGCTGCCATGAAGCCTTGGCTCCTGTGAATGGCAAGTGAAGATTGCTTGGTTCTTAATTTTGTTTTTTCTCCTGTAGAAGGGATATCAGTGGAATTTCTCCAATAGGCCAACTCTTCAGTGAAGAGATATATTTAGAAAGGAAAAGTGTGTTTTTTACCACGCCCAGAACCTAAGGCCTTGGTGCAAGTGTTTGGTTGCTATGAGGGTGGCTGGTACATGTGCCCTGGAGGCCATGCTCCAGGTGCCTGGCTGCACTGACTGGCTTATGCTTCGGTTATTGCATCAGGTTGTCTTTTTGAGAAAAAAAAAACCTGATATTTTTACTTGATATAGAAGGTTGGCAGTCCAGATCTATATTTTTCTCTGTTTACATATTACTCCAATTTTGCTAGGGAAATTATAATACACGCTGCTCAAAACTATTGCCAATGTTAATCACTTGCACATTGCTCTGCCTGAACAATTGTTAGAAATCTATCAACCCTGAAATTTCATTTTAGACTTGCATATGATTTACTCAGCCATCAAGCCAAATTGATTTTGCAAGTGAGCTATTAGATTTATATTTTTGTTACCTAAGACACTGATAGAGACCTACATTGTTATGGCTATATTATTTTATTACTTTATCCAATTAGTGATATCTGTGTTGTGAGATTAAACAATACAACACATAGGAAACAAACCAATAAGAATTAAAACCAATTGCAACTGAGTGACCAAAAGTAGATTTGGTTAAATTAGTAGTGACAATTAAACAGACAGTATGTACCTACAAGCACTATCCAATACTGCACCCTTCAATTACCTTTAAAACTGTCCTTTAGTATTAATTTTAGGTGTTTTGGAAATTAATCTCCAGTCTATGCATGTTTACTCAGTGGATGAATGAAACATTGCAGCTGAATGGGAGGTGCAGGTATATTACTCAGGTTTAAATCTTTGCTACCTGGAGACTTTGAACAAAACTGGCCAAATGCAGCTTACTGCCAGTGAAATCTTCGTCTTTAAACTGAACAAAGTCAAACGGTGGGGAAGTGCTGGTCCACAAAGGAGAATACCCAATTATTCTTGCCCTTGGGTTTGTCCTGGCTGCCACTCAGTTAACCCACAACCGACTGTTCTGCAATCTACTTTTAAAATTTTTTTAAAGTAATCTTACAAAAACATGAGCATAATTCTCCACAGATGGCAGGGAAGATATGACAGAGGTGAATGTGTGTCTGTTTCGTTCCCTATTGACACTGTTTTTCATAATTGAAGTAGGTGTATAATTTTAGAACAGCCCTGTGGAAACACAACATGGTCTATTCAGAACAACTTCATTAGCTCTAATTGAGTTATGTTGAGGGTGGATTTTAGTACAGACCCTTTTATTATTTTTTTTCAGTTAATAGTAACCTTCATACTTTGCAAGTACACTTCCAACACAGTTTTGGTGCACATTTCTTTACTATTAGCATTGAAACAACTCAAATATTTTCATGTCTTAAGGGAAAAGAATTCTTTTTAAGTTTGCATCTGACATAAAATATTTGAAGCAAAAAAGTTAAACAGATCATTCCTCAAGGTCATAAATTTTATATCTGTATCTTTGTTGGGACTCTGTCCATGCCACATTATTAAGTAATATAAAAAGTCCAAAAAGTAGATTTAATTAAACCTGCTTTTACCTATGTTCAAATATTCCCAAGAAGAAAGAACGTCACATGCATTTTGATTTTCATCACTGCTAAGCCCATATATGTATGTACATATATATATACACACACATATACATACATAATTACTAAGCCCATATATATGCAATTATACTACTCTACATTAGCTGTTCTTTACATTTTTTGCCAATAAGATATTATATAGAAGATTTTACATACCTACTGGTCTGCTAAAAATCAAACTACTTCTTATTTCACCAGTACCATGTGAAAGTTTAATGACATATGAATACATCACACATGTTGATCAAAAACATAAGCAAGTATTAACATTTAGGCAAGAGAATCTAATTTATCACATGAAACTTCTCTTGTGTTTTTCTGTTTATATTCTAATACATTTGAGTATAACCAGTAGGTGTTAAATGCTATTTTGAAACAACTTTTGTTCAAAGATCTAAGAGAAAGGTTGGTTGACTATCATTTTAAAATTTGGCATTTCTCTCTTGGATGAAGTGATTTTTTTTGGTATTTTTGTGTGAGGAATGTATGCAAAAGTATTGCCCAAGGAGATAAAAAATATGATTGTGTACTTAGACTGTTACAAGAGAGAAATTTTTAAGGAAATTATCTTAATTTTTGTTGTACTGAATGTCAGGGTGTCCTTTATTGGGAAAAGGGGAGAGAAGTGCCTACCTGCTTACAGTAGCTGTCTAATCATGCTCTAAATAAGATGAAACAGATAGGGATACTTCTTCAGTGTACATGCATGTGTATCTCAGTATGACTTGAAAAAATGGGCAGTCTTGATGCTGTAGAATTATTTTGTGAGTTATCTGCTCCTAGATCACAAATACTACAGGTTCCTTATTTTTCCAGTTGCATGTGATTCTTGTTAAAAATTTGCTTATAGCTTCAGAAGTTTTCCAGCAGATGCAAAGTCTGGAATGAGAGCATAAGACTTAATTAAGGAATTTAGGCCACTGTCTTAAATGTGCTACATATGTGATAGTAGAGTGCACTATATATGGTAGGGTGCTACATATATACTATATATATATATGACAGTAGGGTGCAATTTAATCATAATTGTTCAATTAGAACAGTATTATATTTTCTGCTAGTTGCCAACATTAAAGGCCAAGAAAAAAAAATAACTAGTTTAGTACAGCATTTTTAGAACTTTCTTGACATAAGCATTTCTTCTGCATTCTGCTACTGATCATACATTACATACAGGCTTTACTCTGCACTACCAGCAGTTAAACACAGAAGTGGTTATGCTTGCAGTCACGTACACGGGTATATACACAGATACGTTGTGCAAATGAGTTAGCTTTTAGATAAACACACACGTAAGAGGCAAATTACAGGTTGCAGCATTAATTGCAGCCTGTCCATGTGTAGAAACCATATGGTGGTATATGTCACATTTATGCTCATTACACTTAAAAGGCTCAATAAAATCAACCTACGGTATTTACCAGCAGAGTATAAACACTGCACATGGCTATGGAAAAATAGCTGCTTGCAGCACTTTTTACTTGATTTGTCCTTGGGGTTTTCTTAAAGGTATTTGCAGAATATTAAAATGACCTCCCTAGACCACAGGAGTATGGTATAAATGAGAATTACTTTGATTGATTAACTAATTACCCCAAAGTACAGTAGTTTATAGCTTGCATATTAACAGGCATGTTATTAGGTGATGGACAGAATTAAACAACTATAAATACATCAAATGGAATAAGTTTGCAGTTAGATACTTTTTTCCAAAAATATTTTTTGGAAGTCTTATTTTTTTGGTTTGCCATGTATGTTTTGTGCTTTGGAAAGACAAGGATATTTCTTTCTTTATTTACTTATTACAGTGTTTACCACTTTTGCTTTTGACTCTTCTGGGTTTTTTCTACCTGACTTGCATCTTTTTTTTATGTCTGTGGCAGTGGTCTGATAATTGATGCAGTCCATGGGCTTCTCTTAATGTGAATGCACAGATGAAGTGCTACTGCTGCAGCTTCCCACAGCTCCATGGCACATGTGTGTTAAAAGACTTTTCCTTGGGCCAAGTCTCAGTTCTCCTGGCAAAGGTGACTATTTTAGCACTAGTGTCTGCAATCAAAGAAACTGTGGGAGTCAGGAATTTTATTGTTGTCTTCATTATGGTATAGATCTAAATTAGGGATAAGTTACTAGATCAGGCAATATTCACTCCAATTCTCCTTTTAACAAACAAAGACTTCTTAAAGTTGTGAGATATTTGGAAGCATCAGATAGACTTTTTTAATCCTTTCAGTACATTCTATGCACTTGGGGACTAGCAGGCACTTGATATACCAGGAGACAGATGACTGCTAAAGAAGCTTTTTGCAGTTGAAATTCTGGCTTCTTGATATCTATGGAGTGGCTGATTTTGTAGTAATATTTTTTGTTATGGACTTCTAAGTCATAAAAATATGAATATATTTTGGGAAATCTTGCTTTGAAAAGCTAGTGGAAATTAAAATCCAAAACTTTTGAGATCGATACACTAAAGACCACCTATCCGTTGAAATAAAATTAAAATTGAGTAGACCCTGAAGATATTTTAACCCTCAGAAAAACACAGAAAATGCTATTGGCCTGGAAACCTAGAAGAGATAGATAAGTATGCTTTTATTTCTTTTGTGTACACATAATGGCTGTTATTTGTAAGTGTAGCTGCATACAATTTTCAGACTAACGTAGTTTTCAGACTTTTTAAAATTGAAGATGCTAAGTGTCTACAAATACTGTTCTTGAATGCTGTCTTCTTTTAAAGCAGAATATTGCCATTTATTTAGTGAAATCACTCAGAGTAATTTTAAATGACATGTGTTGGATAGATTATTTTTTATTTTATTGTTGCTTGGCATCTATGTTTGATATTTGGAAAGCTAAATGTACATTTACCATGGTTAAAATACTTTGATGTGATGGTGCATTAACACATAATTTCTTTTCCTCTCATGTTCACTTGCACTTGTGTTATGTAAAATCAATTAAGAAAAAAAAAGAAGTAACATAATCCTTCTATAGTCTGTGTCAAACAGAGGTTAAGATTAAATACAATGCTTTGGAAAACCATTTATTTCAAATTTCACAAGGTCAGATGGTAGAAACTCTTCAGTGATAAAATAATATGAAAAGGATGTTTTACTTACAGGAATGTATTTGTAACTCCAAACATAAGGGAAAGAAGTACAATGTAGGACTTCATCTCAGTATGTTTTTACAAATCGGAAAACTAAATCAAGGTACCTGATTAAGCCTAGGGTATCAGATGAATTATTTTGAAGAACGAATCTAGCTCCATCAGCTGCAAGAAAAGGTGAATATTAGTCAGTTTAAGATCTGCACAAATGCATTTCCCTACTAGCTAGCTCTTCAACACCACCCAGTGCCTAACCCTGAATATGCATTTCTTTGTGATGCACAGCGCACAGTGCGAAAAGTCAGCCAAAGCTATAATGGCACATTAGCCAAGGAGCTGAGCAAATTACTTGTGGTCAGGAATGCCGCTGTAATATAAGTCTTGTAGTGGCTACACGGAATATAGTTTGGATTTGAAACATATGTCAGCTAGCCTGAATTCCCTGAGCAGCATCATCATGTTAGTGCCCCACAAGCCTCATTTATTTTGCTTGTCTTGCATGTCCTCCTGAAAACGTCATGTGGACATCCTGTTGCTGCAAAAGTATTTAAAGCCTGTTCAACTCACCAGTATTAAACCCTTAAAAAATTCCTTGCTTTTTAAATCAAAAAGTTTTTTATATTTTAGATAGCTTTACAGCATAGGTGGGCAGAATACTCATTCAGTGATCAGTGGCAATATGGTTTTGAGCTGCTTCTCTTTGAAACTGCTGGCATAAAACAGAAGCAAGAGCTGAAAATCCTCTGTTTTATCCAGAAGTTCAGTGCTAAAATCACAATCTTTGTAAATATGTTTCTTTACAAGAGACTCTGGAGAAAATATTATTAAAAGGCGAAGTTTGTTATTTGTCATTGCATTGTTCTGTACTGATGGAGAAGCCCCTGCACATAATTAACACCACTGATAGGAGGGCAACTGCTCTTGTGTAACCAGTGTTTTGATTTGTCATGATTATTCCTTCTCTGAGAATATTTAGGGTAAAATATTAGTCTTGGTGCAGCTCATGCCTACTGTATAGTAAACTTCAACTACCTTTTCTTCAATGGAGCACCTGCACCTTGAGAGCAAAAAATATTTATATTCATTCAGAAGTTATGCTATGTTGAGGTTTTCTTCATCCAGTTCATGTATTTTTACACCTCTACCAGATTCTGGAGATTTTGCCAGAAGTCTTGAACAATGCAAATGTTTCTGACTTTTGGGGGTTTTTTTCTGTGGAAAAATAGCAAGTTTTTTCCATTCTTCCCTAAAGCTACTTTTATAAGAGACTTAATGCAGATCAACACCCCACTGAGCAATACTTTATTCACTAAGTGTCTAATAAGTTTTTTGCTAAGTTGCTGAATTGGGAATAACAAGAACTCAATCTCCATAAATTGACCTTTTACCTTTAGCTGAGCAGCTCTCTACTGAATAATAATTGTAAATAAATAAACCTAAACAAAATGACAACAAGCATAAGTAAGCCAGTGAACAGGAAGGCTGAGCTGTTTCATGAAGCAAAATGTAAGCTAAAGCCAATGGCGAGAGCGAGGCAGGAGCACTGATGTCCTCACCAGCAGGGGTGCAGTCTGGCAGGTCTCATGAGAGGAGACAAGCTTGGGTAACAGCCCTGTGGTGTGGCGGTGGCTCAGGTGCCCTCTGGCCCGGAGCTGGTCTCTTGGGTCCGTTATCCACCAAGNGTGCCCGTGTGAATCCACAGTGACAAAGCAGGTCCAAGTCAAAGCCTGTAAGTTGTATCAACATGGCCAGAATCAACAACATAAGGGAACAAAGCACGGCACAAACCCATGGCACAGCACAGGGAAGGGACAAGGCTGATGGCTGCAGAGCCTCTTGGTGTATTCAAGACCTTGACAAAAGCCAAACTTAACTTTTAGTGAGCCAAATTCATATTCAGGTTTTCTAGAGATACATGAAAAAGTGAGAGACATGAAGACGAGAAGGGCAAATATTTGCTTTGGCACAGCATGCTCCACTTATGGTGAGTATTTATAAAGAAATCAAGAAAGCTAATTTCCCAGAAATGTCAGTTCTAGTGCAACTTCTTGTTACACAAAGACCAGGTGGTGCAACATATGTGCATGATGTGTGAGTTCTAGCTCCTCATCCTTTACAGAATCTCCAGCACTACATTTCCTACCTCCTAGTCTGTTCCCTGGTGTATCCTACAAAATAACAAAAGGTATGTAACAGTGTTAGATGATCTGATGTTGACATCAGGCAACTTAACCTGTTCATCTAACCTCCCTGATTTATGAATTCTGTACTCATATGAGAAAAATAATAATTTCGTGATCCTTAGAAAACCCCCACCATATTAAAAGATTGCTTAGTAGCCATGGCCATACCAGTTAGATTCCTTTATTCATCCAAGAAGCTTTGCTGTTCTCACAGGCAATGCCCTTCCAGAGGTGTAAATGAAAGCTCCAGCTAACAAACCAGGGTCCCTAATTTTAACTTGCAGGATAGCATTTCTTCCAGAAAATGCTAGCAAACTAAAAGGTGTCATATCATCAGCCTCTGGTTTTGTGTAGAACTCTCAGATAAAGGCAATTGAGAGCTAAGTAGAAAAAATAATAAAAAATGATAATTATTCACTCACTGTGTTTTATTAGAATGACTTAGATGTTGCAGCATTCTACAAATACATTTAGAAGTCTATTCAGTAAATATGACTTGGTAGTTTTTATTAGCCTAATCTTCCTAAATAAAGGTATTTAAACCTAAATATAGGAGAAAAATGTCGGATTTATTACCACAGTCTGCTACGTATTTATTTTAGTAGAAAATGCTGATGTCATAAAACATGCTATTCGACACATACTAATAATACAGTCCAAGTCTTGTAATAAATCATTGCAATATTGACAGAAGTACTTAATCTCCTATATTACAGTACATCTGAATTTTTTTTTGTATATTTTACTAAGTAACCCTTTCCCTGGACATGTAGTAGAAGAGCATGCTCTTGCATGGTATTCATGTTTCCCTATTAATTCAGCATCTATCACAATTCCAGACCATTGAATTTTGATGAACAATGATAAAATAGAATCATTGATGACTTCACAGGGAAAAAAAAATCTACTTTGCCCACAACAGTTCTCCTTATTTTTGTGGACAAATTTTCCCTTAGTCAACAAATAGCGTCACCAACATTTAACTCTTCAAGGAAGAATGTGGATTAGCCTTTATTATTGAGGGCATAATCCTTTTCAATTTTAAGTTTCATTTAAAATCAATGTTCATATGTATGTCTTTAACAGATTAGTTATATCAGCAGCTTTTTGAACTGACAATTTTTAAATTATCTCTTAGTGTTATTGCTGAAAGGATCAATGAAATTTTACTGATACAATATATATTTGATGTATCAATCTAATTGATATAGGATTAAATTATATTTGATTCGAAAAGTTTTTTTAAGAAAATATGGTCATAAATGAACTCAATTTATGGTTAATTTTCTTAAATTATAAAATTCACTATGAATGTACTGCTTTGGGTGAAAATTTTTCCTGGAGTTAACTCCATTTCAAGTTAGAACTGTTACTGATCACATCATAAAGTGTTTGCCATCTACTAAGGAATATGAAGCTACTGAGTCAATCCCACATTTTTAACAACGAGAGTGGATCCCATAGGGTGTTTTAATACAGCTACTACCTGCTACAGACAGATATAACTCTTCTTCCCAGATGTAAAGATCTGCCTGTGCACTTACGGCAATACTAGGTCTGAAACATGTGTAAATAAGCAAAATGGTTCTAAATGTAAATTCAGGAATAGACAGATGTGATTTCACTACTACCCTTAGGAAGCAAATGATGTTTGGTTTTTTATGCTGCCTAAAGATAGATCTTTATGATCTCCATTCCAAATGCATGTGAAAAAAAATCACATAGACACTAATTTTGAAGGATTGAAAAAAAAATCACAAAATATTCAAGTTCACCAAGCATTTCTACAGACATTTACCAAAGCACATTTTCTTTTAATACCTAATCTGATATAACTTTGACATGTTACCCAGTCTTTTTTCCTCCTCTTCCCCTGTATCATCTATCTTCATGCAGCTTCCAGAAGGATGAGTTGATTCAGCTCACTGATGACAGAAAGTACACTTCTCAGCATGTGGGAGGGAAGAAAGGGTTAATTTTCTATCAAGTGAATGTTTCAGCCAGCTCATCCTGTGGGATCAAGCTTGCAAGGGAAAGGGAAAGGATAGAACTGTGTACATGGTAAACAGGACCTTTCAGCAGATGAATTCAGCCGCAGTGAGACTGTCCTTGTCACTCTGTAGTTGAGAGTCCAAGAATATGGGCAAGATTACTTGGAAAATCTTCAACAGAAATCACACGTCCAAGCAGTTTATTCATGTATCATTCTTCTAAAAGACACACTTCTTAGTGAAAGGCATTATAGATTTTGCTATTGCTTGCTTTTATGGCTTAGTTACATGGGGTATGATGAGGATCTAAAAGTCTAGAAGTATTTTCACGGCTGTGCTGAGCCAGACTAGAGGTCACTCTAGTACTAGCCCTATATACTGTTTGACAGTATATGAGGAGCAGACACCTAAATAAAGCCACAGAATCAAACTTACTACTTTGTCATACCATTCCAGAAATCAGGAGAAAAGGACCTTTTAGAGTTGTAGCTCCCATTACATCTTTGTTAACAGCCAATTACATCAATTTGTTCAAAGCATTTATATTGTATCCTTTCCAAATTAAAATACTATGTGTTTA
Source organism: Ifrita kowaldi (assembly GCA_013398055.1). NCBI lineage: Eukaryota > Metazoa > Chordata > Aves > Passeriformes > Cinclosomatidae > Ifrita > Ifrita kowaldi. The sequence continues at coordinate 437,201 of VZRS01008828.1, forward strand.
GTAGGAGTTTATTACAGATATTGCTTTGAATTACTGCACAAAATTATAAAGTCTTCTGGCTCTTCTCATTCATCTTTAGATTAAAAACATTTCTTGACCTGCAAACTCTAATCTTAGGTGATTTATAAACACATTAAATTGTAGACACTTCAGAAATAAAAAAGAAAGAAAAGAGAAAATGTGGTCTGTCAATGCCTGTGTCATCTCTCAGTTCTGCATGAGTGCTCCATTTTACAAGTTCAATTTCCTGACCTGAGCTTCGTTAAACTAGAATCTTATTGCCAAGACCCAGATAAGCTTCTGGTGTGACCCAAATACTTAATCTGTAACTCAAACTGGGTTTAGGGACCTGTCTTAACCATTTTCAGTGATTTCTTCTCTAAAACCAAAAAAGGGGAGATCTTAATTTGGAAGTTGGAAGAAAAATGAAGTCCTTTAATCATCAGGAGTGTCTAACATTTAGTCAATTTTTAAAAACTTTTTCTTTTAAATTGTAGGTAAGAAAGAGACTGGGAGACAAACAAGTGAATGAGAGAATGAAACAACCATTTCTTTGAGACAGCAGCTATTATTTCTTTGTAGCTAAATTTGATTTTTGTTTCTCATATAGCTAACATAGCTAATATTAGGGCTCTTGATCTTTTTTTCTTTCTGAGCAGAGAGTGATGCTTATATGCCAAATGAAGATGAAGTGTTTCAATTTTATCGTGTGGTATTCCAGGCAAGGTCAACTCAAAATAAAGGAACAAAATTAAATTCTTCAGATTACATAAAGGTACAATGGAAACATGTTTTTTAATTTGGTGTTCTGGGTAATTCAGAGGCTGGGCTAAGAAATAACTTTTATAGAACTACTATTAAAAAAATCTGTTAAACTGCTCAAAGTGGTTCCTGTGCTTCTGAAGTACAAAATTTCTGGACCATTTAGCCTGGTGTCTGGCACGGTCTCACAGTGTCTCTCAAAGCTGCAGTTAAAGAACTCTAAGTTTTCATACAGGAAACAGTTGCTTCTCTGTAAATCAGAGAATGATTTAAAGCTAAATGCTTCTAAGGATAGTCTGGCCTAATTTATATGGCTTTGGAAATGTTCCAACTTAGGCTAAGAAAAGAGTAATATTTCTGATGCTGGTCATTTTGGCTATATAGTGTGTGCCATGCTTTAAAAATCATCTGCTTAAAGAAGATCTTAACATTTCCAAGCTTATTTCCTGGGTAAAACTACTAAAATAGTTTTAAACATAATAAATCACACTCCGTGTTATCCACTGATATCCACAATCTACACCAGTGTTTATAGTACAGCATATTTCTGTAAAAAGTCTCTCCTCTTCATAGCTAATATAAAAGGCAGTATCATATTAACAGTAGGTTGGTCAAATCAAAATTATTTGTTTCTAGGGATATCTGAAAGTATTGAGCATTCTAGGAGATGGAAACATGGATGCAATAAAAGCAGGTACCAATGAACAGAAATCCCTGGTTGGAATTTTTTTTCTCTGTAATTTGCATCAGACTTGAATCTAACTGCTTCTTCATGTTTTATGGAAGAGAAAACGTGCTGACATGAATGACAATTCATGGAAATGCAACCTGCCTGACTTGTAGGTCCATGAAAGTGTTGGCTGCCTTCTGTGACTGTTAATTTCACCACTGGCCTCTGATAGAAGGCCAGTCTGAGAGGGACTCTTCCATCAGTCTTCCCATCAGTTTCTTCTTCAGATGCAGATTTTGTGTAAAAGGCTAAAGGGACCTTTTTTACTGTTTGTGTAAGGGTTTTGGCTTTTCTTGTATGGAATTTCAGATGTACCTAAGAAGTATAAACTCAACTCTTGAACCACTCTTGCGAAAATCACAAATAATAAATAAATAAGGCTAAAATGCATCCTTTATTCTAGAAAATTGGCAATGAAGCACTAGGTTTCAAATAAGGTGTTTGCATATGTTCTATGTGTCATACTGCCTGCTATTATGGTGATCTGGTATAATTAGTAACAGAACTAATAATTTCCAGCTGTCAAGAAATTAGGTAGGCCTTTTCATAGGTCTTTTGATACTAAATGCATAACGGATTAAGTTTGCTTATGCTTCTTTGTGGTATAAAATTTTTTAAGGTGGGTATAATATTTGACTGTTGTTTTATTTCTTAGGCTTTGTTTTACAAGTAACAAGCAATGATTTTATATTTCTTGCAGTTATTTGCCACATATCAGACAGCAAACAGTTTTACTTACCTTTCTTTACATCAGCAAGAAATTGACTAGCCTAAACCAAGGTTTTTATTGGAATGTGAAAGAGAGATGGGCGATGAGGAGTACAAAGTTGGACCTTATTTAGTTTTTATTGCAAGCCATGGGTAAGTATTGTCTGAATGTTAAAGAAATCACTAAATCAGAATGTAAGCATAGGAGTTTTCCCCTTTCCCAGAGTGAGATCATTAAATGAGAAATCCTCCCTTAATTCTGATCCTCCAATGTATTGTAATCCTTTCAAGACATTAAATATTATGCTGGATTAATGGCGGTTAGTGTAAAGCTTTGCTACAAAAGCACATTTTTGTTATGCAGTAGTAATAAAAAATTTCCACTTGGAATTCAGATGCAGGTAACTGACAAGTCAATATGTACCTTCTAACAGAAAATGAGGGACAATACACTATTTTAAAATGTGCTTTTCTTGTTTCTCCAAGTATTCTATAGCCATCTCCATACTTTCATACATTATAGTTAAATGATTCACAATTGCAAGATGCTTTACAAAAAAGTATATTGTTGTTTTCCCTGTTTCTGGAGTCTCCCCATTGTCTTAGTATATAAAGGAAAAGCTATATTAAAAGTATACAGAAGAAAAAGCTTTTTTTTGCTTATTTTTGCAAAAGCAAAGCTTGCTTTTGCTATTCCCTGTTTATTTACCAATGGTTCAGTTTACCATTCTTTCTTCACTATGCTTTCATCTTTCAACTTTTAGCCTGCAGACCCAATTTTCTGTTGCTGTTGCTCATTTTTCCCTTTCCTCTGAGCACTGGCAATTTGTAGTCAAAATTAGGAACTAGCAAATTCGCAGTATATCTATTTCAGTTTTCCTGAGTATGCGATTAATTTGATTTGACATTCAGTTCAACATTTACTTCCCACGCATTCCATTTCAATATAATTTTCAGTATTTTTCCCAAAATTAAACCTAAAACGTATCTTTTACCCCAAATTATTATACTTTTATCATTCAGATGCAAGTGATAAATATTATAATGCAAAGATATTTTTAGCATTTTCTGACTAATCAAGAGTCAATATAAAGTAAAAATAGCAAATATAATTATTTTTTGCTAAAAATCTATTTGAAAAAACACTTTAAAACACATTAAAAAATGTAGTCTCGGATTTAAATTTTGGGTTCATGTGGCTAGATTTTGATACCACTGAGGGTGGCAGGTGTGGCTTCTGTGAAAAGACACCAGAAGTTGCCCCCATGTTGGGCAGAGTCAGTTCCACCTGGCTCCTACAAGGATGCCTTGCTGGCCAAAGCGAGTCTCTCAGCAACATTGATAGCACCTCTGTGATACCATGTCTAAGATGGGGTAAAAAATGTCTGTACAAAAACAGCTGGGAGAGAGGGGTGAGAGTACGTGAGAGAAGCAGCCCTAGAGACACCAAGGTCAGTGAAGAAGGAGGGGGAGGGGGTGCAGAGATTCCCTTGCAGTGTGGGGCTCAGGCCGTGGTGAGGAAGGCTGTCCCTCTGCCACCCATGCAGGGCCAAGGTGAAGCAGACACCCCCACCTGCAGCACCTGCAGGATCCTACACTGCAGCAGCCCATTCCTGTAGCATTGTACCCCATGGAAAGGATTCATTCTTGAGTCGTTCTTGAAGAACTGCAGCCTGAGTGTGAAGAGGAAGAAGAGTCATAGACATTGTTAGGAACTGACAACCCCTGTTCCCATCCCCCAGCACTGCTCAGGAGGTAGAAGAGTCTGAGTGAAGCTGAGCTTGGAAAGAAGGGAGGGGTGGGGAAAAGGTGCTTTTAACTTAGTTTTACTTCTCACCACCCTATTTTTTTGCAACTACTTGAGATAAAATACATTACTATCCCTAACTCAAGTCTGTTCTGTCCTTGATGGCATTTGGTGAGTCGTTTCCCTGTCCTTATCTTCATCCACAAGCTTTTAATGATATTTTTACCTCTGCCCTTCTGATAGAGGGGGACAGGTAAAACATCTGTGTGGGCACCTGGCATCCAGCCAAGGCCAACCCATCCCATATATGAAAATAGATATAAGCAATGCCTTCAACTTTAAGGACCCTTAGGAAATTTAGAGGAACTCTCTCTCAATCTCTCTCTCTCTCTCTAATTGCCAGGTGAAAACCCTTCTAGCAGAAACCTCTTAATTGAAGTTTTCATTGTAAGAAAATAAATTAAAATGCAAAATATTGTAAGTTTTCCAATCTTTCTGGCACAGAGAAATAAAAAAGTAAGTTGATGATTTAAGAAGCTTGTTTTCCTACAGTATCTAAGCTAGGTATTTAATTTTAGATTCCATAAAAGCTGCTTTTCAAGGTGCTCTTTAATGTATGAAGCTGTAACTGAGTGTCCCTGATTCTACTTATTTCAAGACAAGAGTCAGTAGAACTTAGGAATTAAATATTGCATGTTACTGGAAAAATCCTTTAAAAACTTTGTGGCCTGATGTATATGTTTTAGGTTTGCTGATAAATTTTCTTCAGTTCTGTGACTGATCTGCAACCTTTTTTTTTTTTCCTTAATCTGATTATTTTCTTTAAAAGTTGTGCAGGCAGTGTTCGATCCTGAGACAATGTTAGGATTTAACATAATCTGATCTCTGTGACAGCACATTCATTAAGCTGGTTTCCACGTAACACAGAGAATTGTTGAACAGTGTGGTCATAATTATGTGGAAAAGATGATTCATACCCTGAGAGGTAAGAACATTTACTTACAGGGAGAAAAATCACACTAAAAAACTACAACAACATATAAACGCCCCACCCAACAAATACCTGTTAAATCTGCAGTTTTTAAACTTACAAGAATGCGTTTGCTCCTAATTTTCCTGTAGCAATACATTGCAAATAACTTTCTGCATTTTTAGTTATTTCTTGAACGACTCTTCATATATTTCTACAAATCTAGAAAAAATTACTGTGCTTAGTACCATTCTATATTGGTCCATTATCGAAAAGTGCTTTTCTGGAACAATATGATGGAAGGAATAAAAGCCCTTCTGAAATTTCTACTGTAACCTGTTGTAATAGTCTTGGACAAGACGGACAAAATGGTAACTAGAGGGAAACACAAGCAGCAGCTCTGCAAGAGTACATCAGAACAAAAGACATATCTTACTGTGTCAGATCACCCATTTGTTGATCTTCAACATTTGCAATAGGAAATACAAAGCTGGAAGATACTTTATGCCAGGCCCTTTCTCTGGCTAATTCCCATCATACACTGCTATTATCAACAAATGTTGTTACAGAAATATTAGAGGATATGCCCCTAAAAATGAAAAATTATAATTTATTGTAATTATCCCTAGGTCCAGAAATTGTTTTTAACAAAGCAGAACAAGACTCTTCCTTTTGTGGGATGTATCTTTTGAAATACCAGCTAAACAACCACAATATAATGCACAACATAGTAACATTGTCAGTCAGCTGAAAAGGAACTGGACAGAAATTGAAATAAACATTCCCAGTCCATATTTCACTCAACCAAGTTCAGACTATCAGACTGATCCTGTAACACGCATTAGCAAATCACAGTTTTCTCAGATATATTTTTTTCTGTTTGTAATTTGTTCATGAATCACTGACATGGCATCGCTCCTTCTGAGCTGTGATTGTTACATTAAAACAGGTGATACTTTTCATATGCATGCCCACGTCGTATCCACATTTAATTTCTATTACATTTTGTCAGTATAATAAACGTCCCTGATGTTTACAGAAAATTATTCCTGAAGATCTTAATGTATATTGGAGTCAGTGGAAAGATGATTTTTGAAGGAAGGAAGAGTGATTTAGCGATGGTTCTATCTGAGAAGGTATCCAGTAAGGTTTTCTCAGAAGAAGAAAATAATTTAGAAGCTTTTACTCCATAGAATAAATAAAAATGTCAGAGTTAGAAGTCAGTATAAATTATTGGCCAAAGCAGATGCAGCTCCAAACATATAACGTAGTAGGAACAGAAAAACAGGACTATTTATTTTTTAAAATATGTTTATTCACTTACTTAAGTATGCCATTTACTATAGTTCTGTTATTGCGTTCCTGCATGGTTACTAGCAGTTTTTCAAATTAATGTTATCTGTAAAATTTTCAAAGCAAATATGTTGGATAAGCCTTCACTTCCTGCTGAGCACAGAGCAACTAATGTGACATAGCCTGGAGGTAAAAGCATCATTGTTCTGCATGCTTTTGGATATGGCTCTGCTTTCTTTGTTTAATCCAAGGTCATTATTTTCAAACCACAGCATGTTCTCATGAAGATCAAACGTTTTCCCAAGAAGGAATAAAGGCAGCATGGTGCATTGGAAATTAAAAAGTTAAAAGTCATATAAACCATTGATCAAAGGAGAGAAACGTTGTCAAAAGAGAAAATTGTATTTTTACTTAAAAGACCGAGCTGTTTACACAGGGGAACAGATAATGGTGAGATACATTTTAGAACTAGGGAAAAATTATTTGTTTGTTTAGTATCAAAAAAGATTTCATTTTTCTGTTGCTGTTTGCTTTTCTTCAGTTTGCATGCCACCCCCTATTCTTCTCTCCCAGGAAAAGATATTTAAATGGTTTATGTTGAAACATCTTTATGTTGCAAGATAAGCTTGATGCTTAATATATAAATATTTGTATTGGTATTATTCTGAGGTTAAAAACTTGGGTTAGTTTGTTGGATAAAATGCTAGTTCCTTGGCAAATAATTTCTGCAAAATAGAAGGCTGAAAATAAAATATAAGTACATCATGTTCCCCGTTTTATGCTAACATATTTATCCATTTCTTAACTGATCTTGAGAAAAAAAAAAAGAATTTTTATTCTCAATGATGAGTACTCTTCAGAAGAGTGAAAGATTATAAGTTATAATTACAAGAAGGAAAGTGGGTGTTAAGTGAAGTAGGATGAAACAAGCACACGAAGACTGAAGTTAAATAAGGAGTTTTACAGGAATCTAAAAAAGGCATTGGGAGACCAAACCCAAATATTTCCTGTCCTTCTGAGATGAGGAACTGTCCTAATTTTGGCATCCTGTAAATACTGTGTAATTTCAAGTACTTGCTTACACCAGTGAGTAACACATTCCAGTATTTCCTTTACTGATGCTGTGGTGATTTGTTAATGGTTACTTAGTTCAGACATGCAGATTCCTGCATCAGCCTTGTTGTATAAAATACAACCATAGAAATAAACAATAAATAATGGCTTATTTCTGAACTTGTGTGCTGGTTTACCTCGAGTTTTGCTGTAAAGTTTGCATGGGTCACTGAGCTATGAATATCTATGTTCAACCTTCCGAGAGCCTCCTATGTTACTCAATTAACCCACAAAAGTCTGAAAATCAAACCAGTGATGCTGCTCTAGTTTTGAACTCTCTGTATCGGTCCAGATAAGCACATCAGAGATAGTTTAGATGCATTTGGTGTGGGTTTAAGGCATATGTGCATCCTTGGTCACCTCTTACAATGCCATCTCTTTGATCTACCCTAAAAGCCTTTCTGGTAATATGATCAAAGACTATGAACTGATAATATATGCACAGACTCTAAAAGCCATCTAAAGGTCACAGCTATGCCAGCAAATAAGGCCTAAGTCAAAGATTCGATACCTTTTTCATACATGCATTTCTCAATGCAAACATTTCTAATAATGATCATCCCAATTAAAAGTGTATGCATCTAATTGTGGCTCCAAATGACCTTTTCTGCGTGAAGTGTTTTCATATGCCTTTTTGTTCTTGTCCCAAAGCACATATGTTCCAAGAGATTTAACAGGTGAAAGAGTGAGGGTTCGGTGGAGTTTTTTAAGAATAAAATGTTAAACATAAAATATTGGTGTCACAGTGGTGTAAAATGTGATTATTCCATTTTTGCTTTGCAACATTTTGCTCTTGTGAACTAAAAATGCTAGTCAAACATCACCACATTGAGTATTTTAATTTTTAACTTTTCATGAAGTAGAAGAGATTTTTCTTTTTTCTACTCCTTTGGCATTAAGGAGTATTTGGCATAATTACATTCCAAGTAGCTTCCAAGAATCTACTCTTTTATGGCAAATAATGGAATGCAGGAAAGTAATTTCTGTCAGATGGCTACTATCGCCTCCTCTGTATAAGCCTATTTTTTTTGAAATAGTGATTTTTGTCACTCTGGAATCTAAGTTGAACCATTCTGAAATTACAATTATGATGAACAGTATCAGGATCTTTTGTTTCCTGACACTAATGCTGTTATCTTTATGGACTCTCTTGTCAAATCAAAAATAGTTCAGAGTTAGGAATACAATTAAATATAAGTTAAATATAAATATTACTGTATTTGAATAATTATTTATTTGATTTTTTTTTAAATAACACCAAATCCTATTATGAACCATTAAGTGCATTATAAATTATCTTTTTTTTTTTTTTTTTNTTTTAATTTTTAACTTTTCATGAAGTAGAAGAGATTTTTCTTTTTTCTACTCCTTTGGCATTAAGGAGTATTTGGCATAATTACATTCCAAGTAGCTTCCAAGAATCTACTCTTTTATGGCAAATAATGGAATGCAGGAAAGTAATTTCTGTCAGATGGCTACTATCGCCTCCTCTGTATAAGCCTATTTTTTTTGAAATAGTGATTTTTGTCACTCTGGAATCTAAGTTGAACCATTCTGAAATTACAATTATGATGAACAGTATCAGGATCTTTTGTTTCCTGACACTAATGCTGTTATCTTTATGGACTCTCTTGTCAAATCAAAAATAGTTCAGAGTTAGGAATACAATTAAATATAAGTTAAATATAAATATTACTGTATTTGAATAATTATTTATTTGATTTTTTTTTAAATAACACCAAATCCTATTATGAACCATTAAGTGCATTATAAATTATCTTTTTTTTTTTTTTTTTAATACTTATTGAAATGAGATCATGCTAGCAGGGGTTAAATTGACGAATTCCCAGAGTTGAAGCAGTATTACTAATGTCTTGGATCATAAATGTTAAATTACTTGACATAAATTGACAAGAAAGTCAATAAATGCATTAATTACCAATACTGTGAATCTTAATTAAGTGATGCAGCATTAAATTTGTACTGCAGCAAACCACTTGCATTCCAAATAAAGAACAAAGTTATACATAGACATAAGTAACTCTGAGGAGGAAAAACATGGAGCTGCACATCTTCTCATTTTAAAATCAAGAAAAAATTAAACCCTTTGTAGATATTTCTTCAATGAGCAAGAAACTGTACTGTAAGACACTTTAATCTGTAAATAAATTTCTATAATAAGAAAATAAGAAGTGATGCAAGGATTAACAGGATAGCTGTCAGATCAATGGCTCTCTGTCTGACTCTGGAAGAGGACAAATTCCACCAGTTCTTACAATTTCTTTCAGACTCCAGTATTTTCTGAATTCCATCTGATTTCCATATTTTTCCTCATGAATTATCTGTATCCCCTATCTTACAGGAAAAATTAGAGTAAAATTAACATGAGCTATATATGTCCCCTTGAGCACTAGTTTCCCAGTCACACACTTACTTTATTCCTAAATTGGTAGGAAGGTATCTCAGAAGTAACTATGTTCCTAAAGTATCAATTAATCACAGAATTAATGAATTAGCATACAGAAAAAGGAGAAGGGGAATAGAGGCTACAAATTATCTGGAGGCAGAGAGTATAGAGAGTACAGGATTCATATATATAGACACATATATATATATATTTATATTTAGACATCTTATGATGTAAGTTATGAAAACAGGTATTTGGCAAGTCCCTGGTTCTAAATGGCTTCTGAGGAACAGAAACCATGAATGAACTGGAGAAGCAAAAAACGAAAAGAGCATGGCAGTGAATATGCATGAAAATGCAATAGGAGAAAAAGGGAAAAGAGTTTGAGAGGTAGAGAAGTGAAAGGGTGAGGGAAAAATCCTTGCGTTAGAGAAAGGAGAAAGAGCTGTGAAGGAAAGCATACAAAAGAGAAATAAAAGTTGACATAAAGAAGTTCTATTAAGACTAAAATAGACATCTTATGAGTAGAATAACAATAAAAGACCAAAAAACTCAGTACCAATGAAAAATTGAGTAGTTAACATAGATAGATGTGGTTATGGATGAGATGCATTCTTTTCAAATATGATATGAAAATAGATTAGCATTTTCTAAGAACAAAGTATGATGAAGTTCTGAATTTCTTTTAAACAATTATAAAACCTGGGACTAGCACTGGCTGGAGCACATCCTGCCTTTTGCCATGCTGGCTTACAGGCTGGCTGCTGTACTGGAATTACCCATCCTGGCTGCCTGATGCCGATGTGGAGAGAGGTCATGCCTTGAATCAAGCTCAGTATTGAGTTTGCATGTCATTAATTATTTTTCCTTTACCACGTTACCTTTTTTTCCTTATGTTTCCCCTTTGTATTATAAATCCCAGGTTCATTAAAAACATTGGCTGGCACAACACTCAGTTTAATAGCAACTGAGAATTAAAGCAAACAAATCTCTTCATTCATTCCTCTTAGCTATACCCGATTATACAGTATAATATTTCTGGGACAGATTTCCAAAGGTGTTTGTGTATTTGATTTCCATTCAAATAGTTAAATCTGTAGAATTTAAATATCAAAATACTTTTCAAATTCTATTCTTTGTTCATTGTTTATAAGATTCCAATTTACCTTCCATCCTCCATACAACTGGCTGTACCTGCCCCACAGAAAATCTACATTTAAAAATAAACCAAAAAACAAACAAAAACCAGAGATTCACATATGTTGAGCTCTTGAGGAGCAAGAAATCTAGGTCCAATACAATGATCATAAAACCAAGAAGGAATTTACTATTTCCTTCACACAAAAATATCAATATTCATTATATGTTTGCATAAACAGTCAATTTTTAAATTAATTTTTTCTTTACTCATTCACATATGTTTCTATTCAGCTTTCTCCATCTCACTCATAGGGATACACAATAGAATAAAAGTGACCTTGCTCTTGCAAACTCAGTAGGGGAGGCCTTGTGTTTTCAGATGTTTGTTGGTCTGAGAGCTGAAAGACGAGCTAGGGTGAAAAACCTTTTGATATTTCCTTGTGGTGACAAGAATTTTTTTCCGGGCTCTGTGGCTTAACTCCATCTATGAGACCGTCTGATGCTAGAGTTTCTGAACAGCCCAACTTTGACTTGACAGTACCTAGATTTATACTTCTTTAATGTAATTTTCAAAGTAAATTATTAAATATACTTAAAAACTTTGAAGTAGAAATTTTGAAACACCAGATTTTTTAAATTACTGAACAATGCCATTCTTAGCATCATCATACTTTAGAGGCACAACAATCTTGATTTTTGTGTTATTTAATAGGACTGGGATAAAATTTTAAAATTTGACCTGACAGCAGGAAAAAAAAAAGATGAAGAGAAAAGAAAAGAAAAGAAAAGAAAAGAAAAGAAAAGAAAAGAAAAGAAAAGAAAAGAAAAGAAAAGAAAAGAAAAGAAAAGAAAAGAAAAGAAAAGAAAAGGAGAAAATAAATTTGCTTTGTGCTTAATAATTTTCAGCCACTACATAGGCAGCTGAAACATACAAGAAAGAATGGTATCAACAGATGTTAAAAAATACAGTATTATCAGTATGTCCAGAAGTAAGTGTTATTACCATATTTGGAATATAAATATATAAATCCTCCAACGGCTTCTACACCTTTTAAATTCCCTATTGTGCTCTTGAAGACAGTGACGCAATAAACTGGGGGTTCTTCACCTCATTTTAATTTCAGAATACACAATTAAAATTTGCAATTATCATCTTGACTGTCGTGACTTTGGTAACTTTGGAACAAAGAGTTCAATTCACATTAAAAGGGATGAAATGCTGATATTTTCTTTTTTTTGTTCCTCCCCCTGCCCTTTGCTGTTGTGTGGTTTAAGTTCAGCAGTGAATGATTTTGAAATTTCTCAAGCATATAAAGGCATTATAAACGATGACCAAAAGAAAGGTCATTCCTTGTGGCTTCTGCTCATTTTTATTCATACAGTAACAAAAACAATTGGAGGCCTGCTGAGAAGTATAAAACTGTATCAAGGGGCACACCTTGAAGCATTATGAATCTAATGAGTAAAGGAAGCAATCACCACCATTTTAGAGTGTTTCAGCTCTAGCAGGATCTCAGTATGTGCTTGTTAAACAAATGAATTCTGAGACAACACCTTTTTTGGGTGAAAAATATTAGGGAACTGTCATGCTGTTAAAACACCTTAACAGTAGGATATCACTCTAAAAAGCTGAGGCCCCCCTCAGGAAGGACTGCTCCCTCTGTCTCTTCCTCTCCTGTGCCTTCCCCCACTCTTTCCACCAAGTCTGTGTTTCGCACGTGTGCAGTAACAGATATGATCAATACTTCGGGCAAAACAAAATCCAAGCGTGCATATGAGAGAGAAGACTGAAGGTTGCATCTGTTCAGTCCTATACTTAATGCTGGAAGAGCTTTACCTCACTGCCTGGCTCTGAACCAGAGCTAAGATGTGCTGCTAAAGACATCTTTTGTTTGTTTGTTGGTTTTTTGGTTTTTTTTTTGCTTTGGTGAATATGAAATGGAATTAAGACAAGCCAGAGTTTGAAGGAGGTTCTCAGGAATATGAGATATGAAACTATCTGCTACTAATTTGCCTCCAGCCAAAGGCTGCCTCTTCCATTTAACAGATACCCAATCCCACTCATGACTAAAAGCTTTGCCATGGAGTTGAGAATCTTTCTAGTTTTATTGAGACATGTTAAAATTCAATTTTTATTCAGTAACGAATAAAATACCAAGAATTATAAACAAGACATTTCAAGCCCCTTTATTCCATTTTCTGAAGCTTCTAGGCTTTGAGAAAAAAAAATCACAAAAAGACAATGAATTCAAGAGAGATAAATAATGAAAAAAAATCAAATTATTTTTCATTCTGCCACTATTTGGAACTATATAATTTTTTTTTTTTTAAGACTGAAAGAAAAGTCACTAATCCAGATAAGAATGTACAGTCATACCACACATCATAAGAGTTTTGCAGCAGTTAATGTAACCAATACTATGTGGGCAAATATGGGCTTAATTCACTACTTTCTTGAATAATTTTCTTCTTTCTTGTTCTTTTGGATAGTCTATTTTCCTTTCACTTTTAAACACGGATATAATGTATTAAAAGGATATTTAGACTATTTTGACATACTAATATTGATTTTCCTCTTTTTTTTATTCGTGGCTTCCCATATCAACCAAATATGCCAGTTATGTGACAGTATCAAATGATACTTAGGCAGGTGAGGTGAAGCAGCAGTAGCGGTCTGAACTCTTGCTGACTGGATGACTCAGATTCTATTCCAGTTCTCTCTTTTTGAGAATGGATCCCGGTTCTTATTTTATAAGGTTCACAATATAATGTTTTCTTTCATTAACTGCACGTGGATGCAATCAGACACCATCTTCAATTATGTCTATTGAAGAATTTCTCTGCTTGGACAAAGTTTGCGCTCCCAGAAGTGAACCGTCTGATTGACACAAAGCATTTGTCTTCTTCATTTTATGGCACCTACTTAGTGCAATTAGTTGAACTGAGTTTAGCTCACTCTATAACATCCCCTGAGAATTAGGAATCTAAGGACAGTATTACTCAGTTCAGGACTCCCTTTTATCCCATTATCCACTGAGTCCTTCATTTATTTCCTTTCTCTCTTGAGTTATTGCACACCCAGATTTCTCACTTTCTGTGGAAAATTTCTAATTATCTCATTAAGCATTTCATGAAGTAACACAGAGAAAGGTACTCTGTCGTGTGCTGGTTTTATTTATAGAAGATATCTCCATCCACAGTTCAAGGTTGCTCCACTTAGCATTGGGAAATTAAATAAACCACTGTGGATATGGGAAAGTTAGGAAAAAATGCTGTGTAATCCAGAAATTGGGATAATCACCTGAGTATGAAGGAAACTTTATTGCTTTGATCTAATAATCTTTTCACCATTATATAGTGCATACATCAAGGCCAGAAGCTGTAAATAGTTGTCTGCACAATCTTTCTCATTTGGATTGAAAATATCACTCTTTCCAGATTCTGACATCTAAGGCAAAGGGAAGAGAATTATCTACAGAAAGATAAACATCAAAATAAGACACTGAAAAAAATGTTTCATGTATTCCAAGTGAACACACTTTTTTCTCAACTCTGGGACTGAAAGAGGGGCCTGTTTTGAAGAACATAAATGATTGGGCATATTCGAAAAATGCCCATCAGTGCTGTCCCAGGAAATGAAAAAGAAAAATCCAGCAGGATGTAATCATACAGCACATATAAGTGCGGTCAAAAGGAACTGCCTCCAGTGTCACAAGGGAAGATGGTGAAGCCGGATGATCAGTGATGAGAGAGAATAGCTGGTAGCTAGAATGAGGAAAGCACAGCAAGAGGAAAGTCAGGCTGAAAAAGAGAGAGAAGCTTAATGAAAGTGTGAAACATAAAGGATGAACGTTTTGGCAAGTCAGAGAGCTGAAGTAAAGCAACAGGGCAAAGGAAATGAAAGTGATCAAATGGATCATTTAACAAAGAAGCCAAGGAAAAGTGAGGGATGCTGAGGGAAGCAGAGAGATTGAAGCTGAAATTAGAGAGGAAAGCTGAAATGTAGTGAGATGATTGGCAGTGATAGGACATGGCAGCAGCTCTAAAGAAAAGAGAAGACTTCCTGCAAGTGCTGAAAATGAAAGGAGAATTGAGAGGGTTTGCAGGAAATGATGAGGGGAGTGTCCCAGTACCAACAACCTGATCTGGTCTACAGTGGGTAGGTGAAATGAAAAGATAAAATATTCCAGGTTTCCATAAATCAGAGGATTGTATGCTAGTAAAAGTGCTGTGAATGGCAGTATTTTTGTACCATTTTATTTTATATTTTATTCTAAGGATGGAGGAAATGTCCCAGAGAAAGGAAAAGGATAACAATAGAAATGGCCATAGAAATGACAAAACAGCTCACGCTTGGTGAAGGTTTGGAGGAGGATAGATAAGTGTGATGGGAATAATAGGAATGCAGGATGGCACTTGTAAAGGAATATAATGTCAGAGAGCTGGTTGAAAAACTCTGTGTGTGGGAAACTGGATTTGTACTTGCTTGAAAAGGAGAACAACAAAGGAAAACAGAAAAAAATGAAGTATCTTGAGTCTGTACAAATATAAAGGTGATGAGTATAGTACTACAGTGTGAGAAGTTTACATGGTATACTTATTCTGAACATGGATTTGGATAAGGTGAAAGATGTACAAAAATGCTGTGGAATAGGTAGACATTACTGCAGCATCTGTGAGGCATCAAAAGCTTTCATGGAAAACAAAAAGTTGACAGTTTATTTTTTTCCATGCTTCTGAAATGGGGTTATTCTGGATCTCACCCACTGTGCTCAAAAAAGCAAAAGTAACTGGTAATCCAACAGTTGAGAAGGCATGGAAGTTCTCTTAAGGCGTATCAAACTTGCAAAATTGGTTGCAATGTTGAATGAAGTGGCCTTAGTTGTGTGTCAGCTGAATAAGGTTTCTGGATTCTAAAGCTGTTCTAACTGACATAATTGTCGAGGTTAAAAACCTTCTTGTCTATGTGGTTCTTTGCACTGAAGAGGTACCAAAGCAGCAAACATCATTGGGTACACTTTTAGATGTGTCCTTTAATGAAGTCTAAAATCTTTCCATCTCAGTTTGATCTACTTCCGCATATTTTACCTGCGCTCAGTATTTCACAGTGTGCCAACACTTCACCCTGTAACTGAAAGATGGATGTTTCCACTAAAAAGTTACACTCAAATACTGGAACTACAAAGCTCATATTTTTAACTGAACAATCAGGATTACAGATTGTCATCACTTTTCAGAAAGCTTGACATGCTATTAAAAATAACCAGAACTATATGAAATTGTCCCTGATCTGATTTACTGTAGTAGGTGGACTAGATAAACTCCAGAGGCCCTTTCCAGCCAAATTGTGATTCTGTAGTTCTCAGGTATTTCTGTGAAAGAACACTTTGATTTGTGTGTGCAGAATAATCAGGCAACCCTTGAGTTTATTCTTAATGAAACGTGATTTTCAGAGAAAAACTCTAGTTGATACAGGTTTGGAGGATATAATTCAGATTCTGAACTTCAGTTTTATTAAAAGAGCCAAGTTCTTTTTTTGTACCGAAGATGCAATCATGTTTCCCCAGCATAAAACTCCCTGTATGGCAAATCATTGTGTTATTCTATTGAATAAGTGCTGGATTCTGGATCTAACTGTCACCTAGTCAATAACATCTTGTCACTCCTATACAATAGCACTTTAAATCTTAAGTTTATAAAGTGCATGCTTGGTTATGGACTCAGCACAGTAGGATCTGAGCACTGTTTCCTGCAGACGTTTCCGTCATCCATAAATAGAGGACTATTGCATCACACTACTTATTATTGACTGTCACTTACTCCTATAAGGACAAAAGCCAACTCTCAAGCTGTTGGAGAACTGTACTACAGGGATTGAGCTCCATCTTGTGGAATAAAGAGAAGATTACAGCAGATTCGTTCTTCCTCTTCAGAGAAATGATTGTGAAAGGCATCATTTAATTAATTTCCTGTTGAAAGTTTTCCTTGTTTAAGTTTTAAACACATAGGGAAAAATTTATCACGACATACATCACATTAATAAGATACATTAGTGTTAAAATCGTTGAGAGATAGAGCCATGGGACATAATGTTTTGGTGAACATTTTCTTTAGTACAGGAGATGACAGAAGCATTGTCAATTGAACTGTTAATATTTTTAAATATACGCATAAATATTGGATTTCAGAACTCAGGCTTTTAGGTCCTTTAATAATTCACTTTACCCACTTGCTGAAAAAAAAATAAAATGTCACCTTACAGTTATACTGTAGATGTATTGCACAATATTTATGAAAATAAATGAATGTATTCTCAGATGAGCATACAGACACTCCTATAATAAGATTTAGTAATCGGTTCAATTAAACTTTTCTGTTGAAGAATGTCAATGTTAGTACTAATGGCAGCTGAGGGAGAAAAAAAAAGTCATTATGTGTTTATGGCACGCAGTGTTAAACATAAAAAATGCTTTTGAGACTGAAGACGATCCTCTGACTTTAAAAGAAATGCCACTGAAAGGCACTTAATGCTATATTCTAAGTGCATAATTTTTGTGTGTATAATCACTCATGCATACACATATATGACAGGAAAATCTGGACTGCATATTTTGTGCAGCTGTAAAGAAGAGATCATCTGATATTGGGTTTTCTTAATTGGGCTAATCCAAGAGAAAAAGTGGGGGGGGGTTAATTTTTTTTTTTAGTCAGTCCACTAATATCTAGGTATCAAAACTGCACAAAAGCACTTAGTGGGTGTTTATAAAGTGTCAAGCATTCAACTTTGTATGAGTCGTAGTGACTCAAACAAAATCTCTGCCTCTTTCCAGCTAAATACATTTCCAAACCTGGCTTTAAAAATTACCTGCCAATTGAACTTTCAAAAAACCTCTCTCTGTGATTGTAACTTTTATTTTTACTAGCTCCTTTGAGAGTGTCTAGGAATTTCAAGGAAACAAACGTTCCCAAAACTCTTACCTAGGTTCCAGATTTGTCCTTGTTTATGTTATATTTCTAAAATAAAGGCTGTCTAGTAGGTCATTGGGTGTCACTTGGCCTCAGCACTTTTTTCATAGAATCATAGAATCACTAAGATGTAAAAGACCTCCAGATAATCAAGTCCAGCCTTTGACCTCATAGCACCATAGCCACTGAAATATTATGAAGTGCCACATCCACTGTTTTTTTAAACACTTGCAGGGATGGTGACTCCACCATTTCCCTGGGAGCCTGTTTCAATGTTTTATCACTCTTTTAGTGAAGAAATTCTTCTCAATACCCAACCTAAGCCTCCTCTGGTGCAACTGGATGCCATTTCCCTTTGTTAAGGAGCTAAGAAAAAAGCCGCCACCACCTCACTACAACCTCCTGTCAGGTATTTGTACAGAGCAATGTCTCTCTCCCCTGAGCCTCCTTTCTCCAGATTGAACAACCCCAGCTCCCTCAGCGACTCCTCAGAGGCCTTATATTCCAGAACCTTCACCAGCCTTGTTGGTTTTCTCTGCAAGTCTGTGATTCTGTGCCAAAGCACACAGACGAAACTTTGCAGTGTGTGTGAGAAGAGAATAAAATAAAATAAAAT